>OY720683.1:17484573-18021772 GCA_963170755.1 Amphimallon solstitiale | reverse complement strand
GAGAGAGAGAGAGAGAGAGAGAGAGAGAGAGAGAGAGAGAGAGAGAGAGAGAGAGAGAGAATGTTTGCAAAAACCACTTTTTCGGTATCGTGAAACTTCAAAACTTGGACACCTGCAAGAATCTCGAGGTCGAAAATGTTCATCACAAAACTTCCTTATACTACATATAAGAAAGTAAAACAGTTCCTAAATTACGTAATTAAGTCGTTTCATCATCATATCTTGCGGACAGTTTTGCGTAATTATTTAATATTTTCTTGTATTAGTGGAATATAAGCACTGTAGATCTCTAAATTATCACCTTGGCTAATTTCTTCGGTTATTTTTAATATTTTACAAATTATTACAAAGAAAATGTGCATAACAGCAGCTCTTCCTCGATGAGAATACTTATAAATAAACATAAGAGCATATTACGTATTTTCAAACGCATTATGAAGTATCTATTGCAACAGTTTCGAGAAAAACACGGGTAACATTTTAATTTGCATTTATGTTTCGATAACATAGTAAATGTAAAAGAGAAAATTTATGAATTAATTTATAAAACTAAAATTTTAAATTGAACGCTATATTAGAAAGTGACAGTTTTGATATGATGTCATTTTAGGCAGATACCTCTTGGTATCTTTATGTCCTGAATTGAGTTTTCTCCCATAGATAAAAAAAAATACAACAAATAAATCCGTCGGAATGCCACACCTACTTTTATTTAAATTTACGTCAGGAATAGAAAATCAAATGTAGATTCGCTAAAACGATTCACGTGTAGATACCTAAATAGGAACCACTATGATAGTAATCGTTGAATTTACCGTGCGTCTATATAAATACGTGTTAAAATTAAATATAAATGATCAAGAAAACTCGAAAATTCTATTTAGCATGTCTTCCATATGAATGAATGTCGTTAATGATATAATGGATATAATAAATTAAAACTAAGCGACTTTAAGTGCCATTGTAGTCTATAATATAGGTACCTCTTGATATCAGGTGATGTTTTCTTTATTACTTTTTATATTTCCTAGTCACAATGATTATATTTACATTCAATAACTATCTTCCTGTTGTGTCAGTGGTTAAAGTTATTTCAAACGCAAATTGAAAATAAATATAAGTTCTTAATTACAGCATATTATTATTATTATAAACTATTTCTTAATAGTATGGCATTTATATCCGGGCTCTTCGCTGGCCAATGCAATTTGAAATTTTTCGTCTCCTGGTGTCTTGTTTTCTTCTGATGAACACAGCGTCCACGAACTTACTTACGTTTTGCTTATAATAGGGTGTTTTTATCTACATTTATTTCTTCTGATATAGTCCTTTTGCTCATTCCGTCTCAATCTAGTTTTGATAATAGATTTTTGTGATTCTGATAATTGCGGCATTTTAAAAACTAAAGTTAATTTACCATCTTTCTTTCACTAACGTTTTGAATAATTCGTTTTATTTTGTCAACTCACTCGACAAATACCTCTCGAGATTCGATTTTTAGCAGAATATTTTGTTATTTATTGATTCAAAATGGAAGTCTCTTTGAAAATTTATTATAAATATTGCTTCTAACAAAATTACAGTTTGATACTTTTAGTCGTTTATTTGTTTTTGTTTGTCAAATCGTTTACCCAGTACATTAAATCGAACCGAAAACAAATAATTTAGCGGTTTGTAATGAAAAATTAAAAATAACTCCGAAATTATTGGGTTTGGGTATAGGACATTATTAACACAAATTAAGCGCAATTAACGCATCATTCTAAAAATTTAATGTTCTATTTGAAAAAAATCAGTAAACGCTCTTTGACGATAGCCAAATTGATTGCATCGTTAGAAACACCCTGTATAATAAAATGAATGTTTGATTATTTTGTTGGTTCAACACATCCCTTGGCTGCATACTTACTAAATAATTTTGTCTTAGATAATCGTAATACTACCGCATAGAATTATTATAGTAAACATTGTCGCGACCATTTTTTTTTATAATTTTCGTTAATAACTCAACAATGCAAAACCAAAACCCCAGATATCGATGAAAATATAAATTAAAGTAGATAAGGAAAAACAAAAGATATACAGGATGTTTCATTAAAAAAAAAAAATTCGAATGTGTGTCATTTTAACGCATCACCCTGTATAATTCAAATAATTTTCAAAATGTTTGTTTTTTGTTACTGTGCCACTTTTTATAAAATAAATTTCTTCAGCACTATTTAATAACGCCTATATTGGAATTTGACACACTAATGAGCAAGCCTGTATATACTACCTAAATCTAACGGGACCATAACGGTACCTTAAACCACTGAGGCCACTGTAGACAGTTTGATTTCCCCATAAAATTAACCGTAAATATTAATCAATTTTTAATTTTTTTTATACCAAATGAAAGAGAATTCGAATATCTATGTACTCCTAGTAATATTTTTTCTAAAATTATTTTAGAAATTGTCATAATTAGTAGCAGAAGTGGGTCAATATTAGACATTTTGTCGAATTTATTTTGAAATAAATAAAAAGAAATTCAAAATTTTACTACTAAGCATACGTAAATTTGAGTTTTCTCTACAAATTGATGTAATTATTTATAGCATTGGTTGAAATTTGATCTTAATTTTAAGGGGAACTCGAAACCCCTGCACTACATATTTAGATTTTTTATATATATTTTTTGTGGTAAGAGATTTTTTTCCTTTTGTATTTTATTTCAAAATTAAACCAATTTTTGTTCAACAGCTTTTTAGGAAATCAACACCACATACACTTATTTGCAAACTTATAACCTTAAAAAGTCAAATCACTGCAATTTTTTTTTTCAATAATAATAGATGACATCCTAAGCTACCTAGATACTATACTTCACGAATTAAAACTGAAAATTACAAGTAATAGTAAAAATAACAAGTGATGCGATAATTTTACGAGTCTATATAGCTTCTTCCCGTTTCGTATATTTACGTAAAACACAAAAATTCTTGCTAGATAAAGTAACCCTACTGTCTATTTAGATAAAGTGTGTAGGTAGGACGTCTACAGTTTCATTATGAGAATATCGGTATGTTCATATAATTCTGATATTCTAGTAATAAAAACATAAATTTTTCTATACTCGAATTCCTAATTAAACAATTTTTTGTCTTTAAAGCGCAAGTGTTTTTCCGTTATTCAATTTTAAGTGTTTTCTAAATGCCAGTATGCATACTAACTACTTAATTTAAATTTTATACTTAATAAAGTTGCTCAGCCTTAATTATAATAAAAAGCCGTTGAAACTATTCAAATTACTGCAATTAATCATTCCTATATGTAACAAATTAATTAGACAAATTGAATATATTATTCGATTATCATGCTTAAGTAACCACATTTAAATTCGAATGGAATCATTAATATTTCTTCTAAAAAGGATCACGAACTAAATCTCTGGGAGTGGTAGCATTCTGTCATTATAGTATGCTTACAAATAGGTGCACATACATGCATATACCAAAATAAAACTCGATACATATCGGACAATTTTAATTGAACAAACCTCATTATCACATAGGGCATACTCGTATTGAAAAAAAAGCTTTCGTAAATCAGAGCGATTAATAAATAATACATAAAAGTTATATATATGTTGTTGAACGTACGATCGTCGGTCTCATTGACGTTGCTGAGGTGCCCCAAAGGCCACCATAAATTATAAAATATCGATCAAGGACGTCCAATACTAGATAGGCGCGCTGATGAGGATGTATGGCGCTTTCAAACTCTTGTTCGAAATCTTAGGTTGCATGAGCACGCGCAAGTCACGAACAAAAAAAAGAGCTGTTTTATTTATTGATCAATTAAGACTTCTGAAGAAATGATTATATTTATACAAGTATTGTATATACATATGATTTTAATTTTGCTTTAATATGAACATGTTAAAAACATACATGTGTAATCGCGCAATGATCTACCATTTGGGTAATTGAATGGGTGAATGCCACGGTTGAAAACGTGAACTTATTCTAACTGCATCAATATTATTATATTCGAGCATGATTTTGTTATAGACGGGAGCCAATTAAATGTATTTCACCGATAATTACTGCTGTTAATAAACATGAAAAAATATTTTTCTACTACTTCAATAAAAAGTAAGCTTTTGCGCCTTCAAATTAGGGTCCAAGACAGGCATTTCCTTCCTAGAAAGCAAAATGAATGAATGTCCCTACAGAAGAAATGAAAGAAAATAAAATGAGCTTTATTACAATATCAGAATTTATTTATTAATATTAATTGTACAATTATTACTGACAATTATTTTAGATGAAACAGATCCAATAGTATTTTTAGACTCAACTTTTGAACTTTGCATACAATTTTTTGCTTTATATACCGGGTGGTGCAATAGTGTGTCGGCGGAGCTTAGTGTGAAAACTAATAACGCTGCAGCAATGAGACTTTACGTACGTATGTAGTATGCGACTGTGCATTTTCTAATTTTATTTACAAATATACAGGGTGTTTCAAATTTTCGCAACCACATTCAACTTTTTTATTTTAAATACATTGCTATACTTTCTAGATATTATAATGATAGCCATTCAAATTATCTTTGCAATGATATATGGATATGTGCACTTTAGACTGTTCGTTTTGATTTTATTGATAATATTGTTAAAATCTTGACAGTTGCAGCATCTAACATTTTAAGCTGTAATCTGTAAATGGGTAGAATGCCTCACGTAACTCTTGTGTCCCTAATTTATGGACTAACACGTTATTTGTTTTGAGGTTGAACAAAGTGAATAAATATACAGGGTGTTAAATATGTCGTGTCTAAGTTATCGATCTTTATTGGTTATTTTCTCGTTTTTTTTAAATCTAACCTATAATATTTTTATAAGTCAGCATATTCCTTGTAAAATCGCCTTTAAAATGGTACCAATAACATAGTACTTATTTCTAGTATTTTCAAAGTTATAACCCTTTAATGGGATATACTCATGTTTATAACATGCAATATGTGGGGCATCTAATAGTTGGTTGGCCTTGGTTTAAAAAAAAAATGGCTGTACAACCAAACGTCAAATCTCTACTTCAAAAGTCCATAAAAAGTCGTTTTCTATATTTTCTCTTTTCTGTAATTGCGTTTTGTTGTTATAAATTAAGTTCGGCTAGTGAATTATTAATTTCCGTTTGTTTGTTAGTAGTTGTTACGTGTTGTATTTACCTTGTTATCAGTTATATCGCTTTATTGACATTATTTCTCATTTAGATACCATAATAGTTTATTGTTGTGTTTGCTTTAAAATGAATTTTTCGAAAGAGGAGCTCATAAACATGGTATTTGCTCTTGGCGCTAGCAACAGAAATCCATTTTGAGCATCAAGAACATATGCGATGGAATATCCTGACCGAAGAGCACCGGATAGTAAAACGTTTGAAAATTTGTTAATAAGGTTTCTTCGAACGGGTTCAGTGAATTACGTCGAACATGAAAGAAGTAAGACTATGATTACAGAAGATAATGAAGTGATAGTCGTCCAGTCCATTGTGGAAAATCCGCACGTATCTACAAGGATAATTTCGAAACAACACGGGATAGAAGTCACTGCTGTAAAAAGTATTTTAAAAAAACATAAGTTTCACCCTTACAAAATTCAAAATCATCAAGGCTTATTACAAACGGACTTTGAAAGGAGACTAGTGTACTGTGAATGGCTACTTTTACAATTAGACACGATATAACTTTTCTAGATCATGTGCTTTTCACAGATGAAGCAACATTTGCTAATTGTGGAACCACAAACAGAAAAAATACCCATTATTATGACACTACAAACCCACATTTTGTTCAGCCCATTTTATATCAACAAAAATGGAGTGTTAACACATGGGGAGGCATCATAGGAAACACTATTATTGGTCCATTCTTTTTTGATAATACTTTAAATTGTCCAATCTACACAAATTTCCTACAAAATAATTTACCATTGCTATTAGAAGGCCTCCCAGATAACGTCATCAGGAGATTGTGGTACCAACATGATGGTGCACCAGCACATTATGGTGCTGCTGCAAGAGCACATTTAGATAGGGTATTCACCAATAAGTGGATTGGGAGAGGAAGTTTGATAAGCTGGCCACCACGATCACCAGATCTCACACCTTGTGATTTCTTTCTGTGGCCAACTGTAAAAAACATTGTTTACGCAACACCTCCTACAACGGCAGAGAACATGCAGCAACGAATAAGAAACGCTTTTCTTCAATTAAGTGAGAATAACTTATCTGAGAATGTAAGTCTGTCGATACAGAGACGGTTGAGAGCATGTGTAGAGCAGAATGGAAATATATTTGAACACATTTTAAATTAAGATTGTTTTATTATCGAAAATTTTCAAAATGTATTTCTAAAACTAATGATAAAGCATTTAAAAACCTGGTGTTTGTTAAAATTACTTTGTTTTATTTTCATGGCCAACCAACTATTAGATGCCCCGCATTTTGCATGTTATAAACATGAGTATATCCCAATAAAGGGTTATAACTTTGAAAATACTAGAAATAAGTACTATGTTATTGGTACCATTTTAAAGGCGATTTTACAAGGAATATGCTGACTTATAAAAATATTATAGGTTAGATTTAAAAAAAACGAGAAAATAACCAATAAAGATCGATAACTTAGACACGACATATTTAACACCCTGTATATTTATTCACTTTGTTCAACCTCAAAACAAATAACGTGTTAGTCCATAAATTAGGGACACAAGAGTTACGTGAGGCATTCTACCCATTTACAGACTACAGCTTAAAATGTTAGATGCTGCAACTGTCAAGATTTTAACAATATTATCAATAAAATCAAAACGAACAGTCTGAAGTGCACATATCCATATATCATTGCAAAGATAATTTGAATGGCTATCATTATAATATCTAGAAAGTATAGCAATGTATTTAAAATAAAAAAGTTGAATGTGGTTGCGAAAATTTGAAACACCCTGTATATTTGTAAATAAAATTAGAAAATGCACAGTCGCATACTACATACGTACGTAAAGTCTCATTGCTGCAGCGTTATTAGTTTTCACACTAAGCTCCGCCGACACACTATTGCACCACCCGGTATACCGGGTGTCTGTTTAAGCTCGGCCACCGGCCATATCTCGGTAACCGTTTATCGTACAACCTGGTGGAAAAAATCTTGATAGTAAAATGAACTATAGGAATTTCGACATTGTGATAGAGTTGGTTGTTACTTGTTGGAATTCCATTTTAATAAAATGCACAAAAATACTTGAAATAAAACAAGGTGCTTCAAATTTCCAAAAATTGTATTAACAAAAATACGACTAGTTTCGCACACGCTGTGGCTTTATCAAGTAAATAATACTAACTAAACTTAGGAGCTATTTGAATTTATATATTTGTTGACATTGGTGGAGGAATTTATTGATTTCTAAAACT
The DNA here is from genome assembly GCA_963170755.1 of Amphimallon solstitiale. NCBI lineage: Eukaryota > Metazoa > Arthropoda > Insecta > Coleoptera > Scarabaeidae > Amphimallon > Amphimallon solstitiale. Next base: position 18,014,311 of record OY720683.1, on the reverse strand, counting down.
TCTAAATTATTTAAAAGGACACTTTTATTCTGTGTATCTAATATTTTAAAGTTATCGTCGAAATCGTGTCCACATTCTAGCAAATGTCCCGATTTTTCAGCTTTTTCCGTTCTTCCTTTATTGTTTTTTATGATATTACCTATGGTGTTATTAGTTTTAAATGAAATATTTATGTATAGTTTCCTATTTAGCATTGTACTGATTCTCTTTGAAAACGGGCCTAAATAAGTCAATTATTATAGGAATTTCAGCCAAAATATTTTTAAGTTTCCAAAATGATCGCAAGGGGGCGCAATTCTCAAGATGAATTAAAAATTCGATAATTTTTCATTAAATTCTCGATTAAGGTAGATTAAAATTTTTACTAGCAACATTTTTAGATGTTTTTATATAATTTTCATTTGAAACTTTTTGATATAAGTCCCATACGAAGGGGAAGGTGGAGGGGGGGGGTATGGCTGCGTACAATAGTAGGTATAATTTCGGTTTGCCCCAACAGATTTGAATGTTTCTGGGCTCATTAGATAGAGAATTTTACAAGGTATTGAAGGATATGTAGTACGAAATTACTTGGTTGTCAAAGAAAGTAACAGAGGGCGCTGTTCTCAATTTATTTATATTACTTGTTTTTTCTTTATAATTTTAAATAGAACGGAATATTTTTAATATCGTAATATTGAAGCACATAAAAACTAAAGAGAGTGATGGAAACCGGAAGTTGCCACCTCGTTTTCTGACGAAGATATAGTCATACAAAGACAATCCAGAAAAATAAAAATGTTTAAATATTAATTTATTTATTTATTGTGAGTAATAATTTTATTTTAATTGTAAGAGAGTTTCTAGACAGAGTATAGTTTGTTTTCACTTGAATTTTCATCATATTCTTCCATAAATGTAATCATTTCAATCGTCTCACCGATTTTTTAATTCATTGCATATGCTACGTTAGATTCTCCTTTTAAATGTTTTCAAATTCCCCAGCTATTTTTAAATTTCTTTTTAGACATTGAAATAAAATAATAACAATAATAATAAAAATAATAATATATCTTTATTACCCAACATATGCATTATAGGTAAACAGCAAAAATAATTTCTATAACTCATGAACTAAGTAGACAATTACGAGAAAAAAACAATATAATATAATGCATTAGTTATAAACAAATCATTTACTTATTAGTAACGAAAGGGTACAAAAATTGATATCTAATACAACGCTCCTATAACATGAAAGTAAGTAAAAGAACCTACTATTATACCTAAACATAAATAAGAAAATATATTTACCAAGCAAACGAAAAAAAATATATTTAAATCAGAAAGTACAAAAAATAAAACAAAAAAAAACTTCAACTTAACAAATGTTCAAAGTGTTACCATTATTTTTAATACACATGTTTACTTGTCGATTAGTAGAGAGCACAGTTACTTTAATTTCGGAGGCAGCAATTGTTGTAATCGGCTTTTTGTGATAAACTATGTCTTTTATTCTGCCCCATAAATAAAAATCAAGACAATCTCGCAAGGCGAATAAAAACTCAATAATGTCTTCTTTCCGGATAATTTAGGGAATATTGCCGGGAAGCAAGAATGCATTTTCAAAGCATTGAAAATACATGCTGCGCATGTCATAAGCTTCAACGTTAGAATATGACATTTTACAAACTTAATAATTATGTGCAGGTGTTCAAAAAGGCTTAATTTGCTAAATACGTACAAGAAGTTTAACTACAAGTGACACTAATATTTTTACATTTTGATTTTCATGGCCCACCTTGGAAATCTCATAATAATGTAATTTAGTATCACTGTGCATGCGAAGTTGTATGATGAAAATTTAAGAAAGAAAGCAAACTACACTGTTCAGTATTATTACTATTTTATTTCAATGTTGGAAAGAACAAAAAATGATATTTAAAAAATAATAGCTAGAAAATTTGAAAACATTTACTAGGAGAATCTAATGTAACATATGCAATGAATTAAGAAAACGATAAAAAGATTGAAATGAATACATTTATGGAAGAGTATGATGAAAATTCAAGTGAAAACGAACTATACACTGTCTAGAGACTCTCTTAAAATTAAAATTAAATTATTACTCCCAATAAATAAATAAATTTATATTTAAAATTTTTTATTTTTCTGGATTGTCTTCGGTTTTCATAACTCTCTTCAGTATTTTATGTGCTTTAATATTACGATATTAAAAATATACCGTTCCATTTAAAATTGTAAAGAAAAAACAAGTAATATACATAAATTGAGAACAGCGCCCCCTGTTACTTTTTTTGACAACCACGTAATTTCTTACTCCATATCCTTCAATTTCATGTAAAATTCTCTATCTAATGAGCCCAGGAACATTCAAATCCGTTGGGGCAAACCGAAATTATACCTACTTTTGTACCCAGACATACCCCCCCTTCACCCTCCCCTTCGTATGGGACTTAGATCAAAAAGTTTCTAATGAAAATTGTATAAAAGCGTATAAAAATGTTGCTAGTAAAATTTTAATCTATCTTACTCTAGGATTTAATGAAAAATTATCGAATTTTTAATTCATCTTGAGAATTGCGCCCCCTTGCGATCATTTCGGAAATTTAAAAATATTTTTGTTGAAATTCCCGTAGTCCATTTTACTATCAAGATTTTTTCCGCCAGGTTGTGAGATAAACGGTTGCCGAGATGTAGCCGGTGGCCGAGCTTAAACAGACACCCGGTATATATTTAAATCACCTACAGCCGGCGCAATTGTTTTTCGTGTTTCGCCCATTTTCGGACAAAGTTTCTCCACATACAATTTGATGGGCAACACGACATTTCTTAGCGATGGACTCATCTAAGGTATCTTTCTGCTACTCGTGATGACAGCCAATATCCGTGTCGTTTTAGACTTAAAAATCCCCTCCAACTTCTACTAATAATGATGCAGAGCTACTCCTGAAGCTATATCCGGTGTAGCTTCAAGCGTGGGTTAATTTAAGATACTCGGAAATTTTGTATGCAATTTTTGACATGGTGTTTTTTCCCACAAGTTATACTGAACATATTCCCTTATTATAATTAAATTATAATTATAAAAAAACGCGAATGCTCTGCTCTATATACAATACTTTCTATAAATTTCAAATTCAATATTCACTCTTTTCATTTGTGTGAAATCACATTTATGAAAACGTTGAACACCATTGGTTGATGATGATGATGAAGTGTCATAAAGATGTAGTTGTGTTACCCCCAAAAATTTTTTGGCAATTTTGATGCGTTCTCTAGATATCCAACTCCTGCAGCTAGCATAGTTCCGGGCCTTTTTCGGAAACCGTGCCCCGTATGAGTTTTAGGATCCTCTCATTTGAAATATGAGGAAATTTTAGAGGGAAGTTGATCAAAGATGCTTATACCCACAGACTGGCGAGTACACTCACAATTATTATAAAACAAGAAAAAACGATCATGAGATGTGTTCATGGGACATAAAGATGCCTATTATCGGTATATGGTTAAAGGGATAACCACGCAGTATCTTTGCAACTCGACTGCGTCTTGTTGTATAACGACAACCTCGAACTTTTAGTAAAAGTTTTTGCACTTGTATTATTAATAACTATTTTCTACTCCCGTTTTTAAAATGCCATTTATGGTATATGTTTCCATGACGCTAAGTGACCTTTTAAACACACCCTGACAAGCTGTGCCGTCGTGTATTTTAGCCACGGGCTGAAGTTAGCTCTAGGTGTTTTAAATGCAAAAATCAAGTGAAATAAAAAAAATAATAATAAAAAATAAAACTTAATATAAATCATGCGAAAAATATTTAATAGTTATTTACGTACCAAGTCAGAAAAGTGATTCTTTATCGACCGAGTCTGAGATTATAAGGCAAGCGAGCGAAGCGAGCGAGGCGAGTGACAGATGAGTTCGATAAAGGCATTTCACTGACGTAATGCATACAAAATTTAATCGCCAACCGCAAAAATTTGTAATTTAAAAAATTCAGATATAATGATATAATGCATCGCTTTATTGACGGTTGGCGATAAATATAATTATAACATTATTGGTCGAAATATTTGAAATTGTATATAACTTATAGTTATGCGGTGAAAATATTCTAAAATATTTCTTTAATAAATTAACAAAATCATTGAATAAATTAAGAAAACACTCTAAGAATTTCCATATTTTCTTTACAGGGCTTAGTGGACTTGCTCAAGAAAACCAAAGTAGACGGTCTGGAGATAGATTTAAGAAAATTAGATTCTAAAAGCGACATAAACGACTTCATTTCAACCGCAAGAAGCAAATTGGGATCCGATTTGTACACCGCAGTATCAATTCCTCCCAAAGCCGATCTCCTAGCGAAATATTATGATTTCAAAGGACTCACGAAACACGTGGATAGCTTTATATTGCAGACCGCCTTCCTCGGAGCATCTAGAAATGTTACTTTCCATCCTAGTAGGTTATCGGGACTGTGGGACATGCAGAATGCGGTAAGTGCTTCCTCCGTATATTCTTAAACGCCTTCATGATCTACTGATTATATAGATTATTTCAAAAGCAAAATTCATCTTTTGATGAATCAAAATAAACAATATCTTTATATGTAATTTCATTTCTATTTTCAAATATTATCTATATTTCATTACTGTATTCTGCGATACGAAGTTAATAATTTAATACCGTTCAAAATAGAATAAAATTCACATGAAGACTGAATCAAACAAATCACTTAATTTTTTTATTATATTAACATAACATACGATAATAATGATGAAATATATACCAAGTGGTATAACAAATCAACAACGTTTTTTAGATACAACTCAAATGCCCCCTAATTTACAAGGAAAACATTATCAGCAATCTAACAGACCGAGTCATTGAACTTACTCATTCAAAATGCAGATATAAAAACATCCAAAAAAATAAGACCAGTATTAAAAGAAAATAATTATCTCTCAAACTTAGTAAAAAAAACAGTAAAACAAAGAATAAACAAATTTGCAATACAGTATAAATACCAAAACGGACATCATTACATTAATCAACTATCCGAAATAATTTCCTGTGAGACCTTAGTTAACATATAAACCAAATATCACAAAAATAAACTATTCTTAAAACTAAAATCTAGAATTTAACTACATATCTATATAAAATATATTAAAATTCGTTGCCAAATATAACTTCTTGGTAGTAGTGGCAATAATATGATGAGAAAAATTAATAACAATATGACAACTGTTTGTCACAAATATAGAATGTAAAATCAATATGTATGAATGAAAATGTAAACAAATAAGCAAAGGACATTTTGGATTTACATTTTAAGGCAATACTATATTTTTTAATCAACACATATTAGTGCTTTAACATACACTTTCTTCGTTATGCTGCACTGACGAAACCAAACAAGGTAGAAACATATATGTCTGTAGCTACAAACACATCTTAACACATACATAGTTGCGTTGTTATTGTCTATTTATTTCCATTAATTGAACAGTTTATGGTAAACCTAAACCTTTTGATGGAACTGCATAAGTAATACCGACTGTCCTATGCTTATTTGCGTACATTTCATAATATCAACAGCTTTACTCGTAATTTTTAATTACATAGTTGTGTCGGTATTATTTGTGTAATTACATTAACTGAACAGTTTATGGTAGACCTAAACCTTTTGATGGAACTGCATAAGTAATACCGACTGTCCTATGCTTATTTGTTTACATTTTCATTCATACATATTGATTTTACATTCTATATTTGTCAAGGTATTTCTAAATGAAAAACCAGTTGTTATATTGTTATTAATTTTTCTCAGATATATACCTATATTAAAGTTCTTAGTCAATATACAAGAAATGTATTTAAATTAATCATTCATTGTGACTTACTGGCTACATTGATTAATTGATAGCAAAAATAAATACAGGAAAAAGGTTTAGGTCTACCATATGTCTACCATAAACATGCATTTAATGCAACTACACAAATAATAACGACGCAAACTGTCTAATTAAAAATTACGAGTGTATCTGTTATATACTATACATGTGAGTCAATTAGAAGGTCAAGATCAATCTTTGGCGAACGCCTAATCCCGATTCACGATAATACTATGTGTCTAAGATATAATGTAGAATTGGGTAAGTAAATCAAAACGAAAATGTTAATATGTGATAGTAACTATAAACATATATGTTTCTACCTTGGTTGGTTTCGTCAGCTGAGCATAACTAAGAAGATGTATGTTAAAAAAATAATATGTGTAGATTAAAGAAATGTAGTGTTACCTTAAAATGTAAATTCAAAATGTCCAAGTGTAAAACAACAGTGGTTAACAGTGCACTTGATATTGTGTAATGCTGCTACTGCCAAGAAAGCTAGTTCATTTTTTCAATATGTATATATATATTTTATAGTAATAGTAATAATTTATTTGTCCTCTCGACTACATAGTAGTATGGGATATGTCAACAAAGCTATTACATATACAACATACATAAAAAGACAATATGGATACAAACTAATACAAAAACACCAATTCTAATTCAGATCTCATTTAAAAACTCTGACAATGAGTAGTAACACCCACGCAACAAAGACGCTTTTATTGTACGTTTAAAGATCTCTCTCTATATACCGGGTGTCTGTTTAAGCTCGGCCACCGGCCATATCTCGGCATCGTTTATCGTACAACCTGGCGGAAAAAATCTTGATAGTAAAACGGACCATAGGAATTTCAACTAAAATATTTTTAAGTTTCCAAAATGATCGCAAGGGGGCGCAATTTTTAAGATGAATAAAAAATTCAATAATTTTTCATTAAATTCTAGATTAAGATAGATTAAAATTTTTACTATCAACATTTGTAGACGTTTTTATACAGTTTTCATTACAAACTTTTTGATCTAAGTCTCATACGAAGGGGAGGGTATAGGGGGGTATGTCTGTTTACAAAAGTAGATATAATTTCGGTTTGCCCCAACGGATTTTAATGTTTTTGAGCTCATTAGATAGAAAACTTTACAAGGAATTGAAGGATATGTAGTACGAAACTACATGGTTGACAAAAAAAAGTAACAGTGGGCGCTGTTCTCAATTTATGTATATTACTTATTTTTTCTTTAAAATTTTAAATGGAACGGTATATTTTTAATATCGTAATATTGAAGCATATAAAAACTGAAGAGGGTGATGAAAACCGGAAGTTGCTACCTCTTTTCTTGACGAGGATATAGTCATACGAAGACAATCCAGAAAATAAAAATGTTTAAATATAAATTTATTTATTTATTGAGAGTAATAATTTAATTTTAATTTTAAGAGAGTTAGATTCTCCTTTTAAATGTTTTCAAATTCTCTAACTATTTCTAAATTTCATGTTTTGTATTTGTAGACATAGAAATAAAATAATAATAATAATAATAATAATAATATATCTTTATTACCCAACAGATATGCATCTAATCATAGGTAAACAATAAAAATAATTTTCGTAACTCATGGACTAAGTAGACAATAACGAGAAAAAAAAACAATATAATATAATGCATTAGTTATAAACAAATCATTTACTTATTAGTAATGAAAAGGGTACAAAAATTGATATCTAATTCATCCCTGCCTATAACATGAAAGTAAGTAAAATAACCTATTATTATACGTAAACTTAAATAAGAAAATATATTGACCACGTAATATAAACTAAAAAAAAAATATATTTAAATCAGAAAGTACAAAAAATAAAACAAAAAAACTTCAACTTAACAAATGTTCAAAGTGATACCATTATTTTTAATACACATGTTTACTTGTCGATTAGTAGGGTGCACAGTTAGTTCAATTTCGGAGGCAGCAATTGTTGTAATCGGATTTTTGTGATAAATTGTCTTTTATTCTGCCCCTTAAATAAAAATCAAGACTATCTCGCAAGGCAAATAAAAACTCAATAATGTCTTCTTTCCGGATAATTTAGGGAATATTGCCGGGAAGCAAGAATGCATTTTCAAAGCTTCAACATTAGAATATGACATTTTATAAACTTAATAATTATGTGCAGGTGTCCAAAAAGGCTTAATTTGCTAAATACGTACAAAAAGTTTAACTACAAGTGAGACTAATATTATTGTACATTTTGATTTTCATTGCCCACCTTGAAAATCTTATAATAATGTAATTTAGTATCACTGTGCATGCGATGTTGTATGATGAAAATTTAAAGAAAATAAGCAAACTACACTGTTCAGTATTATTATTATCTTATTTCAATGTTGGAAAGGACAATAAATGATATTTAAAAAATAATAGCTAGAGATTTTGAATACATTTATGGAATAGTATGATGAAAATTCAAGTGAAAACGAACTATACACTGTCCTAGACTTTATAAAAATTAAAATAAAATTATTACTCCCAATAAATAAATAATTTATATTTAAATATTTTTATTTTTCTGGATTGTCTTCGTATGACTATATCTTCGTCAAGAAAAGAGGTAGCAACTTCCGGTTTTCATCACCCTCTTCAGTTTTTTATGTGCTTCAATATTACGATATTAAAAATATACCGTTCTATTTAAAATTTTAAAGAAAAACATGTAATATACATAAATTGAGAACAGCGCCCCCTGTTACTTTTTTTGACAACCACGTAATTTCATGCTACATATCCTTCAATTGCTTGTAAAATTCTCTGTCTAATGAGCCCAGAAACATTCAAATCCGTTGGGGCAAACCGAAATTATACCTACTTTTGTACGTAGACATACCCCCCCCCTCCACCCACCCCTTCGTATGGGACTTAGATCAAAAAGTTTCTAATGAAAATTGTATGAAAACGACTAACGACTTAATTTAGGATTTAATGAAAAATTACCGAATTTTTAATTCAATTTGGGAATTGCGCCCCCTTTGAAAACTGAAAAATATTTTTATTGAAATTCCTGTGGTCCATTTTACTACCAAGATTTTTGCCGCCAGGTTGTACGATAAACGGTTGTCGAGATATGGCCGGTGGCCGAGCTTAAACAGACACCCGGTATATCAGAATACATTACAACTTTCTAAAGCGAATGAGTTTCATTTAAATTTAATTTAATATGAGATTGATTTTGCATTTCCACTACATTATAAAAATAATAGATCATAAAAGCGTCTTAAATGTTTCTGAACGAAAATTTTATGACCGCCTTTTACATTCGACTAAATCCGATGTTCTTTGGATTTATTTGCAGTTTCACTTTGATATATTGCTCACATATAGTTTAGAACAGCATAATATATTCCTTTACAAATGATAGTACATACATTCATTGAAAGTTATAGTTAATATTATCTACATCTCGTTGACATTTACAACATGTAAACGTCTAATAATTACAAATACAAATCACTGTTGAACATCGAAAATTCAAAGACATTGAACTATTGAAAAACGTTCACTTTTACTGCCCAGAAATATGTATAATATGCTATATTTAAATTACAGTCATAGTGGTATACAGATAAAAAGAGGTACCTGCTTTGATCTACAATAAACAATCATAATTACATTTTTATAATGTTGAGTTTATAGTACATGAAAGAGAACACGAATGAAAAATTAATCGCATTTGCATAGCATAACGCGTAGAATAGAAATACAAAATGCAAAAATAATAATAGTACATCTTGCTTGAATAATAAGGTCAAATTGCTGCATTGTTTGTTGTTTTTATTGTAATATTAAGTGGCTTGGGCGTCGTCGCTGTTAGACGATTTACAAATCCCGGATGCAGATGTTTGCGCGGATGCTAGAAAAAATATATTTGAATAAGAAACGTTTTACGCTTTTATGCATTAGTAATTCTGTGTTATTGAATTTACTATTATGATCGTATACGTCACATGAATGCTCATTAATTGGATTACTTCAATAAAATATAACTTTTCTTTGAAACATGTTTATTTACAAATTGGTGACAAATAAGGCCAAATTCCGTGAGAGTTTCAAAATTTTGAGTACGTTTTCTTTTGCAAAGTAATATGACAGTGTGTGCGCGCATAGAGTTGTTAACTCAGATTATCAGTTTGATGGGGAGGAATTGGTGACAATGGCCACATTCAGAATACGAAAGCGCTTGGTAGCAGTTATACCAATCAGTTCAAAAATCGATACACCGTTTTTGGTACTTTGCTCCAAAACTCCAAGAAAGCGGAGTCTGTGAGAGAACGGACGCCATTTTTTGTAGCATAAAAGCAAAAGCTCTTCTAAATGTTGTCAATCCGGAGCACTTATCAGTTGATAAAACACGGTGTATTACATGACTGACGCTATTCCGTCTATAAATTTTGACATTTCCCGACAAGTGTCATCGCTAACTGAAATTGACAGACAGCTTTGATAGTTCATAACTTACAACTGAATTTTCGTGCAACTGCCAACGGTAGTCATACGTCAGATAGATCTTCCACACTTCAATTCTGACGTTTCTTGTAACACTCAAGTCAACCTAACGTGAGTTGTCATTGTCAGTTGTGCCGAACGACCTCCATATTGAATGCCGACATTTCGCGTAGTCTTTAGACGCTCTTCTGTCCGTTAATTGTGACGTTTCCCAGCTAGCGTCGTTGCGAATTGAAATTGTCTAAGGCCTACCCAAATAACACGAAACATTAAATAAAAACTGTTCTAGATTAAATTTTAAAATTCGGGTTTCGAGGTGCATTGCGTCTTATGTACAGCGCACACACCCACATATAATAAGTGTAGAACACACCTGATTACAAGAAGGAATAGGATAAGCGTTACTTCAGGCTCGAGTCCTTAAACAAGGCCTAAACTAGAATAATAATTTTTAGCGCTTGCGTAATTTTGACATCAGAAGGACATGGCATTACCTTTTCTGTTCCATTTAATTGCAGAGATTTTTTTCTTGGTTACACGTAATAGGTACCTAGTTTTATTTATATGTGTGTGGTACATACGCCAAAAAAAAACAATTTACTATTTTTTGCTAATATAATTGTATCACGGCTTATATATTTTTGATGTAAAACATTGATTTCACATCCCGTTCTAGACATGTTAAAACCTTGACATTAGTAGAGAGCGATACTCCTGATATTTGAATGTCAGTTTTGTATATCAACAATCGATTAATTATCGCCAGAAAAACGGAAAGTTGTGATCTTCTTTAAATTGATAATGTTTTTATAGCTATTCAATTTGTCAAATTTTATACGATCCTATAAATTCGCATTAAAAGAAGTTCTTCGCGAATGATATTCCGTCTTTTTCCGTTTGCTAAAATGTTAAATTATTATGACTAGAGGCAGGAATAAAAAGGAATAAAACAAAATCATGCACTGCAAGATACGAACCAGTTCATTTCAATGACATCACGTCCACATAATAGCAGTACGTAAAAAGTGTATGTACCAACGGTATATAAGAAAGAACAAGTTCATCAAATATTAAAAAAAAAAACCGAACTAGTGAAAGTCGGAAGCTGTGTAGTAATTTATTACTGATACAGTTTCTTTCGGTGGTAAGATTATTACCGCATCGGAGCATTAAGCGTGAAGTAATCATATGAGGTGACAGAAAAAAAATAATTTATCAAACCTTAAATAAAAAGTTTTTTCTAGTAATCAATTATAGGTATCATGATATACAGTATGTCCACATTTCGATGTTCACCATTGGTATATCGGTTATTCGAATGTTTTGCTGAATTCAATGCTCGCAACAAATCTCATTTCAAATTCATTCTGACTTTTTACAATTTTGAGATATTTAAAAGAAAAAGAAATTTGCCGATTTCAATTTTCCTCTATAACTCGATAACGCCTAATGTAATGTTAATAGTAACCCCCGATTTTCATTTGTTTCCAAGTTCTTAACGCTATATTTTGTTTCTCTTATGGTCGCCATATTGGATTCTTAATAAATAAATAAATAAATAAATAAATAAATAAATAAATAAATAAATAAATAAATAAATAATTGTTTATTGCCCCACAGTTTAACCCAATAATAAGGCAATTTAATACAATACATAATACGAAATAGTACCTAAATAACAGAACAGTACACTATAATTCTTTGGTACCCCCTCCTCTGTTGTAGACCTTCCCAGTGTGCAGAATTGCAACTGCAAAATATTCATTTTGATTGCTTCTCGGAAGATACCATTATCAGTGCTATTAATAGCTTGAAAAATGATTTCACCTATGGACATGATCGTATTCCTGCCTTCTTAATTAAGGACTGCAAGTTAGTCTTCGTGAGGTCGCTACTCAAAATATTTCAACTCTCTTTGAGTTCCTCTGCTTTTCCTGACGTCTGGAAAATTGCCAGAATTAAGCCCGTCTTCAAGACTGGTGATAGCTTGGGTGGTAGGGGGCAGGTTGATGTTGTGTATACTGATTTTGCCAAGGCCTTTGATAGTTTGGATCACACTATTCTTGCCATGAAACTCAGAGCCTTCGGCCTCAGTGATGCTCTTGTTAGCCTTCTTATGTCCTATGAAAGTAATCGTTCTCAGTACATTTTTGCAATGGATCATCTTCTTTCACGTATACCGCTACGTCTAGAATCCCACAGGGTTCTAATCTGGGTCCCTTAATATTCAATATGTTTATTAATGATGTCACTTCCGTGATCAGTTGTGATAAGCTACTCTTCGCGGATGATTTAAAGATTTTTTGTAGTATTTCTTCGATTTCAGACTGTATTCGCATTCAGGCTGACCTGGACAATTATAAATGCACAATTAATATAAGGAAAAGACGCAGGAACATCATGTAAAAATAAAGTTATAGTTCGGCAGCTAAACAACCCAAAGAATTATTCTAAATTCACCCGTAAAAGCTGCTTAAGGGAACAATAAAAAATATGGCATTCTGAGCTAATTTCGTTATACAGTGAACATATTAAATAAAATCGGTGAGGGAGATAACAGGTTGGATGCTGATTTTTCTAGAAAAATGCTTTGGACAGATGAAACACGGTTTAAATTGTGGAGTATTAAATAGGCATAACTATCATCACTGGTCTACTAAAAATCCACATTTGGCAAATCAAAGATGATTTCAAGTTCGATTTGGTTTTAATCTCTGATGTGGTTTGGTATGAACCTTTATTGGCATCCTTTTTGTTTGTTTTTTTTTTCATTTTAGATAATCACATAATAGGTCCTTTCATCTTTAAGGAGCTTTTCTTGTGTATATAGCAACACTGTTCCTTGATGAATAAAAAATGGGCTGTCCGTCAAAGTCGTTTAAATCTTTTGGTGTTCTTTATCTCACCACCAGTGTAACCACAAAAAATTATAGCTATATCTTGACTGTATTTATTATTCAAGTATTGAACATAGCCGTCAGCTATAGCTCGAAATGTGGCTTGTCGTCGTCACACAACTTTGTGCAGTAAATGACCACCATCAACCACGACATGCTGGATTTCTTCAGGGTTTATAACCTCTATAATGGGTGTGAATGATGTATATAATGACGATTTTGTCCTCTTACGCGTGTATTTTAATAAATTGATACAATGATTTTGTCAGTATTAAAAAAAAAACTACAAAAATATTCAAAAGATTGAATCTCATAGTCTAAACGAGCTAGAAGAATCATTTTGGCCTTAAATTTTAGCTATTTACTCCTATTATAAATGCTATGTCTTTAGCGTAGAATATACTATTTACTTACTGTCGAGCAAAAACCGACTAAAAATCTTTTTACATTTTTAAGAAAAATTGTCAAAATTCAAACAGGTCTATCCTCGGAAGTATTCATCATATCGTAGAATATTTTCTATAATTTAAGAAAGTGTAAAACGGATTTTTTGCTCAGACCAATACTTTAGGAGATATTTTGGAAAAACTGGTAAAAAAAATTAGCGGTTTTTTTAACATGGCGGCGCCCGCGGTGGTGGGGGGAATTAGAAAACTTGGATTTTTCAACAGTATACCAACCTATACAATATATCAAAAAATCAAAACTACCGTAATTAATGTAACCATTCGAGATTTTTTGGAATAATTTGATTCGAGTAGATGTGGCGTATTCACTGTGGCACACTGAGAACAATGGATTTCTTGAATCAACCAATTTGTAAATGTCATTTTCTTGTAAGTTCTGTCAATTAATAATGAATTAGGGAAACATATAGTGATGCATTTAGAGAACATCCAAAAACCTTATTTTACTTCAAGAAAGAAATCAAAAATGTTGACCGTAGTATGAAATTATAAAGTGACATTGATTTGTGTCTATTTGACAATCAATTTTGGTTGGCCCAAAAATATTATTTGTTAAAACAACTTAATACTTTTGACATTTTTTGTGTTACATGGATTGCAAAGAGGTGAGTAAACAAGGTCGTTGGGTGAATCCATTTTGCTTTGATTAAACATATTATTTCTCTCAGTGTATCCATTTATTCTTTCGTTCTGTTGGTAGATTTATGTTACGTTACTATACAGGGTTAGGCAAATGTATGGTAACACCAGTTTTCTGGCAAAATTATGGGTTCTATTAAAAAATAACATTTATAAAAGTTTTTGTAATATTTTTATTCAACTGTATGACATACTTTGATTTTCTACAACTTTCTCTTGTTTTGAGATATGACGTAGCGGTATTTTTTTTAATGGACCACCTGTATATTTTAATATTTTTGTATAGAAACATTTTCAAGAATTACAATGATATACGGCATGGTGGATGTTTAACGTGAAATATTAAAAAAAAACGTTGACAAAAAACATGTTTTTGTCAGATACAACTCATAAGAAATATTCGATTTTTTTCTGTTGCCATGCAAACCTTTTAAGCAAAAATTAAAGTATTGAAATTATTCAGTATTATTAACGGTTATACTCAATAGTGACAGACAGTTTCCATGCAACAAAAATAAACGTTAATTATGGGCGAACTAACAGATCGTGAAAGAATTACTTTATTAATGATGGTTGGTTTTGGAGACAAGTAAAGATATCTACAAGATGTATGCAATATTTTTAATAATAATAATAATAATAATAATAATAAATGCATTTATTAATCTTCCCATGACATATTTCTACATACAAACACACATATACATAATAATAATAATAATAATAATAATAATAAATACATGCGGCCATATATGCATGTATACATATAGAAAAGAGAAAGACATACAAATACATGAAGAAGATTAAAAGGCATGTGCTCAGACTGACCAGGAAATTTGATCGTCTGTTATTCTGCACATGCCCCTCAACGATACATAATAAAAATAATAATAATAATAAATAAAAGCAAACACAAGAAAAAGAAAAAACAATCTGAAACACGAGCAACAACACTACAAATCAAGGAAATCGCGGGACACTCACCGCGGCTCCTGCAAATACTCTTTGTATTTCTTTTAAAAGCGCCACAACTGATGCCCCCGAACGACCCAGGTAAAGAGCCCAAAATTTGACGATGCGGTAAGAGTAAAAACGCTCAAAAGCGGCAGTCCGAAGTCGGGGTAATCCCATAACATTTCTATGTCGGATATTAATAATAATAATAATAATAATAATAATAATTCTTTATTTTCCCAACAGGCTATACCCAATAACAGAGGAAATTAATACAAAACAGTAAATAAATACATATATTATAATACACATACATAAACATATATAAACCACCCAATATTTCATTTGAGAATTCCCACACCCTCACAATAATAAATTCAACTCCATCCCATTACCCACCCTGGCAAGAAGATATGCTGGAGTCAGTTTCATTGCGTTAGACCTCGCAAATGGCATGAAAAACGTTGAATTTTATCTCGATGTAACTCGTGGAACAACCAACAATAATCTTTCGAGCATGAAGGGGCAGTCAATGTCGCCTCTGATGAGTTTATGCAAGAATTTCTGGCAGAGAACATCTCTTCTTGCTTGTATAGATGCAAAATTGTGGCGTACTTAATAGTAAATCAGCCTGAGTGTGCCACTTTCCGGATAAATACCATCGATTTTAAATGACAGAAATTTTAAAAATTTACGTTGAACACAATCCAGTGCCAGCGAGTTGTGTGCATAAATGGGATTCCAGATAGGAGCAGCGTATTCAATTTTACTCAAAACGTAGGCGGAGTACATGGATTTGAGCAAGGCAATATTCTTAAAACATTTGGATACCCGCATTACAAAGCCAAGTGATCTAAAGGCTCCAGAACAGACCGCCCCAATATGTGTTCGAAAGGTAAAGTAAGAGTCGAAAACAGCACCAAGGTCCATGATTTCGAATTTTCGTTCAAGTGCGGTATCATTTACCTGGTAACAGTAGTAGAGAGGTGTAGAGGAACGTGTATACGTAACAACACACCATTTGTTGATATTCAACCCAAGCCTAAACTCCTCGCACCACATGGCCAACATGTCCAAACTTGTCTGAAGAGCCTGCGCATCTCGGGCTGATGTAATCCGAGAAAATATTTTGATGTCATCCGCATACGCAAGAACAGGAGCGTTAATTTGGAGGAGCAGGTCATTAATGAAAAGGACAAATAATAACGGTCCCAAGTTGGATCCCTGAGGGATGCCAGACGTAAGAAGAAAGTTGCTAGAAGAGTATCCGTTATAGGTGACATAGCATTTTCTTTCAAAAAGATAAGATCTAAGCAGATTAATCGAAGTAAGTACCATACCAAATGAACCAATCTTATGTAATAATATTTCATGATCAATCGAGTCGAAAGCTTTCGACAAATCGGTGTAAATTACATCCACCTGACCAAGCCAATCCAAAGATTCTCCAATGTATTGAGATACAGTGGCCAAATTGGTAAGAGTAGATCGACCAGCGATGAATCCGTGTTGGTCTGGCGAAATAAGGGATCGAGTACTATCAAGAAGACTGCGGTATAATACCCTCTCATACAATTTCGCAAAGTTAGAAATAATAGAGATAGGCCTATAATACTCAATAATGTACGATTCCCCTTCTTATGAACTGGGGTAATTCTTGTAATTTTCCATTGTTCAGGGAAGATGTTCGAAGATATAGATAAATTAATAATTATTCTTAAGGGAGAAGCAAGGACGTATCTGCAATCACGGACAAGAAAACTAGGCAACTGATCATCACCTGCTGTGCTTTTATTGTGGAAGGCAGCGAGTAATTCTAATAACTCATCCTCAGTTACGTATGAGAAGGAGTTTGACAGAGAGTTGTAATGTGACTCAGAGGCCGCAAATGCAGTAGATGAAGGGAGTCTACCCGAGAAGGTGTTCGCAAAAGCATTGACAATGTGACTAGGTTCCGTGAAGGTATTACCATGTTCATCACATATAACATTAGGTATCCTAGTAATACGTCTCTTAGATGAGAGAAAACCCCAAAGCTTCGAAGGGTCAGTTCTAATAGACTCTTCCATTAGTGATAGATATGCAGTATAACTTTCATTAATCTCTCTCTTTACTAAGGTCCTAAGTCGCTTAAATTCATCATAGAACACCACACTTTTTGATTGAATCCATTTTCTATGGTAGTAGTCTTTGCATTTAATGTGTGATATTATATCAGATGAGAACCAAGGTGGGTAACTAACATTGGGTCTTGGTTTGCGAGGCACATAGAGATTCAGAATGGAGAATAATTCCCTGTAGAAAGCACCCAATGCATCATTGACATCAGTATAATCATTCAGAAAGAACCAGTCACAGCCAAGCTGTGACTGTAATGTTGTGGATATCCATCCGGTAAGTGATCTTATTATATAGATAAGCCGGCCGTCTACATTGAACAATGCTGAATTGAATTGAATTCGCCTCTGATTAATTCTAGTGATGAAGGAATCATATAACACATCGCAATGATTAAAAAGAAATAATATAAGCGAGTTTGTCAACAAGATCTTGTTTCTTTGACTAATAAGATGACGATAAGGATACAAAACTTTCAAGATACCGTATGATCTTTTGACCAATTTAGTTACAAGTTTATCAAATTTCAGTTCCTCATCCATCCAAACGCCAAGATTTTTGAACGCAGGTCGTAAACGGTAATGGAATATCATTAATTTGAAAGTTCAATATGCCCTACAGTATGTCAATTTTTTGCCTGTTACTAAATAAAATTACTGCGGACTTGGCGGGAGTGATTGCAAGACCGTGCTCCGTAGAGGTATCAAACACAGCTTTAAGGTCACCATTAACTCTCGCCTCAGCATCTGAATAATGTGATGGGTCGAACGAATAATATAACTGAGTGTCATCAGCATATGCATGAAATTTGCAAAATTCTAAAGATTTGAGTATATTGGAGGAATAAATAATATATAATAAGGGCCCACACACACTACCCTGCAGCACACCAGATGCCAGTGGGAGAGACAGCGAAATGTTACCATTAACTGTAACCATTTGAATCCTTTTGCTTAAATATTGCTCAAAAAAACGTAAAGTACCAGCACTCATACCAATGTGATACAAGATTGATAGCAACAGTTCATGATTAATCATATCAAAGGACTTAGAGTAATACCACATTCCCTGAAAGAAATATTTCAAAATCAAGAGTGTCCAGAGTGTTCCGAAAGTTTAATGTAACGGAAAGTGTTAAAAATTTGCCAAAAAGCGGCCGACGTAGAAATGGTACAAATGATGATAATTCATTGGATGTTGTTATTAATCTTCAAGAAGAACCAAAAACATTACTATCAAAACTGTCCTTATATGATACTATTAACGAGAGTTCGGTAAAGAGGATTTTATCGAAAAATAAGTTTCATCCGTATAAAGTACATTTAGTACAAGAATTAAATGAAGATGATCCCGATAGAAGGATGCAGTGTTGTGAAGAAATGATGAATATGATTGATCGTCAATAATATTCTATTCTCCGACGAAGCGAAATTTTTTCCTACATGGACATGTAGATCGACATAACTGTTGCTCCTGTGATGATCGTAATCCTCATTGGATGGAAGAAAAGTACACACAATGTTCTCAAAAATTAAATATATGGGCAGGTATAATCGGAAGACACATAATCGGACTTTTCATTTTTCGGGAAAATTCGAACGCTCTTCGTTATTTACAATTTTTGGGCGAGAAAATTGTTCCAGCATTAATTCATTTATTTCCAAACCTCATAAATCCTGCACAATTCCCTGATGACATCTGGTATCAGCAAGACGGAGCCCCGGCGCATTATGGAATTAATGTGCGTGCATACCTAAATGAAGTATTTCCACAACGTTGGATGGGGGGCATTTGAAACCTAATGTCTATAAGACGAGACCTCAGTCGCTCGAAGAGTTGGAAGATCGATTTAGGATGGCCTTACAAGAGATATCACAAGACGTGATTCAGAAGTCATTAAGGTCCTTCGTTGATAGACTAGGATACTATCAGGCTGGTGAAGGTCATCAGTTTGAACATTTATTATGAATTGTTTTGTTTTCAATATTTTCTTGCTGCTAACCTTTCCAAATATGTTATAAGATATATACTGGACAGGTGTCCCAGAAATAAAAAGACGGAGTAGCAGGCATCGGAAGCTAGATTGTGTAAAAACGTACCTTCAAAATATCAAGTCTTTATTCGTGCGCAGACGGCAAAAAAATAATAATAAAGAATTCAATTGGCCTTACGCCGACCCTGGACTAAATATCCACCTGCGTCACTTTCACAATCCGTCCTTTTCAGGACCACCATATTACTTGTGTTAAAAAGAAAGGAGGAGGAATAGATACTTCATAATAAATATCAAACCATTAATTACTTTCATTTTACACCTGCTAGAAAAAAATAATTACATTCTTGATATTTATTGTAATAAAGGCTAGAAAAACTACGATTTATTGAATTTTCTAAAATAATAACAATCAGCTGTTTCCGACTACAAACACATTAAAGAGCAACAACCTTCCTATTTTAAAAATGAAAACAATCTTTTATTGTCTGCAATAAAGTGGGTCGCCCAACAACCGACTACTTAGCTGCGTTATCTAGACGCATCGGGCAAAAAATATGTTTTATATGAATGAGAACGATTTAACGTTTTTTCCCGTTTTATACAAATAAAAGCGTATTTTTCTATGAATGCGTGTTCGTTTCTATTAACAAATGAGCATTCTTACGTGCACATTCTGTGCCAAGTCCGTAATGTAATTTTTTTATCTAAAAAACAACATAGAAAATTAAATTTTTAATTTCTTCGTTATTGTGGTATATTTGTTTCTGTTCGGAGTTTACAAACCTGCTACTCCGTCTTTTTATTTCTGGGACACCTGTATATCATTGTAATTCAAGAAAATGTGTCTATCCAAAAATGTTAAAATATACAGTGTGGTCCATTAAAAAAATACCGATTACCGAGTAGAATAAAAATACTACAAAAACTTTTATCAAGGTTAGTTTTTAATAGAACCCATAATTTTGCTAAAAATCTGATGTTCCCACACATTTGTCTGACCGCAAATTACTCTCGGAAATGTTTTAAATAACCGGCTAAAATTTGGAAACTTGTCGGGTACTGTCTGACCGGGTCAATTAAATGCTATACATTTTCTAAAAGGGCCTTTAGATGGAAGATCCAAAATTATGTATTTAAAGTAATCTACTGTCTGTCTCTGATACTAATTGCTTTAAATTCATACTTACACTTTCATGGTTTTCAAATCCGTTTCATCATACATTTCATTATCATTAGATCATAATAATAATTAATCGAGTTATTTTTTAATTGAAAAAGGTGTCGACGTGTTACTTCATAAATAGTAGAAATGATAAATGACTGTAATTTAGACAAGAATTCCGATCGTTGCTTTCGATAATTCCCCAAAAAAATTCCACATTACAGAATTCATCGCGCAGGCATTTCTTAATAAGCGAACGCAAAAAAAAAAGTCAAACAGGAATCAACTACAATAAAAATATTTCAAATTCGTATATCCTTCTCTAGTAATATGTTAATGAAGAATGTTGTGGCTTTCGATTAGCGCATAATAAGACATTGTATTAGCTAATTGCAGCTCATTTTTTCTTTTAAACACCGTTCGTATTGTTGTGTTGAACAGTTGAATGATATCATCATGTTCGAATTTCACCGTGCAATGCGTTCAGCGAACATCCAAAAACACTTAATTAAACCTCGTTTTGTTGATTATTAATCACCCCATTTGAAGTAGGTAACTTTCACGTTTTGTAAGTTAGATGGGTATCTTGCTTTTTCCGGATATATTTTAGAATAGAGTGAAAGAAATGCCATGCTATATGAAAGAAATGAATGTATAATTATTCTGTATGCTTGATGAACTGGCTATTGACCGGACACGATATGACGGTTATTTGAATTTAAGATCATTATTAAATGTTAACCTTTATAGTTCGCCATAGAATAGGAAAGTAACAGTGGCATTAGTTTGAAATAAATTTTGGGCGAGTTACATATGACGCACGTACCTAG
This sequence comes from Amphimallon solstitiale, assembly GCA_963170755.1. NCBI lineage: Eukaryota > Metazoa > Arthropoda > Insecta > Coleoptera > Scarabaeidae > Amphimallon > Amphimallon solstitiale. The sequence goes on along the minus strand of OY720683.1, from coordinate 17,992,844 downwards.
TACGAACATTTTACGCAATAAAATAAAAACTAATTTATGATCAAATTTTATTAGTTTATTAGCAGATACCAAAAGATCAAAAATTGTATTGATAAAGGTTTTCCATGGAATGTAAAACTTTTGTCTTAAGTTATATCATTCAGTGTCATACTGTCATTGATATTTGTCATTATATTTTCTCTCTGAAATCTTGTAGTTTTTCAATTATGGTATACACCACAGGACACAAAACTTACATGATTGAAGCGTATTTTAGAACAGGTGTACTAGTTAATGGTATTTGGGAACACACTAAACATTTATGTTTGGATAATTTTCGTGAACACTTGTCAAATTTCGCAAGATTTTTATATGTGCCTCGCACATAGTGTTGGTGTATTTCGCAAAAGTAGATCTGTTACCCATAAAAAAGGTGCTGGTAGGCCAACTATTCGTACAGAAGAAGTGATTATTGACGTTCGTAATCGTATGGAACAGGACCCCACAAAATCTTTGAGACGCTTGTTCCAAGAAATTGGAGTTTCTTATAGAACATGCCGAACCATTCTAAAGGAGAACTTGAACATGCATCCATATAAGATGCAATCATATCAAGCTCTTTTGCCAATAGACCACCTGAGATGTCTTGCGTACTGCCAGTGGTTGGTCAACAATTTAATGAATAAGGACCTGTTAAACTTAACACTGTTTTCCGATGAGGCATGGTTTCATCTTTCGGGGTACGAAACTACATTCTCAAAATATTGGGGTTTGGATGGCAGTCTCCCGTAGAAGGATAATTGGGCCGTTTTTTTCTCAATTTCACCATCAATGCAGAAAGGTACAGAAATTACATTTTGAATGAATTTGTTCAACAACTACACGACGATGAACATCATAATGGTTATTTCCAACATGACAGCGCAACAGCACATATGTCAAGAGAAACTATAGCCTTTCTCCGTGAGTTTTTTGATGATCGACTTATAAGTTTGCATACGCAAGTTGAGTTTCCTCCGAGGTGACCTGGTTTGACTATTATGGACTATTTTGTGTTCCCTTACTGCAAATTTTATGTCAGTCAAATGTCAGTATGATAGTTAAGTTTATAATTTAATCAGAATTATCTCAAAAGAATGATACCTAAGACGGACGTTTTACATTCCATGGCAAACCTTTATCAACATACTTTTTGATCTCGCTGTATAAATAGTATATAAAATATGAAAGATCATTCAAAATGACCGCTTTTAGCCTTATAGCAGGCCATAAGTCGCACCGGCCAAGCATCAATCGCTCCACGCACCTCGTTCATCGGAACGATAGCCACATAGACCTGTTTCAAGGAGTCAATATTACTGTATCTTTTGTGGCATACCATGTCCTCCAAAACGGCCCATAATTTGTAATTTAAAGGGTTCAGTTTCGGGCTACACGACTGTCAAACTTCGGTACTTATGAAATCTGGTAAATTGTTTTGAAGCCAAGTCTGAGTGGCTTTGGCCTTATGAGCTGGTGCAGAATCTTGGTGGAATGTCCAGGGCTAATTTTGAAAGAGGGACAGGTTTAGTGGCTTTACAACGGTTTCTAGGATGGATTCCTGATACACATTGTCAGATGCTTTGAGGCTTTTCTCACAGAAACGGAAATTGGTAACCCCATGATAAGAGACACCCCACCAAACCATAACTGAGACTGGGTGGTGAACTTTTTCAAACTGTGAGACCATTTCTGTAGTTTGAATTTTTCCTGGACGGTAAAATGGTTTTTTTTTTATGAGGATCATCGGAGTACTTCGTTAGCAGCCGTTTTGATTTTTCGACTCTATTTTTCTTAAGAGTCGAAGTCAACAAATTGCCCGAGTCTTTTTTGATAATACGACTCACTGACTTTCGAGTTCTATTCGGTCTATGCTTTCAATTGACTCCAAATTAACTCGATCGGGTTAAATATGCAGTAATACGGCGGCAAACGTAAAACAATTTATCCTGCGGCTGTGGCCATATTATCTATAACATATTCCTTTTCGAAAGTCTTTTTTTTTAAGAGGAGCGTTTACCTATCGAAAACTAAGGCATCGCCGTTTCGCGTTTTTTGAATTTAATTTGTAATTTTAGAATCTCAAATTTGGGGTAGTGAAGCAAAAGGCATCAATTTAATTAATGTCTACTAACTAAGGCTGATACACAAAAGAAAAAAACAACATCCACGCGCCAGCTGCACATTTGATGAACGATATAAAAAAAAACTTTCTGTAATTATTTTTGAAGATAAAAAACATTAAATAGTAAACATTGTCACACAGATTTCACACGAGGTTTTTCCAAGCTATTGCGTCGTCTATCCCCATTTTACGGTATCTCTACCAGTGCTAGCGATGACGAAAATCTATCGGAATCGGTCGGCTATTCCAGACTTAAATCCAAGCGACAGTCTGTAATTAAAAAAAAAGTCATATATAGGTACCTATAATATTTGAGTGTTTAATAATATAAGTTATGAGCAGGCGAAAATTGGCTTATTATAAAACATCAACAGTTCCGTAAGTACTCATTCTTTATACATTATATTTCCCATCTTTAGTATTCCTTTATCTATGACAGAATCTGTGAATAAAACCGAAGCGCTGTGACAGAACCGAATATCGTCTACCTCCACCTACTCACACCCCCTTGCGTCTACCCGTCCCGCGAGTAATATAAGTTGCATAAGGTTCTATTTGTTAGTAAACATCCCTTTTAAAGGCTTCTAATAATCGACTTTTTGTGTAACTATCTTCATAATGATTATAATTTTTTTTTCTAAAAACGTCGATATTTCAAACTTCGTACTGTTCGAATTTGGTAGCCTCTGCACCTGTCGTGAATGGTATGAAGCATTGTCCATGACTATGACACTTCTTTCGGGTAATGCTGGTAAGAGATTTTTCTGAAAGTACTCTTCAAATAATAGTGCAGTCATATCCTCGTAATTATCAACATTACAGTTTTTTATTTTTTTTGCCGATAGTAATACTTCGCCGACCTAACCGCTTTTAGAACCAGCATGTAAACTGATAATTCTTTTGCTTTTTGAAAGGAGTACATCTAATAAACATGTCTGTGAATCATCAATCCAGTCTTTTTTTATGGTATCCTGAATGTTATACCAAGTTTCGTCTGTGTAACAAATAAACCGCGGAATTTTTTCATTATGATTTAATATTCTAACGTTTTCGGGTTCGAAATAAACAACTCGTTGAATTTATTTATTTAAAACAGTCTGTATATTCACACACGTAAAATTAATTACAATATAAAAATATAAAACTAATGTATCACACTTAAACTACTACAAATGAATTAACACAGGTATTTATTTCTATTACTAATATTTATGTCCGTATATTTATATCACTTCTATTTATATAACACCGCACCACTATATTTATTTTGTACTACTTATATTTATGTTTACTCTTCGACTAACACTCAAGGAACTATTTATTTATTTCTTTGGTCTGTTCCGCGCGACGACTACTTAAGGACTTTCTTATTCCGGAATTGACTCATCCATCGGTTAGCTGCTTTTATATACGCATACGAAACATCTGGAACACACCAGAAAAACGCTAGTGTTCTTCTCGATGTTTGTAGAACATACGCAGACATTCTGTCTCTTCGCAGTAGATATAAATAGGATGATTTATTGCTTTACGACTTGTTTACCAGTCGCGCCGAATATTTGCCTTTCTTTTTTTGTAGACTGGTTTCGTTACAATATTCTTGTCGTAATTTTGGTATCCTCGGTGACTCCTTTATAACACGTCATTTGTATATTGTCTCAACTCAAAAACCATTTTGCTTTAATGTTCGCCATAGTGTTGTTCTAGAGGCTTCTATTTTGGTATTTTCATTAATTTTCTTTTCTAAGCTATTTAATGTGGCAACCCCACCCTGCATACTGCATACTATATATTGTTCGTCGCGTCGACTGATATCAACGTCCCAGCTTGGTACTTTCATTATAGATCCCTTATCATTTTTGACTTCTTTCTGTAATACAATGCTTCACTATATTATAAACTGTGGTGTAGCATATATCAGTTAACTTCGACGTTTTTTCTATAGTGGCCGTTTTTGTAACTTCTGTATTTTCTTTTTGAAAATTATTACACAACACATTTAACACTATTTGCTTAGCTTGAACTACTAGATGGCTCTTTTTAGCGCCAGTATTTATATTGTCGTCACCGAGTCAGAGTTGTCCTTATTTATTTCATAATACTCACCTTCCCTATCTTCGGTCCATGGTCTAAACAATTTCTTATAATAAAATGTACGCTTGCTCACCTTACAATTTATATTTTACTACTAACAAAAGTGCATGTGGACTGCATTACTTAAAAGTAAGTAATGTTAAGTAATGACTATTAAATTTCATTCACAGAACTAAAATAAACAGGCAAATCAAGTTCGCTTACGTAGACAACATTTATGTAATACCACTCAGGCTACTAAAGATAGGAACAGCTTAAACCCTAGATCTCTTTACGTTTCATTAAGCCCCTCCGCAGGAGGTGCCGTATAATACCTATATACCTATTTAGTCAAATTAAAATATCTTGAAACGAACTATATATGTGATTTAGAACTCGACAAAATGCCGTTAACACTGCACAATTCGTGTAGAACTGCACGTTCTAACAGTAGGGTAGATAGGAAAAAATGAGGTGTGGCCACCACACGACTTTCTTATACGTATGAGCGTTTCAAATTATAGAATCTTTTTATACAAAAATTATTCAAAATCTTATTCTAAGTACTTCTATTTTCTTAATAAATCTCTATAGAATGCATAACTTACGACATATTTGCAAAAAATCGCTATTCGATAAGAGTAAAAGTGGTACTTCCAGTCTGAATTTTGAAATTTTTTTTATACAAAAGATGTTGAAAATTATATTTTAAATACTTTTATACTCGTAACATACTTGTCTAAAAAGCATCACTTGCGAAATATTCGCAAAAAACTGATCTTCGATAAGAGTAAAAGACCTACTTCGAAAAACTTTTTAAATAAAATTATCCTCAATTTTAATTTTAAGTACATATTGCTGTGGCAACATAACTATATGGATAAAATAAAATGTAGTTTTGCCATTCGTTAGGCATTGCCAAATAGATTATGCTGTGTGCTGTTCCAGCAACATAATTTATAAAAATAATGATAAATTTTATTATCTTTAATATATTCACTTATTTTCTTAACAGCACGTACTTTGTAAGTATACGTAAGTTCTAGCAGTGTATTTAACTTTCCTTTCTCCTGGTAAATCTCTTGCTTATTTTTGTTTAGGGATAAGGTTCTAATTTGTATTAAAGAAAAATCTGAGTCTATATAAAACATTCTTGTATATTTTATTCAAAACATTAAGAATAGATAGCATCGCTATACTATATTCACCACAAGAAATTGTAAGGAGCACATAATTGAAACAAAACATTTATACCGTATTCTCGGTTGTAATGTTTTTATAGAATAAATATACTGATAATGCTAATAAAAAAATATATAATATTATCCTGTTTTAATACAAAGAGAATTCAATTAAATGTCGATAATTTGTTAAAATTGTGCTAATTCTATTCTATCAGAAACATTATATTTTCACGTAATGCCCTGATAATCCTAGAACTTCGCAATGGTCAATGTTCAGAGAAAAAGCTCAATTTGATCACTGGCAACAATCATTTGCACGTATTGCAGCCAGCGTATCAAAATCCGCCACACAGAAACATTTCCCTTTTTTAAATGTATATTTTATTTTAAATTTGAATTCAAAAATGAATTGCGAGAATTAATGATGCCTAATAAAGTGTTAGCAAATATACATTCGCACGTTATATCCTCTTAACACCCAACACCATTAATAATCCTATTTGTGTTGTATAAAAAAAAAACTAACGAATTAATATTTTTACAGGACAATATCTATTATCCCTGCTGCCCAACATTATACTGAATAAACATTTGCACGTTATATTCCCATATACGTATAGCAGCATTGATGATTCTTTATAATTGAAAACTTACTTTTTATCATTAAACATCTCTTCAAATTGTGCCATAGGCATCTCCATTTTGAAATACAAAAAAAAACTATTAACAAAAGAAAATTTATTATAATGAATGAAATTGAAATAAAATGAAATTAATATGCTAATACAAAAATGAACGAATGTACATCTAATCGTGGTGTATCTAACCCTACGATTAATTCTTTATTGGTTTTATCTTTTGAAGTCGAAATTATAATCTCCGAAGTCGCAGTTAGTAACTAATCTTGTTCATTCCTGTCATTGAATTTATACCCGGGAAAAAATGAGTAATGCTCGTTACGCCCCCATTGAACTAAAATTTTGGTTGGCTCCCTGCATCTTCTGTGAGATCTCTGCCCTCAAGTTGCCGTCGTGACACTAACACACGCGCACTTATTGTTTTTGACAGTTCCCTTCACTGAATGTAAACACATTGAAAATTGTTTGCTTATTTAAAAGTCGTTTCACTAAACTATTCGGTATCTTCAAAAGTAGGTATATTTTTAATACAATTCTTCCTTGTATTTGTTTATGAACTTGTTACCTTCTTCATTATTCGCCACATACTTCCTTTTTCCATTCGCTAATACAATCCTTACTTTCCTTTTTTCAGGTGTATTAAGATTCAGTAAAATTGGAAATGTATTATAAATAACAGGTATTCTTCTTCCAACGTTACTCGTACTACAACGATCCGTTTGGTCTGCTATTTTATTTCTGGTTTTCACCCAAGATATATTTATCGGTAAAAAACTACAAACAAAGTTTATACCATATTTTCTTTTTGTAGGTCTTCAAACCATATTACATTACAGTCTATGAAGCTTTGTGCTACACACACAAATTCATGAATGTGTATTTTATTTTCTCAGCTGTCGTTTATAAAACATTACTGCTGATTGTATTATGTCGACTATTCAATTCACCTGTCATTGTTCAAATATGAACCAATAAAATAGCAAATATTTACTTTCGTATCATAGCAACAGGAAATTTCAGCGATTATATCTTCCTAGAAGGTATTCAAGTGGATATTTTAAACAAGTGAAAGTTTTTATTAATGTAACTCATTTACTAACAATATTGAAGGTACAATTAGAAAAACTAACATTACTGCAGTGCTGCAGCAGACATTCTGGAACAGAGCTATCACTGGGAGTACCCGAGGGAGTACCTTTCTCTTGTAGCTTAATACCGTCACTATTACTGACAGATGTCGAAGTTGTACATGACACATTTGTTGTTGTAAAATTTCTTCGCATTTTGGTGATAATCGACTCGTGGTGCTCATCATCAAGCTGCAAGTACGATTTTATGGAATTCAGATTTTGGTGTCCCGTTATTTTCATCAGTTGTTGCTCTCCGACTCCAGCTTTCGCCAGAGATGATACAGTTGAAGAGCGTACCGAATGATTTGATATCTTCCTTCTTTTAACATCTAATCCAGTTTTTTCAGCTAATAACTTCACCCATTTACTGATCTCACATATACCAACTGGACTGTTCTTATACCACACCGCATTCTCAACTTTATCCCAACACGGATTCGGTGTCAAAAACATCCTTTCTGTTTTCACATTTTTTCCTCTCTTCGATTTCAGTAGATAATACAATCTAAATAACAGAAGAATATTAATTATACCGTCTTGAAATTAAATATAAATAGGTTACCTAACTGGACACATATCGGTATTGCTTTTATTCTCTATCAACCACTTGCTGCCTGTCAATTTCTGTTTCTGTAAACCGTCTGGGGTACTCTCATCTAATATGCGTATCATATTTAAGTATTCTGGTTCTGTAAGTGCCGCCGCGTTGCTGGTTCTTTTTTCAGGATACGCTTGCAGTTTTCTTCTTGTAGCATCCCTGGCGTCACGTGCTGACTTAAATATTGCATCAGAAAACGGGTTTACGTTTATTTTCCACTTATTGAAGAACATTTCTTGAACCATTTTCGCCGTCACGTTCCACATGTGCTTGATGACGCCTTCTTTATAATCGGACCCATCTTTTTCCTTCATATTACATGCCCACGACTTTAAGATGACATTTAAGTCCACAGGAGAAGTAGATTGATCCAGTTTATAGCCTTTTGCTGTTAAAAATGTACTAAATTGTCTCCATACTGAATCTTTGGATTTCTTCGTGTTCCAAGGGATATTTTCGCAAATTTCAGCATCGATTTCGTCTTCAGATTTCGTGCCAAATCTTTTCTCAGTTCCCATTATTTAGAAACACCAGTTTTTATTCAACGAAACGAACTAAATAGGAACACGATTCCAAAAATTTTAATGACAAACATAAATGTTTTTTTTGTTGACATGGAAACGTAATCATGTGTAACTAAATTTTGAGTCATTTTAATATGAAAAATTGATTTGGTTCATTGAATAGTCTCTCGAATACGATTCGTAGTCAAAGTTGAGTCTACTATTTTTGTGGTGCTTTACACTCATGTCTTTCATAATTGCGAATACTACTCGTGCTCCGCACTCGTAGTATTTAAATGCAATCATGAAAGACATTCGTGTAACCACCACAAAAATAATCGACATAACTTTGACTACTCATGGTATTATAAGTGAATATTTTAATTTATATCCTTTTTACTTTCTTATACGTAGTATAAGGAAGTATTGTGATGATGAAAATTTTCGACCTCGAGATTTTTGCAGATGTCCACGTTTTGAGGTCCCCTGATACCAAAAAAGTGGTTTTTAAAAAATGTCTGTGTGTCTGTGTGTCTGTGTGTGTGTGTGTCTGTGTGTGACCACGATAGCGGTCAAACCGCTGCAGATATCAATTCCAAATTTTGTATTTATGAATATAATCTCCCTCTTGAGAACTGATTAGATTTTGAGCAAAATCGGCAGACCGGAAGTAGTAGTTTACTTCAGTGAAAAAATCGAATTTTGCAAATGTTTCGTCAATTACTAAGTTTAAACAAATTTATAAAGAATTCAAATGTACTCAAAATTAAATTTGAGAAAAATTGTTTTAATAAAGTTTTTCGAAATTCCTACCGGAAGTAGGTCTTTTACTCTTATCGAAAATCAGTTTTTTGCGAATATCTCGCAAGTCATGCTTTCTAGGCAAGTACATTAAGAGTATAAAAGTATTTAGAACATACTTTTAAATATCTTTTGTATAAAAAAAATTTCAAAATTCAGACCGGAAGTACCACTTTTACTCCTATCGAATAGCGATTTTTTGCAAATATGTCGTAAATTATGCATTCTATATATATTTATGAAGAGTACAAAAGTATTTAGAGTTGGATTTGGAATATTTTTTGTATAAATGAAATTTCAAAATTCGGACCGGAAGTAACACTTTCATACGTATAAGAAAGTCGTGTGGTGGCCACACCTCATTTTTTACTTTCTTATACGTAGTATAAGGAAGTATTGTGATGATGAAAATTTTCGACCTCGAGATTTTTGCAGATGTCCACGTTTTGAAATCCCCTGATACCGAAAAAGTGGTTTTTAAAAAAATGTCTGTGTGTGTGTCTGTCTGTCTGTCTGTCTGTCTGTGACCACGATAGCGGCCAAACCGCTGTAGATATCAATTCCAAATTTTGTATTTACGTGTATATCCTCCCTCTTGAGATCTGATTAGTTTTTCAGTAAAATCGGTAGACCGGAAGTAGCAGTTTACTTCAGTGAAAAATTCGAATTTTGCTAATATTTCGTCAATTACTAAGTTTAAACAAATTTATAAAGAATTGAAATGTACTCAAAATTAAATTTGAGACAAATTATCTTAAAGAGGTTTTTCGAAATTCCAACCGGAAGTAGGTCTTTTACTCTTATCGAAAATCAGTTTTTTGCGAATATCTCGCAAGTCATGCTTTCTATTATAATTTTAAATATCTTTTGTATAAAAAAATTTCAAAATTCGGACCGGAAGTACCACTTTTACTCTTACCGAATAGCGATTTTTTGCAGATATGTCATAAATTATGCATTTTATATATATTTATTAAGAGTACAAAAGTATTTAGAGTTGAATTTGCAATATTTTTTGTATACATGAAATTTCAAAATTCGGACCGGAAGCGGCACTTTTACTCTTAGCGAGTAGCACTTTTTTTCGAATATCTTGCAAAGTATGCATTCTATAGCGATTTATTAAGAGAATGAAAGTACTTAGAATAGGATTTTGAATAAGTTTTGTATAAAAAAAATTCTTAAAATTGTATAATTTGAAACGCTCATACGTATAAGAAAGTCGTGTGGTGGCCACACCTCATTTTTATTTGTTAGTCATAAGTTAAGGTAAATTTTTATCCGTTTTAGCATGACTTATTTTAAACTCTTTTATTGAATTTTTATTACATGATGCACGTTTTCAAGTTCATATAATTTATTCAATTATATTTATCTCTCGTGCATAGCGAATTTGATCCTCGTCATACAATTTTATTGCGTTTAAATGACTAATTCTCTTTACTGTTCCGTCCTTTAGCATAACCCTTTCTCGGTTATTTGCTTTCAGTACCCTTTTATTTTTAAACAACGGTCCATTATTCAAAATGTTTAGTGCAATTTTCACGCATTTTGAAAAGTTAGATTGTTTTTCATTGTATTCAAACCATACATCCTGTTTATCTTTTCTACAAGAGAAATATATTACTTAGACTTATTTTGTCTTTATTTTGTAGCTATATATAATACTTAATTTTTATTAAACGCTTATATACATATCCCATAATTATAATAATTTTAAAAATCTTATTAAAAATTTTTCTGCATTTAAATGTATGCAACCTATCATACACTTGTGTTGTTCACGTTGTATAATGTTTGAATTTTATATACATAATAAAGTCTGATTTTTTTTTACTATTTCCTTTATTTCTAATACTCAAGCTAATTCTTAATGCTATTATTATTTTTTAAATACGCAAGGTTCATGGCAATATGAATTCTTTATAAATTTGTTTTACTTAGTAGTTGACGAAATATTGGCCAAATTCGATTTTTTCACAGAAGTAAACTGCTACTTCCGGTCTACCGATTTTACCGAAAAACTAATCCGATATCAAGAGGGAGATTATACACGTAAATACTAAATTTGGAATTGATATCTCCAGCGGTTTAACCGCTATCGTGGTCACAGACAGACAGACATACAGACATACAGACAGACAGAGAGAAAGAAAGACACACAGATATACACAGACATTTTTTAAAAACCTCTTTTTCGGGATCAGGGGACTTCAAAACGTGGACATTGCAAAAATCTCGAGGTCGAAAATTTTCGTCATCACAATACTTCCTTATACTACGTATAAGAAAGTAAAAACTGATGTCATATTTAGATTCAGTGGCTCAAATATAGCTAAAATCAGTTCTAAAATCCTAGGCACAAAACAGCATTTTCTTTCTAGCAGGCTGTGTTATATTTTAGTTACACTTGTATTACCTTGTTTTTTTAAACTTTTATAGTTTTAATTAGTTCCAGAATAAATATTTGTTTTCTAACATTGCATTTATATTGTGAAAAATTTGTTTATATTTTAAAATTCTATACTGAAAAATTTTAAATAATTTCATTCAACTTCAATAGCTTTATAATTCATAAACTTCAGTTATAATATAATAATTTATATAACAAAATATTAATATAATGCCCGTATAAAAATTATATCCCTGAATTTTCCCAAATAACTGGGACATGTACAACTTAAATAGCTAGACATAGGACAAAACCTTTCGAAATACACGTCGAGAACAAGGTTTCTCGCCATTTATGTTAAAGATCGATCAAAGCAAGTAGATACGGCAGAAGGATATAAAAAGTACAAAATGTAGAATTACTAAATTACAATGTGTAAATGGTCTGACTGTAATTATTAGTTTCAGACGTCGTTTAGATGAATTAATCATTACAAGAACGTGCATTGCAAAATTGTAGTTTGTCCTTATTAAATGGACTGAATATAAAGCAATACGTCAAGATATTATTGTATAAGTAAACCTATTAGTTACACATAACTCGTTTCAGTATAATATAATTGATAATTTGATTGATAGACGTGATATAGGTAAATATACTATCGCTTATTTGAACATAATAAAATAGAGTGTATAATATATTACTCCATAATAAACTCATATGTAGGAGAACTTGATAATTGTAATTTTAACGACTTCATTTATTTTCTGTTATTATATGTTATTTCAAATATATTTCAGTTATTTAAATACAGTGAACTAAAATCCTAGAGAGAACAGAAATTTAATTACTTACTGCAATGCACTATAATAAGTAAGGCGCGGATATGACCGGTTTAAACTACGACAAAGTTACAACGGAGCAAAGAAATAATGTAAACAAAACACGCTTACTGAATAGCACTAATTCATATGCTGAACTGCAACATTTGTTTACGCCCGAGAAGTGCCTGAGAATGAGAGCAAAAAATGCCCATAAAATAAGGAATTTATGAGTAAAATCCTTTTTTCATCGGCGTAGTTACGAGCGCGAGGGGTTTTTAAAATTTATTATATTATACTCTATAAAAGCGCACGGTCGTTTCGTGTTAATTTCTTGCGAAAAGACGGCTTAACCGAATCACCATGGTTACCGCTCCGACGGCTCAAAATCGACTTGAAATTGGTGAATTTGGGCGCAGTACTCGTCCCTGGATACGCGGAATTAAAGGCCGTCTTGGCGGGTGGACTTGCGGGTGACATTAAATTGTTCCTCGACGGAGAGATTTTCCCTTTTTTCGGTGCGCGTGCAGAGATATCCGCCGTCCAAGAGAGGAGCGTGCAAAAGTCGGCATTCGGGCGTGGCGAACAAATCGGACAAACGGCGCTGGCGGATGGAAAATTCACGTGAAACACGTTGTAAATCGTTAGAAACGTCAAACTGACAGGCAAATTGAGTGGTATCCGCATATTCACATTTAAGCGTGAAATACGAAATTTTGAAGGTCGCGAGGGTCCAACAAGACCCGCGGTTTTAACAAACGGGCTTTTCGGCATCTTCTACATGCTTATTTCGAGTCGACAGACGCACGCAACCAAGGGCATGAGCACTTTCAAATTCGTTTGCACGTGGATTTGGTAAGAAAAATGGCCGAAATACGTCACAGATTCAATGTGCATGTGATTCAATGTACTACGGTCGGGCGAAAAATATCAGATTAATGTATCCGGCCCGACGAGTTCGGCATCTCAATGTCGACATAATGCACCCGCTTGACTTAGCATTTCTATAGATATACAGGTTGATTGTTCGGTTAATGATTATATACATATTTGAATTATTAAAATGCGTTAATTCCAGAACGCGCACGCACAGTTTCCTTAATAGGGAAAAAGATTGCTTTTAACATTTATGAGCCCTTATGACATAATTCTATTTAAACGATTACGCAAACGTGCACAGTGGGCGGAGCTGGCTGAAATCAATTTCTCTCTCTTTTGATTAAAAGTAAAATTAGGCACTTGGGAGTTTTTACGGTCGCCCATCACTGATTCAAATGTCAGAAGAAAACAAAATGGCCGAAGGATTTTTTGAAAATTGACGTACGAATGTGAAATCTTGGATACGGAGGTGTCTTATGTGGCCGATCACAAATCCAAAGTCAAAAAAATAAGACGGCCGAAAAGTTTTTTGAAAATTGACGTATGCATGTGAAATATTAGATACGGGGGTGTGTGCGGACGCCGATCATAAATCCAAAGTCAAAATGTCAAAAAAAACAAAATGGCGGACGGTTTTTTGAAAATTGACGTATGAACGTGAAATTTTAGATACGGGGGTGTGTGCGGACGCCGACTACAGATCCAAAGTCAAAATGTCAAAAAAAAAAAATGGCGGACGGTTTTTGGAAAATTGACGTATGAATGTGAAATTTTAGATACGTGGGTGTGTGCGGACGCCGATTACAAATCCATAGTCAAAATGTCAAAAAAAAACAAAATGGCGGACGGGTTTTTTGAAAATTGACGTATGAACGTGAAATTTTAGATACGGGGGTGTGTGCGTACGCCGATTACAAATCCATAGTCAAAATGTCAAAAAAAACAAAATGGCGGACGTGTTTTTTGAAAATTGACGTATGAACGTGAAATTTTAGATACGGGGGTGTGTGCGGACGCCGATCATAAATCCAAAGTCAAAATGTCAAAAAAAACAAAATGGCGGACGGGTTTTTGAAAATTGACGTATGAATGTGAAATTTTAGATACGGGGTGTGTGCGGACCCCGATTCCAAATCCATAGTCAAAATGTCAAAAAAAAACAAAATGGCGGACGGGTTTTTTGAAAATTGACGTATGAACGTGAAATTTTAGATACGGGGGTGTGTGCGGACGCCTATTACAAATCCATATTCAAAATGTCAAAAAAACAAAATGGCGGACATTTTTTGAAAATCGACGTATGAACGTGAAATTTTAGATGCGGGGGTGTGTGCGGACGCCGATTACAGGTACAAAGTCAAAATGTCAAAAAAAAAACAAAATGGCGGACATTTTCTGAAAATTGACGTATGAACGTGAAATTTTAGATACGGGGGTGTGTATGGACGCCGATTACAGATCCAAAGTCAAAATGTCAAAAAAAAACAAAATGGCGGACGGTTTTTTGAAAATTGACGTATGAACGTGAAATTTTAGATACGGGGGTGTGTACGGACGCCGATTACAGATCCAAAGTGAAAATGTCAAAAAAAACAAAATGGCGGACGGTTTTTTGAAAATTGACGTATGAACGTGAAATTTTAGATACGGGGGTGTGTGCGGACGCCTATTACAAATCCATATTCAAAATGTCAAAAAAACAAAATGGCGGACATTTTTTGAAAATCGACGTATGAACGTGAAATTTTAGATACGTGGGTGTGTGCGGACGCCGATTACAAATCCATAGTCAAAATGTCAAAAAAAAACAAAATGGCGGACATTTTTTGAAAATTGACGTATGAATGTGAAATTTTAGATACGGCGCTGTGTGCGGATGCCGATCACAAATCCAAAGTCAAAATGTCAAAAAAAAAACAAAATGGAGGAAGATTTTTTGAAAATTGACGTACGAATGTCAAATTTTAGATACGGGGGTGTCTGCGAACGCCGATCTCGAATCCAAAGTCAAAATGTCAAAAAAAAAAAAATGGCGGATTTTTTTTGAAAATTGACGTATGAATGTGAAATTTTAGATACGTGGGTGTGTGCGGACGTCGATTACAAATCCATAGTCAAAATGTCAGAAAAAACAAAATGGCGGACGGGTTTTTTGAAAATTGACGTATGAACGTGATATTTTGGATACGGGGGTGTGTGCGGACGCCGATCATAAATCCAAAGTCAAAATGTCAAAAAAAACAACATGGCGGACGGGTTTTTGAAAATTGACATATGAATGTGAAATTTTAGATACGGGGGTGTGTGCGGACGCCGATTCCAAATCCATAGTCAAAATGTCAAAAAAAACAAAATGGCGGACATTTTTTGAAAATTGACGTATGAACGTGAAATTTTAGATACGGGAGTGTGTGCGGACGCCGATCATAAATCCAAAGTCAAAATGTCAAAAAAAAACAAAATGGCGGACGGTTTTTTGAAAATTGACGTATGAACGTGAAATTTTAGATACGGGGGTGTGTACGGACGCCGATTACAGATCCAAAGTGAAAATGTCAAAAAAAACAAAATGGCGGACGGTTTTTGGAAAATTGACGTATGAATGTGAAATTTTAGATACGTGGGTGTGTGCGGACGTCGATTACAAATCCATAGTCAAAATGTCAAAAAAAACAAAATGGCGGACGGGTTTTTTGAAAATTGACGTACGAATGTCAAATTTTAGATACGGGGGTGTCTGCGAACGCCGATCTCGAATCCAAAGTCAAAATGTCAAAAAAAAAAAATGGCGGAATTTTTTTGAAAATTGACGTATGAATGTGAAATTTTAGATACGGCGCTGTGTGCGGATGCCGATCACAAATCCAAAGTCAAAATGTCAAAAAAAAAACAAAATGGAGGAAGATTTTTTGAAAATTGACGTACGAATGTCAAATTTTAGATACGGGGGTGTCTGCGAACGCCGATCTCGAATCCAAAGTCAAAATGTCAAAAAAAAAAAAATGGCGGATTTTTTTTGAAAATTGACGTATGAATGTGAAATTTTAGATACGGCGCTGTGTGCGGATGCCGATCACGAATCCAAAGTCAAAATGTCAAAAAAAAACAAAATGGCGGAAGTTTTTTTGAAAATTGACGTATGAATGTGAAATTTTAGATGCGGGGTTGTCTTAGGTCGCCGATCACGAATCCAAAGTCAAAATGTCAAAAAAAACAAAATGGCGGAAGTTTTTTTGAAAATTGACGTATGAATATGAAATTTTAGATGCGGGGTTGTCTTAGGTCGCCGATCACGAATCCAAAGTCAAAATGTAAAAAAAAACAAAATGGCGGAAGATTTTTTGAAAATTGACGTACGAATGTCAAATTTTAGATACGGGGGTGTCTGCGAACGCCGATCTCGAATCCAAAGTCAAAATGTCAAAAAAAAAAAAATGGCGGAATTTTTTTGAAAATTGACGTATGAATGTGAAATTTTAGATACGGCGCTGTGTGCGGATGCCGATCACAAATCCAAAGTCAAAATGTCAAAAAAAAAACAAAATGGAGGAAGATTTTTTGAAAATTGACGTACGAATGTCAAATTTTAGATACGGGGGTGTCTGCGAACGCCGATCTCGAATCCAAAGTCAAAATGTCAAAAAAAAAAAAAAAATGGCGGAATTTTTTTGAAAATTGACGTATGAATGTGAAATTTTAGATACGGCGCTGTGTGCGGATGCCGATCACGAATCCAAAGTCAAAATGTCAAAAAAAACAAAATGGCGGAAGTTTTTTTGAAAATTGACGTATGAATGTGAAATTTTAGATGCGGGGTTGTCTTAGGTCGCCGATCACGAATCCAAAGTCAAAATGTCAAAAAAAACAAAATGGCGGAAGTTTTTTTGAAAATTGACGTATGAATATGAAATTTTAGATGCGGGGTTGTCTTAGGTCGCCGATCACGAATCCAAAGTCAAAATGTAAAAAAAAAACAAAATGGCGGAAGTCTTTTTGAAAATTGGCGTATGAATGTGAAATTTTAGATACGGGGGTGTCTCAGGTCGCCGATCACGAATCCAAAGTCAAAATGTCAAAAAAAACAAAATGGCGGAAGTTTTTTTGAAAATTGACGTATGAATGTGAAATTTTAGCTGCGGGGTTGTCTCAGGTCGCCGATCACGAATCCAAAGTCAAAATGTCAAAAAAAAGAACATGGCAAATGTAATATGGCGGAAAGGTTCGTCGAAAAGTGCTTGGATCTGAGCACATTCTTCCTTGGTAACTTTAACATGTTTTATGTTTAACATTAAATTATCCTTCTCGCTCTTCGGTGTCCAGTGTAACGGTTTGTGTAAAGAAGTAAAGAAAAGTTCTAAATAACATATACGATTGGCATCACTAAATTTATGTGTATACAGGAGTGGTTCAAAAGTTTATAAAATCGGATTTTCTAAAAAGCGTCATGAAAGTGATCGCGTTCTACGGGAAACGGTAATTGCAGACAAATTTGTGTTGCTTGGATGACAAACTTCAAAAGGTTGTTATGATTAATGTCAAAACGTGTATTTATAAGTCTCGAAATGGTATGTGTAGGTAGGATACTTGACAGGTAAAATTTTGCAATATCTCAAATTTAATGCCCTTAAATTATTGGCGCATGTTTCTTTAAAGTTGACATAACATTTGAATGTAACATTCAACATTAAAACGCCCTAACAACTACAACGGCAAATTTAGACGTATTTCTAATTATTTATATTATTGCACTGTATTAGTTGTTTAAGTTCAATTAAGGGCCGGTTTTCCCAATTCCGATTAAAATGCCGATCAGCGTACTCATTAAATAAAATACGGGATAGTACGTTTTTGCAAAAACCGGTTGGCGCTAACCATTGATTAAAATACCGGTTAGTATGTGTCTCCAACACCGGTTAGCGCTAATAATTGATTAAGAACGTTATTAAATGAAGATGTATTAACCGGTGTTTTATCAAACCTGATAAAATATTAAACAGTAATTGGGATTACTTACACGTGCGCATAACCTACGAGATTTGGATTTTTATTAGTATTGACTGCGATTATGTTTTCTTATGCATTTGTAATTAATAATTATTTTTGTTAGTGATTTACTAATTGTATTGCTTCTTCTATACATGAAATTAACAGTACACTTGAAAATAAAAACATAATATTGAATATGTGTAACTTTTACCTTACTACGGAAATATTTGTGTTTTGGAAGCTTTTTAATTCTGTTACATTTGCTCAGTTGCTAAAAAGTCTAAGTATTTTTGAAAATTTATGATTGCGCTTGCTCTTTTCTTCTTTGTAATTGCTTTTAACAGCACCTTATTAAAACTTAATTTTAGATGAATATATTTTAGACTCACTCTGATATGTCATTAACATATTAAAACTACATTTAAAAGTTTCATGTGAAATTGAAAACATTGAAGAAATTCTACAGAAGCTTGCAGGTGCTTATGCAGACACTGTATAAAGTACTCTCGATTTCATTGGGTTCGGATGAATAATGTGTTCGTTAACGTGTAGTTAAATTTTAAAATAATAATTACAATTGGCACTACAAAGATCGCACCGATTCCTCCAGAACATAACATTTTGTAAGTCAAAATTATGGAAACACGGTTTTCTCAATCAACCCTCTTTGATTTAGGAAATTTAGACAAAGAACCTGTTAAAACGTATAGTTTTTAGTAAACAGTTGGGATATGATCTTTCAATCAAAATTTCTGGCCTTATTCATCCTACAGAAATTTGGTGCAAGTTAAATTGTCTGAAATATGGCAGTTGAAATTGCAATATCTTATACTGTTAGAATATAATTGATAATACAGTTTATGACCGCAGATGCAAGTCTTTTCTTTTTCAACAAACTGTTCTAGATGTTGCAAAATTTTACCTGTCATGTAATATAACCTACAAAACACATTTCAGGACGGTCATTAATAATAATATTTGTACACCTTTTGACATTTGTTATAATTATTTGTTGACGTTTGTTATAATTGTCATCTAAACATTTTAAAACAGTACAGTCAAATGTTATGTAAAATATAGGTGTAGGAAAGTAATATTTAATACCTTTATTTATAATATTTAATTTGTAACTGGCTTTCATGTAATAGTATTTTACTATGGGAAGGTATACATCCTGAAATATTGATTAATCACTTTCTATTTATCATTTTGAAATTGTTCCGGCCAATCGAAATTTGTAGTGGTATTGAATCGTCGTCTTTAGTTCGTACTTTTGCCGAGTACGTTACCAAGACGACTCGACTGTATTTTTATAACTTTTTTTCTGTGACTGGAAAAGTTTGACATTTTATCTTTCTTAACAGGTAACAAAATGTAACTTTATAAGCCGAGAAAAAAAGTACTCATTTTTTTCCCCAGGAAAACAATTAGTACTTTTTTTTCGGATGTAAGAACACGGACATTTAATTTTAATATATTTTATTATACAAAAAGTTGCATTTACTTATGTATGCCAATAGCACCGTCTCCGAGAAAGAACTGCATTTCTTTTTCACCTTCCAATCAAAATAACTAAAAATCAACCTAAGTTCGCAAATTTTTAAAACCTAACACAAAATTAAATTGACAAATATTTGAATACTTTACAGGTTTCCTTAGCAACGCAGGTGTAATGCTGCTATAAGTACAACAGCCAACCAATTTAAAACTTCAAATGTCACATCGATTGATTTTCTGAGTCTTTTTTCTCATTATAAAATCGTCGTTTTTCCTGTCACAGAAAAAAATAGAGTATTATACACGGGAAAAAACATTAGATTTTAGCTCTCGGTATTTTGTCATTATCTCGAGCTAAAATCTAATACTTCTTTCCCCTGTATAATAAATAACTCTTTTAACAGGTCATATGTAATAATAGAAAATATAAGGAACGTATATAAATGCAATGTTATGAGACCCAAAGTAACTTTTGCCGTTTACACGTCCTTGCTTGAATTTCTTCAGGTTGACATTTTCAAATTTTGGAGTTAGGAGATACCAATAATTTAGAAAATATTTATTACCTTCCTCGCTCTTGAGTGTGTACCGGTTTGTATAAAAAACAATTCGAGAAGAATTTTAAATAAAATATACAATTGGCTTCACAAAATTTATGTATGTACAGGGGTGCTTCAAAAGTTTATAAAACTGGACATTCTAAAAAGTGTCATGAGATTGATCGCTTTTTACAGAAAAGGCGCTTTAATAGGGCTTACATTTAAAACTTGGGCTTTCTACTTTTATTATTGTTTTGTGCTCTTTTATTAACGATAGTGGATTTCGAAAAGGTTGACAGGATTTTACACTTTCGGATCAAAATAGTATTGTAAACTGTCTTACTCAAAATGTTGAGCTTTTTGATCTTATTGTGTCTTTGGATACTTTAACATTAAATTACCTCTCTCGCTCTTGAGTGTGTACCGGTTTGTGTCAAAAACACTTCGAGAAGAATTTTAAATAGAATATCCTATTGGCCTCACAAAATTTATGTATGTACAGAGGTGCTTCAAAAGTTTATAAAAATTGGACGTTCTAAAAAGCGCCATGAGAGTGATCGCTTTTTACAGCCAAGGCGCTTCAATAGGGTTTACATTTAAAACTTTGGCTTTTTACCAGTGGCGGCTGCTGCAGGGAGGGAAACGGGGCACAGCTCCCCCCCCCCCTGTGACAAATTTCTTTTAACAGATAAATTAATTATAAATACCTAATTTGTATGTAATTTTTCTGATTTATTTGATGACAAATAATATGTTTTTGAAAGTAACAGTCCGTCATTTCAGCGCGTTTAAAAATCGCAGTCTGGCGCAGGCTCCGGGGCATCTCGCGCGACTGACCCGTCTGTATTAGAAATCGAGCGATGAAACTGGCGCAGGTAGCGCGCGTATAATATATAGGCGGCGGGGCATTACTCTATGGTGCCGGGTCCGGGTGGCGGTCCAGTATGTAATTTACAGCGGTGAGTGTATGTTGTAATTTCTATCGGTGCAAATGCAACTATGAATTGCGTTAGTAACATTAAGACACAATTAAAAAATCTAGGTCTCCCGAGACCAGATTTATTGATTAAACTAGAAGATCACAATTTGAAATCAACAGAAGCTCTTACAGTTTATCAGACTGGTTGTGTGGGTGTAATGTGCAAAATGCTTTTTTCTAATTCGGTGCTATAAAGTTCACTTTACGACATCCGTTTTGGTTGCAAAAATATTTCTTTATCGTACGCTAATTTTGTTGTTTTGACGTTGGTAACAAAAAAGAAATGGAACCAAATTATATTTAAATGTCAAAATGTAAGAGATTAATGTAACAAGCATGTGCAATAGAAGTTGTACGAAGAATAATAAGCACACATGCTAACATTTTACTTACTAATTAACAATATAAATTGTTAAGCAGAGTTGGATGATAAGTTTTCTGATGATACTATTGTAATTTACTTTCAAGGTTGAATAGTACAACTGTTATAAAAGTTTGTTTTTGATAATATGTCGAGACTATGTTGGCGAAAGATTTTGAAAATTGTCTTCTGCTATTTTGCGAATCTCTGGGAGCGTGCAAAATAGAAAAAATCAAGTGAACGGTGTTTTTCTACTTTGAAGAGAATAAAAACGTTTTCTAGAAATACCATGCGGGAAAGCAGACTATGTGGCTTAGCAATGTGTTCCATTGAAAAACAATTACTGACATCAACACCAAATTTCAAAGAATGAGTTATTAATCATTTTGCTGATCGTAAGGAACGGCGGATGGATTTTATTTTCAAACAAGTTAATTGAATAGCATATTGAGTTTATTTTTTGTCTATACTTGATTTTTGATATTAAACACTCAGACCCCCTGTGCCCTCCCGTCCTAAAAAATCACGGGCCGCCATTACTTTTTACTTTTATTATTATTTTGTGGTCTTTTATTAACGATAGTGGATTTCGAAAAGGTTGACAGACTTTTACACTTTCGCATCAAAATAGTATTGTAAACTATCTTGATGAAAATGTTGCGCTTTTTGTGCTCATAGTGTCTTTGGATACTTTAACATTAAATTACCTTTCTCGCTCTTGAGTGTGTACCGGTTTATGTCAAAAACAGTTCGAGAAGAATTTTAAATAAAATATCCTACTGGCTTAACAAAATATATGTATACACAGGGGTGCTTCAAAAGTTTATAAAAGTGGACATTCTAAAAAGCGTTTTTTACAGGAAAGGCGCTTCAATAGGGCTTAAATTTAAAACTTGGGCTTCTTACTTTTATTATTATTTTGTGCTTTTTTCTTAACGACAGTAGACTTCGAAAAGGTTGACAATGCTTTTCCACTATCACATCAAAATAGTATTGTAAACTGTCTCGATGAAAATGTTGTGCTCTTTGAGCTCATTGTTTCTTTGGATACATTAACATGACTTATGTTTAACATAAATTTACATTTCTCGCTCTTGAGTGTGTTCCGGTTTGTGTAAAAAACCGTTCGAGAAGAATTTTAAAGAAAATATACTATTGCCTTCACGAAATATATGTATATACAGGGGTGCGTCAAAAGTTAATAAAATCGGACATTCTAAAAGGCGTCATGACAGTGATTGCTTTTTACAGGAAACAATGAAAAAGCTGTGAGCGGACGCGAAAAAAGCGATTCCAACTAAAAGAGATTGACGGACCCGCTGTAAGCGGAGGACCCGCTGTAAGCGGAGGACCCGCTGTAAGCGGAGGACCCGTTGTAAGCGGAGGATCCGCTGTAAGCGGACGTTAGAGCTAGTTATATATACTAAAAGCCGAGTAGTCAATGGCAACCAAACCCGGTCAAAATCGACGAAAATTGGGTACGCGGGGGGAAGAACTCGTCTCTGGATACGCGAAATTGAAAGCTGCCCTTTGGGGTGAAGTTACCGACGACCTGGAATTGTTCCTCGACGGAGAGATTTTCTTCCCAAGTGGAGCGTGTGCAGAGATATCGCCCGTTGAAGAGGAGCCTGCACTCGATGTTTTAACAGAAAAATGGCTTACGTCATGACCGATTCCCAGGACAACCGATCAAAATCGTAAAAATGTCAGGTATGACAGGCACGCGCGAAAGAATTGTAAAAGTTTCACATTGACGAAGAAATTTCAGGCCGTCGAAGTTTAGAGTGCGGAAAGAGGGTTGGAAACCAAAAGAGTGGACTTTTCCGCGACGATTGAGTGCACTGTCCACGTGCCAAATCTGTCGCTGTCGAAGGTGCGACTCATTGAAGACTTTTATGCAGGGTATAATAATCTCGCGATGACGAGTTTGCGTGTCATTAATGACTATTATATTCACGTTCATCCATCGGTTGTCAAGTTTAAATGTCAGAAGGCCGACAAATAAAGATATTACGAAGAAGAGGTGTATTTTTAATTGAAACGTGGTACCTTTCAGATACGTATTAGTGTTATTATTATCAATCGTTACTATTTCTTTTCTATATGAATATATGAACAAAATGCCGACGGATATGATAAAATAAACTTAAAGTGTATTGTCGCACGTAAGTACAGTAATAAATATAACGATTTTGCTATCTTTTATTAAGATATATTAATAAATACAATGACACTCTATTCATTATATATGTCATCGAAATGTCGTCACTTCTCGCGAAAGAAGTACGGAAGCAAGACTAAATCAAGAATCATCTGAGTTTTGCTTTTGGGCCTGCCAAATTACGTTAGATGCACACGAATTATACGAAACCTAAATGTTAACAGAATGTTGGAAATATATCAGTGTTCAAGATGTAGTCTTTATTTGTCAGATCAGATGTGTCCGAAGCACTTCGAAATAAAATAAATACATCAAATAAAATTCGCATAAGCATTTACGTAATTTCGTTTACCAATTTTCAGTTATAAAACCAAGCATTTAAAGTATGCGCCTGCGGGTAGGCACCAACTAATCAGAAGTACATTTTCGGTTAAATGGTATTAGGAGCCAGCAAGATTTTCGATTGGGTTTTACAAAGTATACTATTAAAGCGTAATATGAATATTAATTAATTCTCTCAATGACCTGTAAGTTTAAAACATGTTTATTAAAGTTTATCATGTTATGTTGTTAACTTCATTTGACAATTGGAAAGACAATTTGGTTAAGCACTGCCAGTCTGACATTTCGTTCTCACAAGTTTATGTGTGAATGAATACACTCAACGAACTATTGTCACGATGAGAGGTGGAACGACAATTTGGTCAAACATCTTGACGTCAAGAGTCTGACTTTTCATTGCCGTATAAGTGTCACGATGACAGTCTGTCAAAAAATTTGAGGTATGCACTATTTTTAACCTGAATGTCAACAAAATTTTTCTAAATATCAGCGTTCAGTAAATTATATAGAAATGTTGTTCGGTTTGTGGGCAAAGTCTTAATAAATAAATTCATTTGCCACTAATTATAAATGTCACAATAATATTTAATTTATTTCTAAGAGACATTTTGTTTAATATGCGTCTTCATTCATAAACAAGAACAAACTGAACTGCGGTTGTAAGTACTCTACATTGTCGGTCATTCAGGTACAGTTTCCAATATCGTAGTTATAAAAATTAAAGCAAAGGCGTGATTCATAACATTTGACGTCCACTGAAAGAAATATTATAACCGTTAATATTTACATTTTATTGCATTATCAATTATTATTATTATTACTATTGTATCGGTCATTTGTCTTATCTTTAATAGCTTGGACACATCTCTGTCATCTTTCTACATACAAATACATATACTGCGTCTTTAATTTACATTTAGAGTAGCTTATGATATCAATATTAATTTGGGAACACTGTGCTACAGTAATGTTTTTCATTTTCACTACTGTCATAGTTAAGTCAATTTATTGAAAAGTTTCACAGTGTTCTCAAATTAATATTGAAATTGTAGGTTATTCTAAAAAAAATTAATTGAAGCCACGCTATGTCTACAATGACATTCAATTTGACAATTCAATCTCGCAATAGATCAAACTGTTGACAGTTTGCAAGAAAATTTAACGTAGGGGCAACTTTTATCATGAAACTTGAGACAAATAGAGTTAGAGTACTACCAAATTTAAAAAACAAAGAAATTTATATATGATACAATAAATCTTGATCATACAACCATCTTAGGTTTACCTTTTCGGCCTACTTACATTCAACTTAGACTCACGCATTATATCAAACCTGAATGTCAACGAAATGTTCCAAGTAATCAGCTTTCAGTAACTTCTATAGAAATGTTAAACATTTTATGGGAATTTTTTTAATTAATAAATCCATTTGTCTATAATTATAGATGCCACAATAATGTATAATTAATTTCTAGAGATATTTTATTTCATTTGCATCTTCATTCATAAACTAATTAAAAGAAAATTTATAACCGTTAAAATTCAAGTGCTTCTGCGACTGGCAGTGGTCACGTTCCAAACAGGCACATTTATAGAGAAACTTACAGCGAAAAAGTGGACGCGAAGAGGCAATTCAAACTCGAAGAGTTTCATGGACCACTGTAATAACAAAAAGAGCAAGTATTCTATTAAATTAATGTGTTCTAAATAAAAAAAAAAAGGGGGGAAAGAGTAAATTGATTACTCAGCAGTTGATGACTTATATCGACATTTTATGACAAACATTATGGAGCACTGATGCCCTTGATTATTTGCAAAGAACGTCATATAAATTTATTTCTATTGACTATTGTCCCGGAAGCCCTACGTTAATTGTAATTCAAAGAAACAAATACATCATGCACACATATCACCTTTAATTTAACGATTTAAAGGGTAATGCAACTGCTATTTTAAAAATGGAACCACTACTACATATAAAGACAATGCGATTTAAAAATTTATCATACATGGTAATTCACTAATTATCAGTTACTTTAAGATCGCGATCTACTTTATTACACAAAAGCATCCCTTCCTTAGAAAAAATAATTTAAGCATTACGACCCAGATGCTGATCATAATTGGTGAACATAGTATATTATTAAAATAAAATTAAGTAACAGTTAAAGGGTGCAGCGAAAATAAAAAAAATAGTGCACATCTATGTCGCCATCTTTACCCATCTATTATCATTTTAACACCGATATATTTAACTACGCGAAATGTTGGTCAACTCAACATTCACGTTAGGTGGCTTAAATCTTACAGGAAACGTCAGAATTGTCAGAAAAAATCCATCTGACTTTTGATTAATGTTGGCAATTTCACAAAAATTTAATTGCAGGTTATAAAACGTCAAAACGATCAATCGATTTCAGTTCGTGATGAAATCTGAACTGCTTTCATGATGACAATTATTTAAGAAAAAAAGGTTAAACACCCTGACATCTGTCTGATATTTCATTGGTCATGGTTTTAAGCTCCATCGATATTTACTGTAGACCTTGACACAAAAAGATATGAAATTACAAATTTTATACAGCGAAATGACTAAGTCTATTTTTAAAATAGCGAGACGAATTTCTAAACATACCCCTGTCCCAAATTACATGCACGAAAATCTTGAAAACAAACTTACGAGTATATCTGATAACTATTACTGTCGAGCTCTGAATAGAACTGGTAAAGTATATAATGAAATAACGGGGAAATAATAGAAACAACAACAAGGCTTAACAATAAACAATGTCAGTTGACAGAATGTGAGCAAGATTGATACGGCGTCATTTGGCCTTGCTTTCAACCAATGAGATTTCACTGTCAAAGTGGTCTGTTCAGAAATTCGTCTCGCTATTTTAAAAATGAGGTGTGGCCACCACACGACTTTCTTATACGTATGAGCGTTTCAACCTACACAATTTTAAGAATTTTTTTATACAAAACTTATTCAAATCCTATTCTAAGTACTTTCATTCTCTTAATAAATCGCTATAGAATGCATACTTTGGAAGATATTCGAAGAACTACTCGCTAAGAATAAAAGTGCTACTTCCGGTCCGAATTTTGAAATTTCATGTATACAAAAAATATTGCAAATCCAATTCTAAATACTTTTGTACTCTTAATAAATATATATAGAATGCATAATTTACGACATATTTGCAAAAAATCGCTATTCAGTAAGAGTAAAAGTGATACTTCCGGTCCGAATTTTGAATTTTTTTTTATACAAAAGATATTGGAAATTAAGTTCTAAATACTTTTATATTCGTAGCGTACCTGTCTAAAAAGCATGACTTGCGAAATATTGCCAAAAAACTGATTTTTGAAAAGAGTAAAAGACCTACTTAAGGTAGTAATTTCGAAAAACTTTTTTTATACAATGCTTCTCAATTTTAATTTTAAGTACATATGAATTCTTTATAAATTTGTTTAAATTTAGTAGTTGACGAAATATTTGCAAAATTCGATTTTTTCACTGAAGTAAAGTACTACTTCCGGTTAACCGATTTTAAATTGATATCTACAGCGGTTTGACCGCTACCGTGGTGACACAGACACACACACACACACACACACAGAGAGAGAGAGAGAGAGAGATTTTTTAAAAACCACTTTTTTGGTATCAGGGGACTTCAAAACGTAGACATCCGCAAGAGAGAAGAAAGTAAAATAAACTTTAAAATATTAATGAGAAAAGTGTTATCAGATCCATTTTAGTATTGCCTATATATTAGACAATTACCTTAAAATATGATTTATATTATTATTACTAGGTGACAGACGAATCAAATTCCAATGTAACGACAATTGTTTTCTAACTATTCAATTTATTAAAATAAATATTCCAGCCTAATTCAACAATTACTACTACTAAATAATTTGATTGTCAGTAGAAAGTTTGAAGTATGGACAGCGTTCAATCATTTAATGCGATATGTTTGAAAATACACCATTAAATCAAATTGTTAATCAAACATTCTGATGATGGTTCATGATGATCGTGTCCCAGGCTGGTGGCTCTTATTTCGATGGATTGGTTGTAATCATGAACTACCTTTTTGTGTTATTTTTCCTTAAATACTTAATAAGAATCACAAAATGATCCAACAATTACGAATTATATTCTTTTTATATTGTGTGTAAGTAAAATGTTTACACAGATATTCCCACGTCGGTCTGTGTTATTTTTGGTTATTGTTTTTAGTTCAACTACCAGCGTCACTACTAAATATTTAAATTGTAATAGGATCGTCTCAGCAACCAACATAGCCAGAGCACGATTTACAGGCGAAGACTCAATGCCACTGCAACTGCAAACTCACTTTGACAGGAACAATTTCAGAGCAGACACATGAAACTAATTTATTAATACGGAAGCCAGTTATAAATTCACTATTATAAATAAAATGAATAAGTCATACATATTTTATTTAAAACTTGATTCTTCTGTGTAATGGGCATGCATTGTTCACAAATTTGCATTATAACAAAGCTCAAAATGTATGTCAAAAGATGTATGATTATTATTAAATATTACAGCCCAGAAATGACGTTTGTGGACCATGATAATTGACAGGTTAAATTATGCAAAGTTAAAATAAGTCTGATATTACTTTTTTAATAATGATTTAGTCCTTTCATTGTGTAAAACTAATAACACTATGAATCTTTTAGTGTCAAATCTTAGTATTACGCTAAATAGCATCTAAATTTCAAACTTCAACAACGAAAAGTCAGACTCACGTTAAGATGCTTTAAATTGTCGTTCCACCTGTCACCGTGACAGTAGTTCGTGGACAAAAATATACGTCTACACAAGGTGTGCCAAAAGTTTAGAAAATCAAAATTGATTTTTTTGGCGTTTTACAGGGAACTGTAATAAAATTGTAAGCGGACGCGAAAGGCGATTCAAGCTCGAAGAGATTGATGGACAGCTAGTTTACCTTATATTTCCCAAAAGAAATAAAATTGTCGTTCATACTTACGTTGGTTTTGTTTTTTCATTGTTTTGATTGTTAATTACGTACTTCGTAATTTTTGTAATAGTCTGTTTAATACCGGTTTATTGAATCGACTTCTCCCAATTATCTAGACGTAAGTGTGCACTGGATTTCGTTTAGTTTCAATAACATACGTGTACATTTTTAGTTATCATTTATTTAGATCTAGAACGTTGTTTATGTTACTTTTTCTGATATGAAAATGAATTGTCAGTGATTCCGAAATTTATTACAAAGTCTGTAAAATATCGTTACAGAATGCCAAAATATCGCATGTTCGTCACTTAGCTTTGCTAAAACACACAGAAATAGTGTTTATGCAGAGAATCTCGATAGTTTACAAAATTTCGTCACATGTTTAAATGACGATGCTCGAAGTATTTCTGAGTGCAAGGAACTAACACAAATCCCAAATTTAAAAAATCAGTTGTTATTCCTTCAGGAACACTTTGGAAATTTGCCTAAACTAATTACATATTTTGAAAATCGAAATCTCAAATTAAAAGATGGATTAAACATTAGATGTGGGCTATTAATAATTTCAAAAGTATTCCAAGTAACTTCGGATATGGCCTTCGGCAAAAGTTAGACGCAGTTTTTAATAGAAATCCAGATTTAATAACATTGCGGCAATTGTGTATGCTAAATACGCTGAAATAAAAGAATATTTGCAGTACGCACCTATAACCAGTTGCAATGTAGAAAGGATACTTTCTATCTACAAGGATGTACTTAATTCAAAGAGAACAAGTCTTAAAGAAGATAAAATGAACAAATAATAAGGTATTTTGTATTTTTAGATCACCAGCCACTTGTTATCCAATTATATAAATAATATTAAAACCTCTTTAAAAATACAACATTTCAATAGTGCGCCCATGGGCGATGAGTCATCAACCGTTCGTGTCCGCACGTTAATAATAAGTAAATGCTATTATAATGCATGTCAGCAGTACTAGAATTACTAAGTTACATTAACCAACAAATTTGAACTTTTGATCTTGCCATGAAATGACGTGTATTAACTTTTATAGAAAACATAGACACATTTATTTTAATAAAACGTGGATGGTCAAGTTACATTTAATTTCGTAAAGTTTTTGGACCTGCAGACCATATTGCCGAATATTAATAATATTAGAACTTTGATGTAATTTGGCATTGAAGGTTAGTTGATTTGAGGTTTCACGTTTAATCAAACGCTTAAAAACCAAGACAAGACTACAAGACATGGTAAAGGATGACCCGCAGGGATCAATACTGGGGCCCTTCTTGATTGTTCTTTTTGTTGATGATGTCGTATAGCATATGATTTCCTTAGACAGTACGTTACTTACTACAATGTACGCTGACGACACGACCTTTACTGTTCACTTGAGCAATAAGGACGTTAACAACAGGAAGTTGGTTGTCAAGGTGGTCATGGATTGTGCGAGGTAGTGATTCTTGTACAATGAGTTGTATCTAAATGAAAACAAGACGAACTGTGTGCTTTTTTTCGGCGGCAGGCGTACAGAGTCAAAACGTAAAATTCTTGGGGTGTTTTGACTCTACACTGTTTTCAATATCGAGAGCAGTGTATGCTGTATGCAGAGTATCCTTGTTGAGGGGGGAAGAGACGGCGGCTGCTTATTATAGGGTGTTCCACTATGTACTGGTGTATGGTATTTTGGCTTAGGGAAGATCGTCCTTCGCGCAGATGCAGATAGTATTTTTGATGCAGAAGTCTGTGGTGAGGGTCGTTGTTGGGGCGAAAATGGTGAGCACTATACACTGTGTTTCAGCGACTGGGGATTAAGACCCTTTGTTCTGAGGTTGTGTACCATAATTTGCTTTATATGAGAGGCCATATTCACGCGTTTTCCACTCACAATGATGTCCATTCATGCGATACGAGGGGAAAGAGTAAGCTTTTGCAGTCGCGTAACAGAATTAAGAGAGCTGAACTTATGGGAGTAAATCTTTATAATGCTTTGCCGCGTGAGATTACTGACCTCACTGATGGCGGCTTAAGGAGGGAAATTAGAAAAATGTTTGGCGCTTTTGGTCTTTATAATATTGATGATTACTTCTGCGAAATGAAGACTTCTGGCTCATTCGGGGGCACATGCTTAATATGTGAGTATTATGATTGTAATTGTTGTCTTTGTTGTAGTCGAGTCGCCCTCGCAACCGACATATTGCCGTAATCTTTAATAGTTTAAGAATTAAAAAAATTGTTAAATAGTTAAACTTTAGAATAAGAACATAAATTTTAATTTTAAATATATAGTTTAAGGTATGCCAAGTACAAAGTTGAAGATTGAAAAGGTGTATAATGAGTTGCATAACCTTTAAGGGGCAATGTCATTACAAAAACGTATATAGTAATTTAAGTTTAAAAAATATTAAGAAGGAATAAAAAAATAAACACAAAATAAATCTATGCATTCTATACTTTATAGCAAAGACGAGCACAAGGTATGGTTTGCATATACAGAAACAGAACCAAACTTCTCGCAATGTGTAAGAATAGCATTAAATATTCTAGGAAATGGACAACTATTCAAAAATAAAAATGTACTAAAAATAAATAACAGAGAGAGAGAGTGATGTTGAAAGACGGAACAGTGAAGAGGGTGAATCATTTAAATGCCGTAAAATTGTACGCGCAAGGCTATATTCGACATGCTTGTTATGAAAACTTCTTTTCAAATGAATAGAAATAGTTTGTAAATTTGCACAATGATTTTAATCTATAAGAGAATTTTATGATCACATTTAAGAATATAATAAATACCTGATACTTCTATCTAAAAACATTTTAAAGGATATATACAAGAAAGGTGTTATTTATCCGAGACAATACATTACTAAGTGTATGTATATACTAGATGTATAGGTAAAGCACATCTTTGAAATGTTATTTGCATAAATGTAAGGGAGATCAAAGATAGCAGGATAAATTTTGTGTGGTACTAATAATCTCTGCAAGAAGAAATAACATCAGCATTGTTGACAGCTGTATGCAAATCAATTTACAAGAAGCCAAAAGGAACTGGGTAGAACGTAGAGGAGATGCTGTAGAAGTCAGTATTCCTTGTAATGCAGACCTAACGAAGAGGATTTAAGTGGTGTACAATGTATTTCCGATCATAACCAACAAAGATATCTACAAGAAGTAAGTACGAATAACTTTAATTAACGGGAAAAAGAAGTATATAATTAATAATGAGAGAGATGGCATTAAGAAAGAAGAATATACCTACCGAAGATAAAGAATCTCAAGTGTGCATTAACTTATAATAAACAATTTCTAAGTGGTGACATTTTGTGTATTCATTAACTGTCAAAAATAGAATAGGTATATCTGACTGAGGAAAAACTTTTAGAAAACAAATATGAACTGGACAATGCCAACATAAATGTTAGTGTAGCAGTCGTGGCGCTGTAAGTGGATAAGTCGTCTTTTGTTTCAAGGGGAAAAGTTATAAAAGAGCGCGAAGAACGAGATGAGAGAAGAAGAAGCCGAACTTTCGAATTTACTAGACGTAAAAATTTTTGATATCGTTTGAAAATAATAGTAGGGATTTTAATACACTACGTTATATTATATTAGTTTGAATGTATTAAGTTTATTTCTGAATTTCAGTATAGTTTTAGTTTAGTTATTATTAATTATTTGCTGCATTTGATAATTTCATTTTCAAATATATACAGGGTGTCCAGAAACTCTCCTGACAAACGAAGACCGGAGATTCCTCAGATAATTTTAAGACAATTTAACCCAATTCACCCTAGTCCGAAAATGCTTCCTAAGGTCATAGGCGTCCGTTTTGGGTAGGTTATTTTAACGCATAACTTTTTTGTCTCTAACTTTTAAGCATTTGTGACACTAGATTATTAAATTCTCAGGTATTCTAGTACTAAAAGGTACTCTTACTTTAAGTCGGTAGGATACACCGTTTTCTAGAAAAATCGATTTGAAAATTTTTCGTTTTTTCGTCATTAAAATTCAATTTATTATTTTTTGCACTAGTTCGCTCTGAACTGCCAATAGAAATAAAACCTACGTTTTTAATTGTCAAATTGTTGTCAGTTTGCGAAGTTGAAATGACGAAAGATGAAATGACGAAAAAACGAAAAATGTTCAAATCGATTTTTCTAGAAAACGGTGTATCCTACCGACTTAAAGTAAGACTACCTTTTAGTACTAAAATACCTGAAAATTTAATAATCTAGTGTCACAAATGCTTAAAAGTTAAAGACAAGAAAGTTATGCGTTAAAATAACCGTTTACCTACCCAAAACGGACGCCTATGACCGGTACTAGAAATTCGCAATTAATGGAATCGATTCATCTCTGGAGGATAAATAAGCATACCAGTTTTTGTTTTTCTAAATAGAAGCGTTCGGGAGATATTAAAAAAAAAACTAATTACAAGGCGCCATTTTCAAAGAGCTCTTGCTCCCTTAGGAAGCGTTTTCGGACTAGGGTGAATTGGGTTAAATTGTCTTAAAATTATCTGAGGAATCTCCGGTCTTCGTTTGTCAGGAGAGTTTCTGGGCACCCTGTATATATCAAAATGGTAGACATCAATAAAAAAGAATTTGATGATTTGTATGAGGAATATAAGTATGTTTTTTTTTAAATGAATGGTGTAAGACGTACTCTAGGGGTATTATGTGGAAATGTTTACTTTTAGCAAGGCGTTAAACATCATATATAATAATTAAATAAAGTATTATTTTGCTAAATTACATTGATTTTTTTATGGTAATTGAGGGAAGATCGTTAATGGTGTTGAGGGCACTTGAGGTACTATGTGCAAATATTTTCTTCCTGTGTATCACTGGGCATTATTAGCGATAGTTGTGATCAAACTTAATTAAAATTTCAAGTAGAAAATACGAATAGATAGGAATATTTTTGATGGACAAGCGCCAATCCATTGGGTGTATATGTGCGAATATTTACATTCGACGATTGGTATAGGTTATTTTCAAGTTATTTTCTTCTTTGCAAGGTTTTAGATCATCAAAGGCACTATGTGCGAATGTATGGCTTTGTTGCAATAAAGATTAGCTTCGTATGGGAAAAAGTATAGTTTTTTTGAATCTATAAATATTATATTAAAGGATAAAATAGCAAAATAATATTTTTCTTGAATCGCAATAGCATATTTATAAAAAAAGGAATTATGTTTTTCTAAGTTTTATAATAGTGAAGAGAT
This sequence comes from Amphimallon solstitiale, assembly GCA_963170755.1. Classification (NCBI taxonomy): domain Eukaryota; kingdom Metazoa; phylum Arthropoda; class Insecta; order Coleoptera; family Scarabaeidae; genus Amphimallon; species Amphimallon solstitiale. Next base: position 17,958,559 of record OY720683.1, on the reverse strand, counting down.
GTTCTCAAAACAGCCACATGTTGTCAATAAAGTTTTTTTTATATTGTTTATTGAATTAAAAGATGAATATAAATGTTTTATGAAATTTAAGAATTTATTTTATTATTAACCTTATCCAAATAAAACTTAAATGAGAAACACACCAGATGAAAGAAGGAAAGATCACTGTTAGAACTCACAAAAATAAATTGAATGTTAATAGGGATTAGATTTATAAATTTATAGGTGAATACTTTAACAATATTAATGCAATCCTAGCATTCATTGAATAGATATGCAATTTTGAATCGTTAAGGCTACAACGTTACAATTGTAGTTGCATTATTGCAATGCCGCAGCAATATGTCACCAAATTAAAATCAAGTTTGAGACGTTACAAAATTTCTTGACGAGATCAAAAACTGTAATGTTTCACGGCTAATAAATATTATTATTATTATAGAATAACAGGATTGCAATAAATTTTATAGACCGGCTGGATTATTGTTTGACACTCAATGAAGGTATGCTTTAGTTGTTGCTTTTAAAGTATTTTTGTGTTGCTTTCGTTTTCTAAGTTATGCAATAAAGTTTAGTTCTGTTCCAACCTTTTGTTTATTTATAATGACAAATTATCATTAAAAAAAAGGTGGTTATCATAGCAACCAAAAAAAATTATAAACAGAAAAAATCTTCGTAAGGTTTCAAATTAAAAATTACAGCCATAATTTGGATCTTTTGTTACACACTGTACATATGAACATAATGTATGAAGTTGGGTGCGTTCAGTAATTCGAAGGCGTAGACGCACACGCAATATTTATGCGTTCATAATGAGTCGCATTTATGAATTCAATATTTCCCTTCCATACGATCACAAGTAAGCCCGGTAGTTTGGAAATTAGGTTAAGTGGTCTACGTGGAATTCTTCTAGAGGTGTTACATCGTGCTGTCTGTCTCTTAAGTCGTGTTATTTAACGTAATTGGACGGGGCACAATATAATATATGTGCGGGCATGGGCTTGACAGGATTGTCAGTTGTATCGCATATAAATTGAAATTTAAACGATTCAAAATACAGAAGGCGTCCTTAAGAAATATAATTTATGTTTGGTGTCTGGAATTTTCGGATAATAGCGCATAAATAATTTTGGTGAAGATGCAGTCGGTGCTTAAGAAGTTTTGCGAAAGTATCAGCAGTAGTGCATATAAGACATGCAAAATAAATCTTAAAGGCGGGTGTCAAATTTGAGCAATGTGCGCCATAATATGTAATGAATGTGAAAAATGTAGCAGAAATATACATTTTTAGAAAGTTTATTGTAGCAGATTTATTTATGAAATATAATAATAATAATAATAATAACATACAACGGTAAAGTAGACTTACGTTTCAGGAATAGAAACAAAATAACTATTTACAGTCGAAAGCAAAAAAAGTAGACAAAAATACAGGTTTCTGTTATAGACTTTCTCAAAATGATTAGTGTGATTGCGACTTCAAAGTTACTTGTCAAAATTTGGTTATCTATCAAAATTGACAACCTTACAGTTGATATTAAACTATTATCAAAATGCCTTCCATAAATGAAGATAATAAAGTCAGTGTTATTGCACATTTGAGTAACGGTTTCAAAATACATGAAATTGTGGAAAGGAAATAATATGTTATGGGAAATAGAAGGTAACTTAAATTCAGAGACTTATATCAACATTCTAAGTATGTAATGTGATGTTGCCTTCAGTGGAGCTATTTTTTCCAAATCGCAATTTTATAATTCAACAGGATAACAGCCCCATCCATCGGACAGAGTGAAAACATGGTTCAGAGAAAATAACATCAACGTGTTGGAATTTCCGCCAAGAAGTCCTGATTTAAATATTATCGAAAATGTGTCTGATGATCAAAGAAATAGAGAAATTAAATCGAAGACCTTAAAATAGACAAGAACTGGTAGAAATAGTTCACACAGCATGGAAGAATGTAAATCAAAATATTTGTACCAACCTTTATAACTCTATTCCAAATAGATTGCAAGAAGTTTTAGAAAACTAAACTTGGAGTCTGTGGCTTGAAACTACACAAAAACACTAAAACACCTTCACCACACTAAAGCACAAAAATGGCTAAATACGTATTTTAACAACTAAGTTGTCATCATCAGTAGCACTGATTAAAAATCGCGCTGTCTACACACCGTAGCGTACAGAACAACACTGATTTCCAATTTACGGGGATGGTTTATTCTTTTACCTAGGCTATTAACTACTTCATTAAAAATACCTGATCGTTGTACCGTTAAATACGTCATACTTACTATTCTAATCCTATCCTTTAATTCTAATATTCTGAGAAAACCAACAATATAATTTCCTATTTACGGGGATGGTTTATATATTTTTACCTAAACTATTAACTACGTCATTAACAGTACCTGATCGCTGTATTGTTAAATTAGTCATGCTTAATACTATAATTCTATCATTTAATTCTAATGTACTATGAAAAACTAACGGTATCTAAAAGGTATTGTTTACACCACAAACTTATATAAACAAGATTGGGGAATTGGCCCGTTATCTGAATTCATTAATTTATTTTTATTTTTCTGAATGTATATACTCTCGTAACTATCTAGTTCTCTATAATTGCGCACTTGTTTTATAAGTTTGAGGCCGCTTGCTGGAATATCATGACCTGTGTCCGAAATATGTCGAGCTACACTAGACTTCTCTGTCCTATTAAACCGAAAATGAGCAATGTGCTCTGTATAGCGAGTTGCAATCGAACGTCTAGTTTGGCCGATCTAGAAAAGCTAATTGTCCATTGTTTTCCTTCTCAAGAGTGAATTTAATCGTGGGGAATTTTGAGTTTAATTCATTAAGAAACATTTCGGTATCATACATCAGTTCATTGTTTCCTTCAGTACCGATTCCAGAAACCCTGAAATATTTGGAACGTTTACTTCAGAACAATAATATCGAAAAGGCTATAATAGATGAATACATGCAGTTAACATCTCTTTGTATGTCTCATAACTGTTTTCAAATAGAAGGTAAATTCTATGAACAACGACATGGGACTGCCATGGGAAATTGCTTGTCTCCATTTATTGCCGATTTATTCATGAGTAATTTTGAAATGGATTTCAAAAAGAACGCCAAATATTTCCCTAAAGTATGGTTAAGGTACGTTGACGATATTTTCGCGATTTTTGACACTAAAATGTATGATACCGAAATGTTTCTTAATGAATTAAACTCAAAATTCCCCACGATTAAATTCACTCTTGAGAAGGAAAACAATGGACAATTAGCTTTTCTAGATACATTAGTAATTAAAGTAGGTTGCAATATAGAAATAGATATTTATAGAAAGGAAACCAATGTAAACAGATTCATTACAGCAGATTCTAATCATTGTTTGCAACAAAAATTGTCTTCATTCAATTTTCTAATCCATCGCTTGTTAAACTTCCCACTTACAAGAGATAGATACGAGAAAGAATTACGCCTTATAAGAGGTATCGCTGTATACAATGGTTTCCAATCAGACGTAGTTGACAATATTTTAAGAAAAATGAACGTAAGAATGTCATTCTAAATTCCACAACTTTGCTACCTCAAAGTGATATAGATAAGAAATTTGTTGTCCTACCTTTTCATAATATTTCGAGAAACTTAAATAATATTTTTAAAAATGTTGGTTTGCAAGTCGCGTTTAAATCATGTAATTCGTTGAAAAGTCTTTTGAGCAGTACTAAAGATAAAATTGAGGTAGGACAAAAATCTGGAATTTATGAAATTAATTGTAATAAATGCGAGAAAAAATATATCGCCCAAACTAGACGTTCGATTGCAACTCGCTATAAAGAGCACATTGCTCATTTTCGGTTTAATAGGACATAGAAGTCTAGTATAGCTCGACATATTTCGGACACAGGTCATGATATTCCAGCAAGCGGCCTCAAACTTATAAAACAAGTGCGCAATTATAGAGAACTAGATAGTTACGAGAGTATATACATTCAGAAAAATAAAAATAAATTAATGAATTCAGATAACGGGCCAATTCCCCAATCTTGTTTATATAAGTTTGTGGTGTAAACAATACCTTTTAGATACCGTTAGTTTTTCATAGTACATTAGAATTAAATGATAGAATTATAGTATTAAGCATGACTAATTTAACGATACAGCGATCAGCTACTGTTAATGACGTAGTTAATAGTTTAGGTAAAAATATATAAACCATCCCCGTAAATAGGAAATTATATTGTTGGTTTTCTCAGAATATTAGAATTAAAGGATAGGATTAGAATAGTAAGTATGACGTATTTAACGGTACAACGATCAGGTATTTTTAATGAAGTAGTTAATAGCCTAGGTAAAAGAATAAACCATCCCCGTAAATTGGAAATCAGTGTTGTTCTGTACGCTACGGTGTGTAGACAGCGCGATTTTTAATCAGTGCTACTGATGATGACAACTTAGTTGTTGAAATACGTATTTAGCCATTTTTATGCTTTAGTCTGGTGAAGAAGTTTTAAACAAAAACTGGTCTATAACCAGATATTAAAGCATATATATCTTCATGATATTTTTTAATTATTATTTTGATTTGTATTAATCAGATAGAAGACGTTTTCATAATTATTTGATTTGCCATAGAATAATGACTTGACACTAATGACAAATAAATAAATCCAGGTTTACAAAGTACGAGATTTCTTGTCTACTTTTTTTTTGCTTTCGACTGTACGTTAAAAAAATATAATATTATTACGTACTTACAGTGTTTCAAGTATAGTCATAGTAGCAATGAAGTAAAAGTATTTTAATAAGTTGTTACTAATTACTAAAATCGACCATATACAAAGTTTTGTGGACCAATTCTATTTTTTAAATATGTCTACATTTTTGTATACACACAGTTAAAAAAATCCTAATTCAAATATCTAGTGCGCGACGCAGAATAAAAAACGATTGAAAATACTGTTAAAGAGGAATGATGTTTATACGTTAAAATTCAATTCTACCAAAAAAAAAAAAGAAAATTGCGCCATCTATCGAAGGGCAGCATATACCAAAACAATTTTGTTGACCACACAAACATATTGTGTAGGTACATATAAATCCTTTCTGTTCATAAATATATAATTTATTAATAGCTCGACCAGAGTGCCACCTATATTGTCCAGATTTTGTAATTTTTTTTTGTAGCTAAACCAACATATCTTCTGAATATGAGTCATGTTGGTCTATAAATATAGAATTTGTTAATAACTTGACTTCAGCGCCTGTTATCGAATGTTTTGATAGCCTATTTTACGCGCATTGACGATATAAACATCACTATCTAGAAGATTGGTTGAGCCATTAAAAAGTTATTGAATAACTTACAGACGCGCCAACGATTATATACCGGGTGTCTGTTTAAGCACGGCCATCGGCCATATCTCGGCAATCGTTTATCGTACAACGTGGTGGAAAAAATCTGCATGGTAAAAAGGAACACGGGAATTTCAACAAAAATACAGTTTTAAGTTTAGTGATAGCAATTCACAAGGTGAATTAAAAATTCGATAATTTTTCATTAAATTCAAGTTTAAGATAGGTTAAAAATTTTGCTGACAACAGTTTCAGACGATTTTATACAATTTTTATTTGAAACTTTTTAATGTAAGTCCCATACGTAGGGGAGTACGTATAACTTCGGTTTGCCTTAAAGGATTTTAATGTTTCTGGGATCAGTTTTACAGAAAATTGAAGTGTATGTATTGACATTCATTATACGAAGTGACAGATTGTAATGTTTTATGTAAACATTAACTGTATAAATTAAAAATACATTTATTAGTTCCTATATGTATAACACAAGGACTTCAATAGACTATAGAAATGGTCATGTGTGGTTTAAAAACCTGCAAAAGAAAAATGCAGTGTCAAAATACAGTTTTAAGTTTAGTGATCGCAATTCACAAGGTGAATTAAAAATTCGATAATTTTTCATTAAATTCAAGTTTAAGATAGGTTAAAAATTTTGCTGAAAACAGTTTCAGACGTTTTTATACAATTTTTATTTGAAACTTTTTAATGTAAGTCCCATACGTAGGGGAGTAGGTATAACTTCGGTTTGCCTTAAAGGATTTTAATGTTTCTGGGATCAGTTTTACAGAGAATTGAAGTGTATGTATTGACATTCATTATACGAAGTGACAGATTGTAATGTTTTATGTAAACATTAACTGTATAAATTAAAAATACATTTATTAGTTCCTATATGTATAACACAAGGACTTCAATAGACTATAGAAATGGTCATGTGTGGTTTAAAAACCTGCAAAAGAAAAATGCAGTGTCAAAATACAGTTTTAAGTTTAGTGATCGCAATTCACAAGGTGAATTAAAAATTCGATAATTTTTCATTAAATTCAAGTTTAAGATAGGTTAAAAATTTTGCTGACAACAGTTTCAGACGTTTTTATACAATTTTTATTTGAAACTTTTTAATGTAAGTCCCATACGTAGGAGAGTAGGTATAACTTCGGTTTGCCTTAAAGGATTTTAATGTTTCTGGGATCAGTTTTACAGAGAATTGAAGTGTATGTATTGACATTCATTATACGAAGTGACAGATTGTAATGTTTTATGTAAACATTAACTGTATAAATTAAAAATACATTTATTAGTGTATAACACAAGGACTTCAATAGACTATAGAAATGGTCATGTGTGGTTTAAAAACCTGCAAAAGAAAAATGCAGTGTCAAAATACAGTTTTAAGTTTAGTGATCGCAATTCACAAGGTGAATTAAAAATTCGATAATTTTTCATTAAATTCAAGTTTAAGATAGGTTAAAATTTTTACTGACAACAGTTTCAGACGTTTTTATACAATTTTTATTTGAAACTTTTTAATGTAAGTCCCATACGTAGGGGAGTAGGTATAACTTCGGTTTGCCTTAAAAGATTTTAATGTTTCTGGGATCAGTTTTACAGAGAATTGAAGTGTATGTATTGACATTCATTATACGAAGTGACAGATTGTAATGTATATATTAAAAATACATTTATTAGTTCCTATATGTATAACACAAGGACTTCAATAGACTATAGAAATGGTCATGTGTGGTTTAAAAACCTGCAAAAGAAAAATGCAATGTCAAAATACAGTTTTAAGTTTAGTGATCGCAATTCACAAGGTGAATTAAAAATTCGATAATTTTTCATTAAATTCAAGTTTAAGATAGGTTAAAATTTTTGCTGACAACAGTTTCAGACGTTTTTATACAATTTTTATTTGAAACTTTTTAATGCAAGTCCCATACGTAGGGGAGTAGGTATAACTTCGGTTTGCCTTAAAGGATTTTAATGTTTCTGGGATCAGTTTTACAGAGAATTGAAGTGTATGTATTGGAAAATTATGTGGTTGAACAAAAAAAAAACAGTAGGCGCTGTTCTTAATTTATGTATATTTCTTGTTTTTTTCTTTAAGATTTTAAATGGAACGATATATTTTTACTATCATAATATTGAAGCACATAAAAAACTGAAGACAATGATGAAAACAGGAAGTTGATATCTTTTTTCTTGACGACACATTGGGGAACTATTAATTTAAATGAGCTTGTACATTTTATGAAGAGTGAGCGGGACATCCATAATGTAGAAACCACATATTCATTCCAATGACACACTTTCTAATAGTGGAGGAAGATTGTTTTCAAGAAAATATAATTTCTGCCATTTAGGTGTTCGTTAAATATAAAAGCTCCAATGATTTTGTTTCCCACGATACCATACCACATATCTACTCTCCACCTATATTGATTGTCAACCTCCTGAATTCAGTTGGGGTTGTTTCTGACCAATAGTGCAAATTATGTCCATTAAATTTCACGTTATTTGCATAGGTTGCTTCATCAGCCCAGAAGATTTCAGACAAGAAATTCCTATTTTCTTGCGTCATTTGCTTTAGCCATTGGCAATAAATTAACCTGATGTGGCAAGCTTGATCTGATATGGCTTGACGTAAGTTCATATGATATGGATTCAACTTGTGCTCTATCAATAAATTTCTAATATATCATCTTTTTAAAGATTTTCGACATTTCTCTGATGCTTGAATGTGGATTAATTTCAATATAAGGTAAGACACTGACAACATTCTCTTCATTTTGACTTCTAAGAAATCTTTGTCAAGCAGGAAAATGTACATTTAACTTATCGTTATTTGCAGAGGTTGCTTCATCAGCCAAGAAGGTTTCAGACAAGAAATTCTTATTTTCTTGCGTCATTTGCTTTAGCCATTGGGAATAAATTAACCTGATGTGGCAAGCTTGATCTGATATGGCTTGACGTAATTTCATATGATATGGATGCAAATTGTGCTCTATCAATAGATTTCTAATAGATCATCTTTTTAAAGATCTTTCGACATTTCTCTGATGCTTGAATGTGGATTAATTTCAACATAAGACACTGACAACATTCTCTTCATTTTGACTTCTGAGAAATCTTTGTCGAGCGGGAATGTAGCGAACTTGTCTTGTTTTACGTAGGCATCTCGCAATGCAAATAAAACTTCTATGGGAATAATGTCTTCTTTCGGGACAATTTAGGCAATATTGCAGGTGTCCAAAAAGTATTAATTTGCTAAATACGTACAACACGTTCAAGTACAAGTGACACAAATATTTTGACATTTCGATTTTCATGGCCCACTTCTCTCAATCTCATTATAAGGTAATCCAGTATCATAGTGCATGCGATATTGCATGAAGGAAATTTAAATAAAATCAAACTATAAACTGTCCAGTATTATTATTATTATTTTACTTCAGTTTTGGAAAAGACACGAAATGAAATTTAAAAAATAATGGCAAGAGAATTTGAAAACATTTGAAATGGGAATTAAATTTCTCATTATTCTATATGTACTTAGTTTGAGTTATGGAAATTATTTTTGCTATTGTTCTATAGTTAGATGTATATCTGTTAGGTAATAAAGATATATTATTGTTATTATTATATTAACCGATAAACGTGCTGACTATCAGTGAACACTGGTTAAAAACCGCAAGACATATAATTATTGATGGATATACAATGGCATCATGCTATTGTAGACCAAGCAGGCTTCACGGGGGGTCTTGCATTTTGGTGAAGGACGGAACATCATTTGAAGAACTAGAATATCTGAGAGAGAAAAGCAGGGAATTGGATATTGAAATTAGTGCTATAAAATTGACCACTGTAGTGATTAATATCTACAGGTCGCCTGGCGGAAGCCCTGATATCTTCTTTCAAATTATGGAGGATGTCTTGGACATATTGGGTCAAAAGTTTAGTACGTACACAATAATAATAAGCGGAGATTTCAATATAAATTTGGGAAATACTAATGACCAATCGGCTACACAACTGAAGGACATTCTTGGCTGCCACAATTTCATACAAACAATCTATGAACCAACCAGAGTGCAAAGGCAGTCCGCTACAATCATTGACAACATTTTTATTAACAAGATGTCATCTAAAAGTAAAGTAATAGTTTCGGGGTTATCGGACCATCTTGGTCAAGAGATCTGTTTTCCAATAAACGGAAATGTACAAAGGAATACCACAAGTAATAAAGTTATAAAGAAACGCGTATTGAATCATAACAAAATAAAAGAAATGACGCAACTACTATCGAATCTCGACTGGTCACAATGCATAGAAAGTATGGAAGTTGATACCAGCTACAGATACTTCATACAGAATATAATATACATAATGGACATCACTTCACCGGTAGTATCTATAAAAGAGAATAAAAATAAACATAAATCATGGCTAACCGCAGAAATTAGAAATAAATGTAAAATAAAACGACAGCTTTATGAAGAAATGTTGAAGGGACGCCTTGACAAGGAATACTACGACGACTACTCTAAACATCTTAATGAAGAAATCAAAAATGCCAAACTCAGATTCAATTCTGATTACCTGAGGCATTCCAGAAATAAAGTTAAAGCTACATGGAACCTGGTAAAGACAGTAACGGGGCAGAAAGAGAGAGAAGAAATAAATATAAAAATTATCCAAACAGATAACGATAATGACACCGAGTTAGAAATAGCAAATCATATAAATGACTTTCTGCTGAAAGCAGGCACAGTACAACCTAAGAACATTGAACCCTGTTATGATACTGTAGTGAACTGTCCGGAAACCTGCTACCTGTATCCCACGGACGTATCGGAAATATTGGACATAATAAAGTCCATGAAAAACACAAAGTCGACTGGATATGATGAGGTCCCAAATGAATTGCTAAAAGAAGCAGCTGTCTACATTGCGCACCCAATATGTCATATTGCAAACTTGATGTTGGAACGGGCTAAATTTCGAAGTGAACTTAAAAAAGCAATCATTAAACCGATATATAAAAAGGGGAATAGGTCAGATGTTAATAACTACAGACCAATTGCGTTATTGTCGAACGTTTCAAAAATTTTTGAAAAGATTATTTTAAAAAGAGTCAACAATTTCCTTGACAACAATGGATTACTGACAGATTGTCAAAATGCATATAGAAAGGGTAGATCGACCAACACAGCTATTTATCAAGTGGTGACGGATGTTCTGGATGGAATTAATGATAATGAATGCGTGGCGGCATTGTTCATGGATCTGTCAAAAGCTTTCGACAGGGTTCATCATGGGATACTGCTGGATAAATTATACAGAATGGGTTTTAGAGGTACGGCTTATGATCTATTAAAATCATACTTAAAGGACAGAAAGCAACGTGTAATGGCCAAAGATAAAAATGATGAAAAGCTCTTATCAAATTGGGGTACCATAGGACGGGGTGTGCCACAGGGTTCAATCTTGGGCCCTGTGCTATTCATAATTTATGTCAATGACATCCCGAATGCGTCTCCACATGGAATGACCCTTTATGCTGATGACACCTCTGTGGTACTCCTAACATAGAACAACTGCGGGAAAATATAATAGAGACACTAGACTCTATGAATAAATGGTTTGAGCAAAATGGACTGTTATTAAATATCGAAAAAACCCCTTACACTTTATTCTCCAATCTAAACAAAACTTGTGATATAAATTATGGAAATCACACACTCACTTCTTCGGATCATAGCCTTTTACTTGGCATTAGAATGGACAGCAGCTTGAACTGGAAGGGACATATTGAATATATTGTTGGAAAACTCTCAAGTTTCTGTTATGCCCTAAAAACAATATCCAGTACGCTGAACTCTGGTGCCGCTCTGTGTGCTTATCATGCGTATGTTGAATCCAGTCTGACATATGGGATTGTTTTCTGGGGTAACTGTGTTAATATTAAACGAATTATGATATTACAAAAAAGGTACCTTCGGAATGTGTTTGGCATGGGGGTGAGAGACTCCTGCAGGAGCGCATTCAGAAACAATAATTTACTTACTGTGGTTGGAATGTATATATTTGGGTGTTCGATTTTCGCTAAACAGCACTATGATACGTATTTCAGAGCTTTACAGACGGATCATACATACGCCACGCGCGCAACTGCGAGTGCTCTACTGATACCGCCATATACCAGATTGACAAGAATCCAGAACAGTGTAAAACAGCAGATCATTAAGATATATAACCACATTCCAGTTAATATTAGGTCACTAACTGTCGCCAATTTTAAAAAACAAATAAAAAGACACTTAATTAATGGTGTTTTTTATAACATTGGAGATTATTTTGATACTGACTTTAATTTGTAATTATGTTTGTCTATTTATACACTTGTGTTAGTTTTTTTGGTAGACATTGTCTCATTATTTCTATAGATTGTATTATGTATTTTGACTTATTCCATACGCTTTTGCGTAAAAGAGAATCAATAAATTATTATTATTATTAATATTGTATTTCAACGTTGGAAAAGACGAGAAATTAAATTAAAATAATAATAGCAAGAGAGTTTGAAAACATTTAAAAGGAGAATCCAACGTAATATATGTAATGAATTATATATACAGATAGAACCACCGGCCATCTGCCTATAGGGAATTGTATGCAGTACACATTTATATACGCCTACGTATATATCTACGTACCGGCAATAATAATTTGTGGCGTAAAAAGAAATAAATACACATCCGTCGATAAAGCATATTTAATCTTTAAATATGACACAGATATTGCCATTTCATTTCGTAGATATTTGTAAGAATCAATCATCGGCATAATGTTTCGTGTTGTAGAAATATTAGTAGTAGATTTGTAATGAAAACGAAGGTTTGAGATTCCAAAGAAGTAGTAACTAGTGATTCTGAATGTACCTAGTTAAATAAAATTAAATTGCAAATTACTAAACCAAGAGAAAATAAGAAAAATAATTCTAAAAAGGAAGCAACATGGAGAAATTATAAAACGTTCAAAAAGTAATAATTGATGTCAAACAAAAAAAATTCTAGAGAAAATAAAATAGAATTCTAGAGGCTAATAAATATCTCTTTCAAACAAGCCTCCATTGTTTGCCTCACAGTAGCCCAGTCTGTTGTAAAATTCTCTACGTACATTAGAGAGAGTTACAGGTGAAATACTATTACAGAGTTGTGTAATTCGCATTCGTAAATCATCTAATGTGCGGGGTCTTTCATTCTGGTGTACATAAATGGTTTCATTCAAATATCCCCAAAGGAAAAAATCACATGGCGTTAAGTCAGGGGATCTAGGCGACCAAGAAATATTACCTCTAGTGCTAATGGTATGTGGAAAATGCAATGAAAGACATTCTTGTACTATTCTGGCATTATGAGCTGGGCAGCCATCTTGCTGAAACCAAATATCATTAAAGTTTACAGCAAGGTCACGCACTGCAGGAACAATATGATTTTGCAGTAATTGTAAATATGACTGCGCATTTAATGTTCCGTTTAGGAAAAATGGCCCTATGATGTGATCCCCTAAGATTCCTGCCCAGACATTTAGTTTCTGTGGATATTGAGTGTTGACATCCCTGCTCAAATGTTTGTTTTTCTGAGACCAGTAGCGAACGGCAGATGGATTATGGCGTTTGTGAAGGGAAAGTGTTGATTCGTCAGTGAACAAAATATTTCGTGTAAAATTATCATCATTATCACATTTTTCTCTAATAGCCTCACAAAATTCGAGACGTCTAAACTGGTCATCTGGGAATATTTCTTGATTTTTTCTAACCTTATAACACTTATATTTCTTTTTGTGTAATATACGCCTAACTGTGGTTTTTGGAATACCTAATTGTTCAGAAATTTGGCGGCTAGAGCAGGGCTCACTTGATTCTACAAAGGCGCATACACTGACTTCCTTCTCTATTCTTTCCTCCGAAATAGGATGGAAATTACTCTGATAGCATTTCGAACATCCATTAATGCAGCCCGACTTTTCAAAACGATGTATGATATCTAGTATCGTCCGACGGCAGGGAACTGGACGATCAGGAAACGAAAAAAAACGACCAATCACTTCTTGCGTACCTCCTTGAGATGAGTAATACCATTTAATAATATTTATTTTTTCTTCTTTACTATAAACTAACGGCATAGTAAATACGTAAATGAATATCGGTAAAAAAACAGAAAAAAATACTGAGCTCTAAATAATTCTAAACCCTAAAGATGCAGACAGCAAGAATTTGCGTATTTTTGCAAGTTCGACCAACTATGAGTATACTCCACCGCAGTCAAGACACGACTGACGCGGTTGACTGTCGATCCCTAGCGTCGGCATAGACAACGCTTCTGATAAACGGTAGGACTAGATACATAGGTATATGTACATATAAATGTGTACTGCATACAATTCCCTATAGGCAGATGGCCGGTGGTTCTATCGGTATGTAGAATGCATAATTTACGACATATTTGCAAAAAATCGTTATTCGGTAAGAGTAAAAGTGATACTTCCGGTCCGAATTTTGAAATTTTTTTAATACAAAAGATATTGGAAATTAAGTTCTAAATACTTTTATATTCGTAGTATACCTTGTCTAGAAAGCATGACTTGCAAAATATTGGCAAAAAACTGATTTTTGATAAGAGTAAAAGACCTACTTCCGGTAGTAATTTTGAAAAACTTTTTAAATAAAATGGTTCACAATCTTAATTTTAAGTACATTTGAATTCTTTATAAATTTGTTTAAACTTAGTAGTTGACGAAATATTTGCAAAATTCGATTTTTTCACTGAAGTAAAGTACTACTTCCGGTCTACCGATTTTACTGAAAAACTAATCAGATCTCAACAGGCAGATTATACACCTAAATACAAAATTTGGAATTGATATCTACAGCGGTTTGACCGCTATCGTGGTCACACACACACAGACAGACACACACACAGAGAGAGACAGACAGACACACAGACATTTTTTAAAAACCACTTTTTTGGTATCAGAGAACTTCAAAACGTGGACATCTGCAAAAATCTCGAGGTCGAAAATGTTCGTCATCACAATACTTCCTTATACTACGTATAAGAAAGTAAAATCGGTGAAAAGATTGAAATCAATACGTTTATGGAAGAGTATGATGAAAATTCAAATGAAAGCAAATTATCAACTGTCTAGTCACCCTCTTAAAATAAAAATAAAATTATTACTTGCAATAAATAAATAAATTTATATTTAAAAACTTTATTTTTCTGGATTGTCTTCGTATGTTCTTCGTCAAGAAAAAAAGTAGCAACTTCCGACTTTCATCAATCTCTTTTTTTGTGCTTCAATATTATGATATTAAAGACATATCGTTCCATTTAAAATTAAAAAAAAAAACTAGTAATATAAATAAATTAAGAACAGCGCCCGTATGTAAAGATATTATTACACCTTCTAGGTGAGGTAATGAAAGAGCATATGACCGGCATTCACGGGGTGTATGTCCGATGCGAAATCTTTATAATAAAATATCGACCCATACAAGAACATATCGGCCTTAATTTGACAGATTATAATAATATCAAGTTTTAACGGTTATTTAAGTAATTACACATTATTTTAATAATTATTTAAGAGAAAATTTACTAATATTATTAGTAAATTTTACGACTAGTTTAATTCAAAATTCATTGTTTTAGGATTCAGTCGTAGATTTAGTAGCAGGACTTGGCGCTCCGTTATCAAAATTGGTAATTTCCGCTCCAGTACAAGGTTTTCAGTTTACGCTGCAAGATGAGAAGCACACGGCCCCAGGAAGTCCAGCATTGGAAGTTAAATCCATCACGAGAGAAGAATTGTGCAAGAAAATGTCTTCATCGAATTGGACATTGGAACGAGATCAAGATCAAGCTGGCCCATATATATTTAGGTAAATGATAAGCTAATGCTGTACGAAGTAGTTTCTTTTGAGAAACTTATACAAAAACAACCTGGTCTGTCTTAAGGGATTAAATAAGGTGTATTAATTCTTGGCCAGTGGGGATGTATCTATATTTTCTATAAAGGTGTTAACACATGCACCTAAAGAAGTATTATAATGTCATTAGTTTTAAGAAATAGGAAATTTGAAACATCTCGGTGATACATGATGATTAGAGAAAAGATAAAAGTGAATAAATGGTCTATTTGTCCTACTTCAAACAAAAAAATCAGTCATGGTAGCCCTATAAAGGACTCTTTCTTGCCAAAAACTCCAAGAACTAAATTATGTTTTTAGGATGAAATTCGTGTGAGACAATTATGACAGTTCGAATTGTCAATGTGACGAGTTATTAGATCAAGTATGATCTAACTCATCACATTGACATTTACAATTGTCATAAGTGTTACGAATTTCATCCTAAAAACACAATTGAGTTTTTGTAGTTTTTGGCAAGAAACAGTCCTTTATAGGGATACCCCGAAGACCCCAGACGTAAGCCGAAACGTCGGTTATTCAGACTCCAAACACATCATACTTAAATCATCCTGGAAAAACCTAAGTAAACTGATCTAAAATGAAGAAAAAAATCATTAGAGTTGGGCAAAAGGCAACACAACGATTTGTTGTTTTTTTGCCACTTTTTCATCATTTACGTATTATTATGGGTACAGTAACATTTGTGCAACAATTAGGTAAAAATTATATGCTTTTCTTGGGTGATTTAATTTTGTTTTGTTCATATTGTATACAGGGTGAGTCATCTAAGCGGGTAAGGCCGATTATGCTTTTATGAGTAAACATATTTCGAAGCGGTTTTTTCCTTGTGATAGCTGTTCATTAGGAGCACATTTTAAAAATATTTTGTATTATACAGAGTGTTCCATAACTTGGTGGCTAACCATAGTTATAGTTTTTTAAATGGAACACCCTATATATTATTGCATTTTAGAATTTCCCGTATAATTTTTAGTCAAAAAGTTATAAGACAGTATAGGCCTAAAGTGTAAAGTTTTTGACTTATTCCCATTTTTCTGAAAAATTCAATGTTTGTATAAAATTATATTTCTCGAAAACGACGTATTAGATGGACAAAATTTTTTGCAGTTTTGTTTACAATAAGGGTCCTAATAGAAGCATGTTTTATTTTTTTACAGTTACTAACTGCATGTGCAGGAAACTGCATTAAAATTAGATGACACGTTTTTGTATAAAAGTCAATTTTTTCAAATGGGACATCCCGTATATTATTTCATTTTTGAATTTCTTATTAAATTTCACATCAAAAACATGTAAGACGTTAATACTTTAAAAGTGACTATTACTGAGCTATTGTCTCTTTTTGGTATAATTTTGTCACTTTTGAGGTTTTAATTAATATAGTATAATACTGACAAAATTGTATCAAAAAGAGACAATAGCTCAGTAATAGTCACTTTTAAAGTATTAACGTCCTACATGTTTTTGATGTGAAATTTAATAAGAAATTCAAAAATGAAATAATATACAGGGTGTTCCTTTTGAAAAATATTACTTTTTTACAAAAACTAACAAAAGCATATCAAAAAACGACAATAACTCTGTAATAGTCACTTTTACTGTATTAACGTTTGACATGTTTCTGACACGAAATTTAATAAACAATTCAAAAATGAACTGATATACAGGGGTGTTCTATTTAAAAAAATGAATTTTATACAAAAACGTGTCATCTAATTTTAATCCAGTTTCCTGCACATGCAGTTAGTAAATGTAAAAAAATAAAACATGCTTCTATTAGGACCTCTTATTGTAAACAATATTGCAAAAAATTTTGTCCATCTAATACGTCGTTTTCGAGAAATATAATTTTATACAAACATTGAATTTTTCAGAAAAATAGGAATAAGTCAAAAACTTTACACTTTAGGCCTATACTATCTTATAACGTTTTGACTAAAAATTAAAGGGGAATTCAAAAATGTAATAATATATAGGGTGTTCTATTTAAAAAACTATAAATATGGTTAGCCACCAAGTTATCGAACACTCTGTATAATACAAAATATTTTTAAAATGTGCCCCTAATGAACAGCTACCACAAGAAAAAACCACTTCGAAATATCTTCACTCGTAAAGGCACAACTGGCCTTACTCGCTTAGTTGACTCACCCTGTATATCAGTTATAATGCCTAATTATAGCACTTGTATAACCGAAAATCCATGGCCGACAAACAGTATATCTATTGTCGTCATTTGTAATAGGTTCAAAGAGAACTACAGCATTATTTTAAAATCAAAATTTCTATTTTACGGATCTGTTTATGAAGAAATTCTATATTCCTCTACATTTTCCGAACGTTGCTCTATTGAATATCAAAGAAACTATCATGTAAATTAAAATATTAGTTTCTAATTTACTTGATGATTTCTTTCACATATTACAAGTGAGTATACCTGTTTGAAATATATTCTCTAAGAAACAACTCATACAAACATCAAAATAATCGAAATCTTCGGAGGTTTGCTGCAACCAGAGATTTTTTGGTGTAGCCCCAATAAGTCCTGTAGACACAGAGAATTTGAATTGTTTCAAGGACATGCAGGAACCTTCGGATTTTGTCTTCTAAGTGATGGAGGCATAAATACAAAAGATAAAAAAATATTCTGTACCATCGTTTCTTGTTTTTTCCTGTTAACTTCATACAGGGATTTGAGCATATCTGCCTTGTCCACTCCTCCCATGTACTGGTTGTAGTCTTTTATGACTTGTGGGCAAGGAAGGCGCATTATTTCTATTATTGACTTTCTGTTTTCTGTTGACAAATTCAATGTTAGCTGGATCATGAAAATTTTACCCAATTATTAGAATTAGGAGAGGTATGTAATTGAAGAAATTATCATAATATATCTTACAATTTTTGTCCCGAGATTTCTACTCAAATCTACCACTATACGCTCCCCTAAGTGCTTTTCGATAAGATCGTCCTTTTTCCCGTATGAATTTGGAATTGATATACAAAACCTGTGGTACTATCAGCTCTTATCCAAATTTTATATCTCTCCTTATGGTCGTTTTTAGCACATATTGCTTAAAATTACACCGACCTTAATCATCGACTTGTGAATGGATTGATATTTTAATGTCTCTGCTATAAAATCTAATAGTGGTTGGACTTCATATAATTTATGTGTAGCCTGTTTCGTCCTTGTTGGGTTGCACCAAATTATCATTTACTCGAAGGTTCCCCAGCAGCCAGCTAAAATGAACTCGCGGCATCGCTGAGCTTATGTAGTCTTCACGCATTTCTGGTAAAGAGGACCAGTAGTCTTTGTAGCTGAGAAGTACGATTACGATCATCCAAAGGTGCACGCTTTTGTTTCTTATAGTAACTTTGCCTTTCAATCATTGGCGTATTAAAAAATTAGAAGCTTTTGCAAATGTCACTGTCATTACTTTAGATATTTTACAAAATTAACTTCAATGATGAATCAACAACTACAGTTGGAACAAAGAGCTAGAGCAATAGCCAAATTAGAACAAGGGTGGTCTTTACGGGAAGTTGTTGAAAACTTGAACGTTAGTAAGAGCTGCATTTTTAAAATTAAAAAGAAACCTGGTTGGAACAGCAGCGACTGAAGCGTCCTCCAAGAGGAAGTGTTGGAAAGGTATCTCTTCCTGCACAGGATGAGGATCTTGTAAATTACTTACGAGAAAATCCTTTGGTTCTGCGATCACCGCAACCAGAAAACCTTATTTAACTAATGAAAATAAACAAAGTCGGTTAGAATATGCAAATTTAATGTTAAATCAAGACGGTGAATACTGGGAATCTGTTGTTTTTTTCGGACGAAAAGACATTTCAGTCTTACAATACTGTTAGATTACGCGTATACCGACCAAGAAATCAGCGATTTACCGAAGATTACATTCAGCAGGTAATGCGAAGTTGGTAGGTTTTCTGTTAATGTGTGGGCTTGGATAAGTGTAAATGGCCCTGGTTCATGCTGCGGAATTAACGGGAGATTTAACTCCTAAAACTATTTACATATATTAGAGAACGAACTGTTGTCGTCCAGTTTATCCTAATCATTTTATTTTTGAACAGGTTTAACTATTTTTTTTTTACTATAAGAGTAAAGCAAACAATGCATAATTTAATAGTCATTTTCTTTTGCTTTTCCGCTTTTGTCATTTGTGTTTCACTATTTGTCAAATGACTTTCCAATTATTTTATATAGTAGGCCTCCTTTATCAAATAATTTCCGTTTCTGTCAAATGGTTTTCCTTATTTGTCAATTTAGTTTCAAGTGCACAAATATTTGAATTACTACAATGGAAACTAGTAACAATAATCGTCAGAGAAGGAATAATATAAGCAATGAACTAGGCGAATTAATCATTAATTATTTGAATAACGCAGCTATGATGAAGAATGTTGGACAACAGTTTGGAGTTTTTCCGGATACTGTTAGAAAAATTTATGCAACATACAGGAGAACAAATAATACTGCAAAAGTAAGTGCAGGACATCGGCAACAAAAATTAGTAAATGCTCAAAAAGAACAGATTTGTGACTGGGTTGACCCGGATTGTTCTTTAACCCTCCGCCAGTTGCAAGAAAAGTGCTTAAAGTAATGGCCACTACTTCAAAAAATATCACTATCTATGATTAATAGAGCACTTATTCTGTTAAAAAAGTGCCATTTGACGAATACGGAATACAAATATATTCTCGCGTTCTTACAGAAGATCTGTGAAAAATATCAGAGTGCCAAAAATAAAAGCTCAGTTAAGAGGGCACAATTATTCTATTGCCGCTGCAATGAACGTAAATTCCTTGTATTTATTTGAAATTCAAGATGAGCCCTTTAATGTACTGCACTTTTCTGAATTCCTCACAACGCTAATTCAACATTTACGTAATGACAGTGTAGAAGGGGCCCATATTGTTATGGACAATGTAAGATTCCATAGAAGTGAGAAAGTCTTGGTTCTTATCAGGTCATGGTCATTTTCCAGCGTTTCTTCCTGCGTATAGAACTTTTGTTTATCCATTGGAAGAGCAACCAGTAGAAGCAGGTAATTAAAAGGACACAGACAACGAGTGAAAATGAATATGAGGGTACCCAATGCATCTGAGTATATGTAAGTCCACAAAATTGTTTGAATTATGTTTAACACATGGAAACATACTGTGTTTGTATCTAAATAAAAAATAAATCTCTCACTTTAATGTGTAAATTGATATATTTTTTTTATAAAATAGTAGAGGTATACATACCTGCATATAAAGAAGAAAAACAATTGATATAAAGCGAATGTAATTTGACAAAAAGGGAATTATATTTTACAACGTCAGCTGACGTTTAAAAACATAAAAAATCATTTGACAAATAGTGAAATACAATTGACAAATGCGAAAAAGCAAAAGAAAATGACTGTAACTTACTGGATGATTGCCGTTTATACACTGCACGTGAATGGATGGCCGAGAATTATATTGAGCTCTTACCATGGTTGTCAAAAAGTTCGAATTGGAATCCAATTGAACACATTTGGAGGTATCTTGTTAGAAAAATTAATAATCGAAATTTCCTGTACAGACACGCCGAAGATTTGGGGGTATATACAGGCTGTTCACACTTAAACCCGCACCATTGGTAACTCCGTTATTATTGGAGCTACGAATTCGTCCAAATTAGCAAACTAGTAGGATTTTTCCTGGCGGTTACGACGATGAAAACAAAAAAACAATTGAACGTCGCGTTTTTCAGATATTTGACAAAATGTAATTTTTTAAATGGAACACCCTATATATTTTTATGCGGTTGAATAAAAAATTTAGTTCTGAATAAAAATGTTTAAATACATTATCTTAAAAAAATTGAAAATAAAAAAGTTATCTCGTGATTTCTTAAACATTGCATTTTGTTTAAAAAAATTTATGAAAGACGAAGCATGTTTCACATGTTTATCCAATTGAAGTCATCTTCAGATATTAAATAAAATAATATCATAAACATCCTTAAAATTTGCTTACTTTATCACTAAAACGTAAGTTTTCAAATGAGATACCGTGCATTTTTAGGGATTTAGGATTTGTTTTTAGGGATGCCTAACGAAATTTGTAATTAAATAATATGTGCCGATTATTGTATACTATTCTCTTGTTGAACGGATGAAAAAATTTTTTGTATAGGTCCTAGAATGTTTGTTCATAATATTCCTAAATGAATTCAAACGAAACGTTGTGTTTTTAACGAAATTTATTTTGATTTCGTCCACGAAACTTAAGAATAACAAATAAAAGAATAATAAACACTATCAATCAACATACATAACTAAAATAGTTGTTCGAAGGTACCACCTTCTTGGTCCAGACACTTGCGGGCTCTTTTCTGAGTGCAGCGCGTGGCTTTGAGAAGGGTCCTTCCATCAATATTCCGAATAATGGCCGTAATGTTATTTTGAAGTTCTTCCACATTTTGGTAACGATGTTTGTAAACTTCATTTTTCACTCGGCCCCATAAAAAAAAATCTAGCGGAGTTAGATCTGGTGAGCGTGGGGGCCACAGAACTGGTCCATGAGTTCCAATCCAACGGGGTCCAAACAGTCTCTCCAGTAATGCGTTAACGATATGGTGATTATGAGCCGCTGCACCGTCTTGTTGGAAGTATATCCGCGGCCTATCCATCAAGTTCACGTTGTCCACGAAATCTTCCAATACATGAGACATAAAGTCCTCATATCTCTCTCCCGTTAATGAGCCGCGGTAAAAAAAAGGACCCACAATTTTAGATCCAATCATACCACACCAAACATTAAGGCTGAACCGATGTTGTGGATTAGTGGGATGAGTCAAAAAAGGATTTTCCCGACTCCAAAAATGATAGTTTTTTCGATTAAACATTCCCTTATTAGAGAAGTTACTCTCATCCGACCATAAAACATATCGAGGAAAATTTGGATCTTCTTCACATTTATGTAGGAACCATTCACAAAATTCCATTCTTCTTATATCATCAATAAGATGCAAAGTTTGTACTGGCCGATATTTGTATGGCTCAAAATTATATTTTTTCAAAATTTGATGAATCGTTCCCAATGAAAGGTCTATTTCTCTTGCCAATTCTCTAGTTGAATTGTTAGGATACGCCTCAAAATATCCCAGTACATTTATCTCTACTTCCTCACTAACCACAAATTGCTTCTTCGTTCTATTCTTCTTGAAAACCTCTTCGTTTCGCCGAAATTGTCTGTATAATTCCAAGAAATATCTTCTTTGAGGAATCGCGCGCTCGGGAAACATTGCACTATAATGTTTGCGAGCTCTAATAGTGTTTTTTCTCTGAAATATATAAGCTTCCATAATATCACATTTTTCCTCATGCGTGAAAACCATTTTTATTAGAAGAAAACAAGAAGAAAACAGCAAAATAACAATGCGAATTTTAAAACACTGACAGATTAATTTGACGGATTGTTATTGAATATTTTTTTTTTATTGGTGCCTATTTGATCAAAATTGTAACAACTATTGTAATGTAGGCTAATTTAATTTTCTCTTTTCCTTTTTTTCTGAGTGGATTTTTAAATTATACTGTCCCATTTTAAAATGGGTACTTTTCTGATTATCTCGGGAATATGCCCCTTTAAAGAAATCACGTGATAACTTTTTTATTTTCAATTTTTTTAAGATAATGTATTTAAACATTTTTATTCAGAACTAAATTTTTTATTCAACCGCATAAAAATATATAGGCTGTTCCATTTAAAAAATTACATTTTGTCAAATATCTGAAAAACGCGACGTTCAATTGTTTTTTGTTTTTATCGTCGTAACCGCCAGGAAAAATCCTACTAGTTTGCTAATTTGGACGAATTCGTAGCTCCAATAATAACGGAGTTACCAATGGTGCGGGTTTAAGTGTGAACACCTTGCATAGAAGAGGCATGACAAGATTTACAGAACAATTACAATATGCCTTCCGTTAATTTTGTCTATGAGACGTAGACTTGAAATTGTAGTCGTAGCAAATGGTGCGCCTATAAAGTATTGATAGGTTACTAAAATTCTGATGTTACTTAGTTAAATAATATATCTTTTAGTTAATTATATTTAAACGATTTGAAAAAAAGGAAAGCTACTGACAATAGACAGTTATTATGTATGGAAAGAAAAACATAAGAAAATGCCTTAGTAACGAAAAACCGTGCACCTTTGGATGGTCGCAATTGTACCTTCAACCCCATCGCAAGGAGTATGCCAAGAAAAGCTTTTCTTTCTTCCTTTGTGGTTGGTATGTATTTTTTGTTAGCTTGGTTGGCACAGAGATTTCTTTGAAATATTAAGAGTTCAACTAAATCTTCTGGAAATAATTGCATAAGTAATTCTATCGGTGTTTCACACTCAGAAGTAGGCCCATTATGTTTTGCAAAATTACGAAATACTGGAGAGGCAAATATACGCTTCCAAATATATTTTTACCGCTGAATCCGGGATAAAATTTATCAGAGGACTGTGTTGCCATTTCCGTTTTTACCGAAGGCTAAAGGTCCCCCTTCCTCAACCTATTCTATAATTTCATTTTCAGTTTTTGCCTGTTTGTTTGGAGTGATTATTGGATTTTTTTGAATTGTTGTGGGTCAATGTCTAGGATGGCTTGTTCTTCTTTCTTCATCATCCGACACATAATCGCTGGCATTTGATTCAATATCCGAGGGAATTTCCCCGTTCAGGGTATTGAAATCATCCATAGGAAGATTTTCCAGATTTCGAAAAGTCCATCGTATTCTTTGCAATAAATTGACGAAATTTATCTGTCGAATATAAACATATTATGACATCAAATAACACCAATAATAAACCAAAACAAAATAACAAAACTGAGAAAACTAGAAATTGAATTTTTTTGGCAAAGAAGGGTGATGATCAGAACCTATTTGAACATGCAAGGTATATTTTAATATAATAATAAGGCCTAGTGGTTCCAGCTAGCACCACCAAATTTTTGCATCAAGTTTGAGACTACTTTTCGACAAGAACATTTATTTCTTTTTCATGACCGTTGGAATCAACTTAAATATGAAAATTTAAAATTATGAATGATCAAATTAATCAGTAGCAATCTAGGTATAATTGTCAAAGATAATATAACGAGATCAAGACAAATAGTCGACTATTTCATTGTGATCAATTTTTCGAGTGTGCGCTACGGTCAATTTGACGAGACCAAAATTGGCATTAATAATTTGACTAGAGCACGAGAGCTTTAGCTCGAGGGCTTTAGTCTTTAATTATTAATGCCAATTTTGGTTAAGTCAAATTAGGAGGCACACGAGAAAAATTGAAACAATGTAATAGTCGACTACTTATCAAGCTCGAGCTATATTTGTTAAGATTATTTCCTAAACCAAGTTTCATAGTAAAAAATGAGCAAAATAAGCATATTTTATTATCTGTTAAGAAAAGAGAAGTATAAATTATTTTGAACCAAAATTGAACACTCAATTATTGTATGTTATATTTTCTGGTGTTGCTGATGATTTTACAAACTCTGTTTTTCTCACGATCGTCTCTGATGAGGTGGAAAGTCTTGTTTCCAGTGCCTTGTTTTGTTTCCCTCGTAACTGATTCAAAATCTGTTGGTGATGCTGTTGGTCCATCTGTAAATAGGGCTGAATCGAAGAAGAATTGGCATGACCAGTTATTTTTATTAATTGTTGCACTCCCGATTTGGCTAATTGTGATACAGCTGTTGAACGGCAAGAATGGTTGGTAATTTTGAGACATTTGGTATTTAAACCAATAGATTCTGTTCCTTGTTTGGTCCATTTCGAAATTTCGTTCTTCCCAATAGGCGAGTTTTTGTACCAGAAGGAATTTTTCTTCTTCCAAAATGGATTAGGCGTCAAAAACAGCCGATCGCAGGTAAAATTAGGCCCACGTTTCCCAACTAATGTTTTAAAAATTCTGACTGGACAACGATCTGAATTTTGAATATTTGGCGTCAACCATTTACTGTCCGCGCATTTATGGTTTCCTCCTTCGCAGGTCTTACTAAATATGGGATTATATTCTACTCTACCCGACTCAGTTCCATCAGATTTAATTTCAATTTTGAAGTAATGTACCAAGCAGTTGACACCTTCCCCTCCACGCCATGCCAGTTCCACGGAAGTTAAATAGTAGAATTTTTTGTGAAGTCCATTTGGCGTTGTCTCGTCACTATGGTCTATTATATCAAATAAATTGTCCATACTTAAAGAGGTCGCACTTTGCTTTCGTTTATCTAGAAGTTTTTGCAGTATCTTTTGCTATTACGAGCATCTCTAGAACTTTTGAATTCAATTCCTTGAAAGGGATCAATTTTAATGTTATGCTTCTTAAAATATAATTCTTGAAGACTTTTGGCGGTAGAATTCCACATACATTTTACAGTATACTCCTTATAATCATCTCCGTTCTCTGTTTTCATGTTCCATGTCTTTCAAAATTTCGTTCAGTTTACTTACTGGCGTCGACTCGTCCAAAATATACTTGCGTTCGTCACAAAACTGCGTGAACTGTCTCCAGACGCTGTCTTTACTTCTCTTTGTATTTATCGGAGTTGTCAAATCGATGTGATTATCAATAATTTCATCCGAAACATCGCTAAATCTCTTTTTGTCGAACATTTTCATCTATTTGACACGTTTGCCACTTAATGAAAAAATACATACTTGATTTGTTACCTACATTTGAATAGTCGATTTGTAATAGTCGCTGATATCAAGAACCGGTACCGTTCATTGGTTAATTTCAACTTCAGTTTTGATTGTGATTTGACAAAATTTAAATTTGACGGGTGAAGGAAATAATCATGACTAAACGTCTGCTATTTCAAATGAAGTCACTTTGTTCATCAACACTTTCTTTTCGCCATACTGCGTCACTGACTACATGTAATAAATAGTTGGTTCTATACCAACAGAGTCGCAAACCTCATTAAAAATTCAAGACAAGGTGGTATCAATAAGCGACTGGTAAGCAAAGGGTTATTCAATAGAAGAAATTTCGGAATAACTAATGGACACTCAATGTTCCAAATCACTTTAATTTAATAAAATATAATTGGTATTAGGTAACTATAACATAAAGGCAAGAACATGCGCCATATAGTCATTAATAAATAAGCATATCGAGGAACAGAAATTATTCTCATTCGTTTTGCATGTATTACGTTATTAATCACTTGGCGTGTCACGTAAATATATAATACGTGTATGTACTTATGCACGTAGGTATGAATCAAAATTACTTGCTATAAGAAAACTCTCAATAGCAAATCGACAGCGGAATGATATAATAATTTCGGAATTATAATTACGTAACGAATGTGGAGCACAAAAATAAAAAAAAAATGAAAGTATTCGGGAGAAAGAAAGTGTAGCGAATTTCTTCGTCTATAGTCAACAGAAAAGATAACAGGAAGCAAAAGAAAGGCTTGTAAATATGTATATACTCGTATAATATTTTTAGTACGTGTATTGTATGGTTTGCATATAAGTGTTGTTGATGTTGTTTTTGTTGTTAATCTACGAGTTATATTTCCTATCTTACAGTTTAGATATGTACATATATACGTTCAGAGCTGATGTAATCTGTAATACGTTCTCCATTGTCAGGGTCCGCGTTTCTATCTGCTGAGGCCATAACATTAATCTTTTATTACGCTAACCGAAACGCTGTGCATTCAAGCGTTGGAGATTCCGTTTTGTTAATGTACTTACTTTTACTGTCGTTTTATATTAATTGGAGAAATTCAGTTAGGTCTTTCATCATGATAAGCGCCACAATTGCGCCAGTTATACGGTACTTGACCATTGCGTTTATACTACCTAATTAGAAAAATTCATGAAATATCGATAGATGTAAGGATTGTCTTAAGGGGGGGTTTTACTTGATCGGTGTATGCCACAAAATGGTCAATTTCAACGTAAAAAATCGCAAACATTAAGGCACTTGAAAAAGTTGCCGCAACATGCACGAAATAACCAATATTTGTTCTAGTGACTCACGATTAAAATTTGCAATTATATTAAAAAATAGTTAAAATACATCACTTTGAATTTTTTTCGTTTTATAGCGATATAAAGCATACTATGCTTAAAAAGTACTTTTTTGAATCGTGAGTACCTAGATATTTTTATTCTGAACACGGCAATGTATTTACTTTACTTTCGAAATAACCCTGATCTCCAAAAAATTCCTTTGAAACCAATGAGAATGATCACAAAGTCCGCACTGATAAATGGCAAATAGGCAACACACAATTCAACCTCTTACTGGCAGTTTTGTAATGTCTAAGACCAGCTATATGGAAGGTATACCTGGTCGACTGTATTAAGCCGAACATCATATAAACAGATCTTCAACTTTTTTTTATTACCTTAGGTCAGGGGTCTCCAAACTACGGCCCGAGGGCCACATCCGGCCCGCGGACAGATTTTGTCCGGCCCGCGGAGAGCTAGCATACTTGAAAACTCCTTTTAGAGAACATATTTTTTATAGCAAATTAAATTTAGTTTACTGAAGTATTCTAATTTTATGTTGAATAATTATTAATATGACATCTACATTGATATGGTCATGGGCTAACTACTCATAACATTGTTGTAGGCTTATTGTTATTGTTTTTGTGATAAGTTGGATAAAGAAACACAGAATTGTAATGAGTAAAGACATGTATAATATGCAGAAAATTTTACTTCAGTATATAATAATTAACAAATTATTGAAATGAATCCAACTAACATTTTATACATTTTAAATAAAAACATAACTTATAACAAGCATAATGACATATCAAATACTAATGAGATTTGTGTAATTGAGATTTTCCACTGACAATAGTTTGTAGTTGTGGACTAATTTTACTTGTACCAATTATTAAAAGAGATTTAAGATGCTCATCAGTTAATTTAGATCTGTAAACATTTTTTTGTGTACTTCATTTTGGAGAAGGTCTTCTCACACAAATAAGTAGCACCAAAAACAGAAAACAGCCCACGAGCAAATTTATGCAAATTATCAAATTGTGTCAGTGGAAGACTCTTATAAAATTCCAACAAAGATGAGTTTTGATATTTGTTCTTAATTATATCACTGCACTGTAGATCAATTATTTCCATTTGAAGTTCCGGGGCTAGGGTTTCAATGTCAGTATCAAAAGGATTCTGAAAAATCTCAATTTGATTCGCAATGGCATCAAAGTCCGAGAAACGAGTATCAAAATTTATTTTCAAAGCACTCAAAGTTTCGATTGCAAAATCGATAGGAAACTCAGTCTCAGTAGTGTGGCTGAATATTTCACATGTTTTAAAATGTGAAAAACATTTACTTCGTAGTTGTGATTGAAACAGTATCAATTTCTTCCGGAATGATTTGATATTAGTGTATAAATCAGGAAGATGCTGGTTTTCTCCTTGCAATCTCAAATTCAGTTCGTTCACATGTTTTGTCAAATCAACATAGAATGCTAACTTTCACAGCCATGCGTTGTTTTGTAATTCAGTAAGAGGGCGATGCTTTTCATTCAAAAAAATTTCGATCACTGCTCGAAGTTCAAACAAGCGCTGAAGGACTTTCCCACAACTAAGCCAACGTACGGCAGTATGATAAGGTAAGTCATTTTCTCCAATCTCTTCAATAAATTGTCGGAGTTGTCGGTGATTCAGCCCAAAAGATCTGACAAAATTAACAGTTGATATGACTGGTTTCAGAACTTCAGACATATCCAAACATTTTCCGCACAAAGACTGTTGATGAATGATACAATGTAAGACTAATGGTTTTAAACCACCGTCATTTTCTACAGCCTTTGACACAAGAGCGACCACTCCTTTATCTTTCCCACTCATGTTTTTGCCTCCATCAGTTGTAATACATTTCAAGTTTTTCCATCGAAGGTTCTTTTGATTAATGGCCATTTCAACTCCTTTAAAAATATCTGTACCAGTAGTTGTGCCATGAATACTATTCATATCAAGAAGTTCTTCATGCACTTCATAGCTTTTATCTACTCCTCGAATATAAATCAACACCTGAGCAGTATCTGACACATCCGTTGACTCATCCAAGGCCAAAGAAAACCACTCAACATGTCCATTTTTGTCGAACAGTTGAGAGGATATATTTTCAGCGATGTTTTCTACCCTTCGAGCCACAGTGTTTGCTGACATACTGACACTTTTTAATAAATTTACCTTTTCAGGGCACATTTCTTCGGATACTGCAATTATGCATTCTTTGATCATTTCTCCATCGGTGAATGGTTTTCCACGTTTTGCAATTTCAAGAGCCACACGAAAGCTGGCACGCGTTGCAGCCTCTTGTTCAGTTTTGAGTTTTGTAAATGAAGATTGCTGCGATTTCAATCCGCGCTTCATAGCTTCGAATTTTTCTGTCCGCAAACTTCCTGTATATTTTGAGTAATTTTGAAAATGTTTTGTTTCATAATGACGTTTAATGTTATATTCTTTGAGAACGGCTATGCTTTCATTGCAAATCAAACATAGCGCCTTCTTACTGGACTCAATTACGAAATACTGAATGTTCCACTGATCTTTGAATTTTCTGCATTCACTATCAATTTTTCGCTTCTTTTCCATACTACTAAATCACACACAAAAGCAACAATTCAAATCAAAATACTGTTACAAAGATGTCTTAAACTTAAACACGCACAAACACGTTTTAAGGAGGTACGCACTATTTTATTTCACAACAGTGTCATAGGAACTGACTTGTGGTTGCGCCACTAGCCTTCTTATATATTCCAATTACTGCCATCTAGAAGTGAGTGGAAGACACCAGAACTTTCTCGAACCAAGGAGATTATTCTGTACGTGCTATTAGCACCATCTGTTAGCGATAGAAGGTACTACCTATTTCCGCTTGTGTCCACCAGATGTCGTGTCACGTTACTCCTCATGGCTCGTACTCTACGACTAATCTAGAAATTACAGATAATGACAGGAAAATTAATAATATGCAGTGTTGCCGTTTTGCAGCCTTTTTTAAACGTTGCGTACTTTTTCGGACTTTTTTTCATCAGTGGACTATTTCACTTTTTACCACCGGCAACAATGATAATATGGTTTTGGCCCTCGGAACTTACTGGAGTAATCAGTATGGCCCTAAGGCTGGAAAGTTTGGAGACCCCTGCCTTAGGTAAACGAATGTTTCATTCATATTTCGGCTTTATTTTGTAATTATTTTAAGGATATTTGCGAGAATGTATTAGATATTGATTTTTCGTCTAGAATAAATATATGTTGTTATTATTATTATAATAATAAGTATACATTAAACATATTTGTAAAAGAAACTACATGCGGTTGGTATATACAAGCAAATTGTAATATATGTCAGATATTTTTCGGTGTTCATTTATGATTGATTACGTGATAACATTGATGCGTCTACTTTGTTAGACAATTTTTTCTGTTCGTTAATATTCTTCTCACTTTCAAAATGCATTTTATTTTTCAAGGACAAGGTTCCGGCTTTATGGCATTTCAGAAATGCAGTTTTCTTCGGCAATAAATATACATTACTATTATTATTATTAATTATAAAGTTGCACGACTTATTATTATTTCCAACCGTACGTGATGAAGTTTTTTAATAATATGAACAATGTTTGTAGAAAACTAAAATCTGACAAAAACAACTTTATGTCTTTGTAAGATACGAACTTGGAAGTTTGCCGGACTCTTCAATCTAATTGGCAGGAAGTTACACAATTTTCAGTTTTCTAGATGGTAAAAGCATTTATTTAAATATCTGAATTTGTTGTGCCTTCATGTTTTTATTTTATTTATACTTTGTATTTTGACTCCAGGACAGTTTTTAGATTTTTTTTTTGTATATGTGAGTAAGTAAAAGAGTATGAGCCAAACGAGCTTATAAGTTTAATTACAGCGAACGAAAAAAAAATTGTATGTAGGCGTAAAAAACAAATTCAAACTTATTACATGGTTTAGATGTAAGGTAGTGGAACCTATTTCTGACATTCCCCCAATAACTGACACTTTTAGTAAAAATATCATAAAATAAGGAATATTTAAAAATAGTGGCAACGCTGGTTATGACAAAAGAACATTTGAACAGTTGAAATGCCATGGTTGGCATCCCTGTTTCTTGAAATTGACTCACAGAAATTATTCAATCACTTTTCCGATGTGAAGTTGGTTCTCTCAATTTTGAGGGCAGTACCGGATTGAGGGGGGGTCAAAAGGGGGCAATTGCTCCGGAGGGCGGCAAAATGGAATTTATTACTGCATTACATATATATTGAAAATATCTACAAGGGCGGCATGGTGCTGACTTGCCCCCCTTAAGAAATTTCCTAGATCCCGCACTGTTTGAGGGGGAAACGTACGTGCTACGGCTAAGATTAACACGAGCGTAATTACGGTCTTGATAGAAGAAATCGATCAGTTAAGGTAATCTAGGGTGTTTATTAGGTTAAGTATAGACCGTAGAAATACAAATAAACGAGAGAGAAACTTTGTGTTGATGAATTGGGGTTAAGATAGGGGTGTCAGCTAATGGTTCCTGCAAGACAATATGTATCTATTACCTGACGGGCTGTGTCAGAAATTGGTAATATCAATTTTTAAACGAAAAATAATAATTTAGTGTTTAATGAGTTTCTTTTTCTATGTGAAGCATTTGCATAGTTGCCATTTTTCAAAATCAGTTGCTGTTCCAGTAGGTGACACCCCTGTCAGTTATTGGACCCAACACTGTCAGACACAGGGTCAGACATTGGAATGATATGAACGAAATAAGCGCCTGCGGAATTATAGATTACAACAAAAATAAACAAAACGCCCATCCATTATCTACGCTGACAATGTTTTTTGCGTTTAGAATTGCAAAGCCAAACGCCAACAAAACTATGAGATACTCTCAAGAAAATCTGTGCAATGCTTTACAAGAAATTGATAGGGGAATGCCAATTGCCACAGCAATCAAAAGATTTGATATTCCTAGAACAACGCTTTTGTACAAGAAAACTGGGAAATATCCAAGAGAATGTAGGAAAGGTGCAACTACAAATCTAACTGAATTTGAGAAACAGTCACTAGTGAGATGGCTTTTTCACATAGCTGATCGTGGTTTTCCAGCAACTAAGTTGGAACTGATTGATTCAGTAGAAATGATATTCAAAGAAAATAAGAGAGAGAACAATTTTGTTAATGGAAGACCAGGAAGAAATGGTAAGCTTCATTTTTGAAGAGACATCGAGAAATTAGCAACAGAGTTTCTCAAAACTTATCTTCCGCGAAGGTATCTGTTACAAGGAAAAAATTCGCTACTGGTTTAAAGAAATAACAGCTTACTTTGAAGAAAATAATTATATGACCATTCTAGAAGACTCAACAAGAATTTTTAATGCGGATGAGTCAGCCAGTTCATACCATTAAGGTAGACTGAATTTTTTAAATTACGGTTCAAAATGGACCAAATCTAACCACATACCCGCCACATAACCTTGATATCAGCGATGTCAAGCATGTCAACGTTGATTTTTTTGCATAGCATACTGCATCTGCCTGATATTGCGGTTATTTGGTTAGATTTGGTCCGTTTTTGAACAGTAATTTAAAACATTCAGTCTGCCATAGGGGCATAAACTGGTACTTTAAAGTATACTTTATCACCACAAATCAAAATTAGCTTTAAAAAGGTCTAAAGTGTCAGTTATTGGTTCGTCTATTGGGTATACCTAAAATTGCGTATGTCAGCTACTGGGGAATATGCACTATCAGAATATATAAATATTTTTGAATAAAATATAACTTCATCATATATTATTACTGTACAGTATAATAAAATATCAGGCTAAGCCATTAGTTCGTATCTGTTGAAGATTAAAAGAAACAAAATTAAAAAGGTTTTTATTTTCTTAAAGTGTCAGCTAATGGTTCTGGATGCCTACCTTAATAAGTTTGCACTAGCATTATCAAATAAACTCCACCGGCCTTAAAGCTCAAGAACTTTAAAAATCGTCTTTGGATGCTCTCGAATTTCAATTTATAGCAGCTTACTATACGCACGAACGAAAAATAAGGAGCAACAATAACAATAGCAACACAAAACAGTTGTAGATTGGCCACTTGTCTGTTAACGACAAACAAATTGCAGTTAGTCCACATTCAAAGCACAAAATGCTATTAGTTTGTTTTTCAACGTTGGATATACTACACATAGAATGTCCAAGCGTTTCCCCTCGATTTATATTAAATAGGTTAACATGCAGTTAATAATAATAATAATAATAATAATAATAATAATAATAATAATAATAATAATATCTTTATTGTCATAAATTCAAAAGAACATTGACATTGTCATTAAAAAAAATACACAGATCAGGTACAATATATAACACTTGTCAAACCATAAAATCGTTAATGCTGTAGAAGGCTCCTTCCAACAGATAAAGTTTTAATTGCTTCTTAAATGCACTGAGATTTGTACCGCTTAGCGACTTTAAATTAGCCGGCAATGCATTATAAACCTTTACCGCCATGTACCTCGGAGATCTTTCATAAAATTTTGAGTGATGTAGCGGGACAGAAAAATCATTATTATGACGCGTCACCATAGTGTTGTAGATCTGATTATTGCGCTTGTATTTATCTGTATTTTTGAGCAAGAAGATAATCAATTCATAAATATATAACGAGGCAACCGTCATTATATTCATTTCCCGGAACAGAGGTCTGCAACTACTACGTGAGGAAACACCCCTCATGGCTCTTAACATACGTTTCTGAATAATGAAAATGTCGTTAAAGTATGTAGATGATCCCCAGAAAATGATCGCATATCTTAAACGTGACTCGATACAACCATAATAGAATAATCTCAGGCTCTCCAAAGAGACAACCCTACTCAGCATACCAATAGCATACAACATGGGATTCAATTTTTTAGATAGACCCACGCAATGCTCACCCCAACGCAGACACCTGTCCACCGTCAAACCCAGAAAGACGGACGACTCACTCTCCGTCAATGATTTGCCCCCCAAGCTCAAACACAAACTGTAATCCAAATTTTTAGTTTTGGAGAAGGTGACAATATTTGTCTTATCTGCATTAAGAATGAGACGGTTTTTTAATGACCAGGACTGCATATCAGCAATCACACGCGATGCCAACACAACGAGCTCCTCTTTACATTTAGCTGTTATTACACATGAAGTGTCGTCCGCGTACTGTGTAATAGTACAATAGCTCATGTGATTCTGTAAGTCACTGACATAAATTAAAAAAAGAGTAGGGCCGAGAATGGATCCCTGCGGTATGCCCCTACCCACAGACGCCAATTTGGAAACATTGCTCTTAATTGTGTCGCCCACCCTGCCAACAATTGCGGTAACGTGAGATCTACCACTGAGATAAGATCTGAATAAGTCGAGCGCCGCCCCCCTAACTCCATAGCGTTCCATTTTATACAACAGGATATCATGATCCAACAAATCGAATGCTTTAGTCAAATCAAAAAACATTCCCACCGCATAACAATCACTATCGACCGCACAATATAAAGAGTCTAATACATTATACATAGCGTCTTTCGTGGATTTTCCAGATATGAACCCAAACTGGGCCGAATTAATTATTTTACATTTGATCAAAAATGATTGCAGACGCAAGTTAATTACTTTCTCGAAGATCTTACTGAATGCTGGCAATAGAGATATAGGCCTGTAGCTAGCAACATCGCCACTAGATTTACCCTTCTTCAAACACGGTATCACCTTAGCGATTTTCAATCTGTTCGGAAATATTCCGTTGACTAGTGATAGGTTGATTAAATAAACCAAAGGTTCCACTATATGGTCAATGACCAGAGATAATAAACAGTATGGAATATCATCCACACCGCTAGACTTTTTAGCAGACATTTCCCTAATAATCCTTCCAACTTCCAATGCATCAGTCGGTTCAAGAAAGCAACCGATAGCATTCGGCCCGATACTCACATGCCCCGCTCCAGCATCAGAACACGGCCCCGTGGCTGAGCCACTAAAATAAGTATTCAGTAAATCAGCCACAAGTGATGGGTCAGTGATAATTTCCCCCTCCCCATCGCAAAGCTGAGTTTCCCTATTTTGCTTCTTTTTTGTTTCTCTGTTAATGATATTCCAAGCAGTGCCCAGTTTATCGCTAGAAGAGCCAATTTGCCCACTATAATAATCGCGCTTAGTATCACTAATTAGTTGGTTGTAACGTTCTTTGCTCATTTTATAAGAGTTACTTAAGTATTCGTCATTATGTGTTTTAGACAATATATATAAATCTTTTAGATTACTGGCCATCTGTCGCAGAGTGCTATTATACCACGGGATGTGAGTGCTTGATCTAGTTTTACATCTTTTTAGTGGAAAAGACTCATTGAAGCAGTAAAGAAACGTATCATAGAAAACATTGAAACCAAGATCCAATTCCGCGGTCTCGAACACCCCCCTCCAAGACTCATTTGACAACATGAACTGAAAAGTCGCCCTACTGCCGTCAGTGAAACAACGCCTTTCAGAGAACAATGGAGGCTCGACAGTGTCCTTACACCGACAATCCATCGACAACAGCTGATAACAGTGATCCGAGATATCCTCATCACCCACCCTAACACTCAACTGTGATGCGTCAATATTTGCAAACACATTATCAATCAATGTAGAAGTCAAAAAAGTCGTTCTAGTGTTATCCTGAACAAGGGGGATCATACCAAACGACGCGAATAATTCCACAACACTATCAGACAATCTGTTTCCCGCATTAAAGTTAATATTAAAGTCTCCACACACGAACATTAGATTTTTCAAAGGGTTGCCAAATTCAAGAATCTGAAGCAGCTTTTCCCGAAAAACGCATAAATCGCCCGAAGGTGCCCTATATACACAGATAATAAGTATACGTATCCCATTTGTTTTAATAACTATACCGCAATACTCGAAATCTTTTTCTATCGGGTTAACATCGCAAATCAGTGGCATAGCCCCAACACCATCCCTAGCAAGCACTAAAACCCCACCACCCCTGTTTTTCGTTCGACAAAATGCATTCACTAAACTATAATTTGAAACACCCAAATATTGTAATTCCGGATCCACAAGCCAATGCTCAGACAAACAAACTATCGGTGGGTACTTTAGAGACTGAAAAAGCAAATTTAATCTATCCACTTTATACTTAACACTACGTACATTTAAATGAAAAACACCCAGCATTATGCAATCCTTACTGCATTCAGTATTGATTGAAAATTTGACCCCCCCACGTTTGTACCTCGCCTATTCGAAGAAGCCTCCACAGCACCAACATCGGGTACAATATATATCAAATTACTAAACCTATTGCTACATGAAACAGCAGAAGCATAGTCATAATTTACAATAATACTTGCTACATGATTGACCAACTTAGCTTTACCCGATCTGCGATAATGCAGACCATCGTGCGATCTATCTTTTGCATCTGTAATCAAATTAGTTTCTACATAGGCGCCTCCTTTATTATTATTGAATATAGTATTATAAATAGCACAATTAAAATTATAAACATTATTGTTAAGGTTTGCATTATCGCTATCGTCAAAATAAGGTATAGACATATAGATAAAATTTGTATGACACGACAAATATCTGATGCGCTTTAATGTACTTGTTGATAGATGCCTATTCGACAGTATGTCGTTGGTCCCCGCAAAAACAATAAGAAAGTCGTTTAGACTTAAATCCTTGCACAAGATGCGCTCGTCGCTTATAACATTATCAATACAACTATTAGGTTTGACTATACATTGAACAGAGTATTTATTTTTCAAAGAATGAATAAACAAACTAGCCAAATCCCTACCGTGACTGTCCGCCAATATCAATACTTTATTCCTTGTCATGCTACTGGAATTCTCCTCGCCTACAATTTTCGCTTAGTTAGAATGTCTTTTTCCACCTAAGTCCAAAAATTTTAAATTATGGACAAAATTCATATTGAAAGTCTGCTCCTCATGTATACTTAACTAATTTCCCAAAAATTTGCTTTTCAAAATGTGCCTTTACAGAGAAAAGGAATGGATAGCTTTCGACGATCCCATGAGTATTGACATCAAAGCTAAATACGCAAGAGTTCGAGGACTGGCAGGTTTAGCTTTAAAAGATCTCTCACAAGATGACGGTTTAAATTGCGGAGGTTCATTATTAGAAGCAGCCCAAGGTGGACTCTCTAAACAATCCAGAGCTCCTAGAGGAGCTGTTCTACAATCATTGGAAAGAGAAATACTGACACCAGCACATCCTTTGGACAACATTCACGTATCACCCTACAGAATTACGAGAATTATAGATACCGAGGGAAAAATTCATGCTGTTCGACAGGTAAGTAAAATCAGAAGAAAATTGATATGTCTATTGTTAATTTTTTACTATAAACTTGATTAAATTTTCGAATATTACGTCAGTTGATATCTAATGCCTTCTATTTTTTCTACCTAAATACAGTTAATTAAGTGAAAAATTTAAATTTGGCGCTATTCCTCAAACCTCCTTCTACAATCCACTGCAATAGTAACTTTCTGCGTCAACAAGTGGCAACACTACAGTCGCTTACAAAATGGCCGACATCAATGTTTGTATTAGACAGGGTTTTGAACAGTGGCGGCTTGGGGTGGTTCACATAGGGAGTGCATAATTTCAAAATTAAAAAGTACAATACAAGAACGCTTACCCAATCTTTATAAGTTTCACCGACATACTGTTCCAGGCAGGTACTGGTCATTGTACAGTTTGTTTTGAGGGAATAGTAAATATAACACTACAGTTTGATTACATCTGACGATAAACGAAGTCCATTTTGCGTCTCTTTGACTTGCAGAA
The DNA here is from genome assembly GCA_963170755.1 of Amphimallon solstitiale. NCBI lineage: Eukaryota > Metazoa > Arthropoda > Insecta > Coleoptera > Scarabaeidae > Amphimallon > Amphimallon solstitiale. The sequence goes on along the minus strand of OY720683.1, from coordinate 17,920,264 downwards.
CAGTTCTATCACTTTTTCATTAAAATTTGGGAAATCATTTATAAATTCAACTAAAAACCGGTGCTGCTTCGATGTGATCTCTGAGCGATTTATCCAATTCTGCCATAAAATTTATCAATTCCCGAAAAATGCCCTTGGTATTCGACGTTTGCCGTTCATCATGACCCCGAAGTGCCAGTTCAAACGCGCCACAAAATCTAATGCAATTTATTATTAAATTTAACACATGCCTATTTTTTGTTACCTGTTCATTGTGTTGTTGAACTGCTTTTCTATATGATGAATCTAAAACATTCTGAATGTTATTTTTTCCTAACATTCTTAGACTAAATATATTTTTCAAATGCCCTTCGAAATTTTCATGTTTCGTAATTTTAGCACTAAGATGAATTAAGTCTTTTATTCCGTTCTTTGACCAAGACGGTTCACCACCAAACAAAAGACGCGGAAAACAAAACAAAGTATTTTTAATTTCACACCCACAAATCCAGTCATTTTTCTGATAAATATTCATTTTGAATTTTCTTATAACGTCTTTACCTTTAACAGATTGTTTATTTCCTAAACATAATTGAGGCATCGGCCGTTTAAGATTTTTATTGCGATTTTTTCATCATACGTTAACCGCGAAAACGTGTTATTCTGTAACGCTGAGACAAAATTCATCTTACAACAGCGGTGAGCAGATTGGGGATCTTGCTCACACGGTATGTATTATACGATATGGAAGTAGAACAAAATACAGTTCTCCCCACCTTCAATGTAATGTTAATGGCTTAACGGAGCAACGGTTGGGCTTTGCTCATGGGTATGTTTCTCTCGGTGCAAGGGGTAAACATTCGAATAGTTTCTCGTCTTTACATTCGTGCGCTGTTAGTCGTCATTATATCTGTGACGACGATCGGGGCATGTAGGTTGTTACGGGTGCCGCACACGCCACGTTCCTCTTCAATAACTATGAATACGTAATAAATAAATACTTTCACAGTTAGTCGCCGTTTGGTTTGTTTTGTTTCAAAATTCCAGGGGGTGCAATTGCTCACTTGCTCTCATTAAAGATCCGCCACTGGTTTTGTAATTGAATTCTTGAATGCAGACGGTAAAACGCCCATTCGAATTCATAGAAGACTGAAAAATGTGTATGGTGATGCAACAGTGGATGTCAGTACTGTTAGACGATGGGTTTGCCGCTGTAACGAAGCTCAAGGACAAACACAGTTGACTGACGAAAAGCGGAGCGGCATGCCGTTGACTGCAGTGACTCCACCCAACATTCAATCATTCTTGGTGACCACCGGATGACTGCAGATGAATGACAGCGGCGAACCCATCGTCTAACAGTGTTGACATCTACTGTTGCATCACCGTACACATTTTTCAGTCTTACATGAAAAAGTCTACCGTCGGAAAAATTCAAAGTAGAGTTAAAAAAGTTACTGATTGCCAGATGCTATTACTCTTTTAGTGATTTTGAAAATGATAGGCAGATCTTAGATTTGCATTTCTAAATTGTTTGTTTGTGATTGTTGTTGTATTTTTTTATACTATTATATTGTATTGTCTTGTATTAGTTAGTTGCTTATGCTTGTGTTATATTTGTATAGTTTGATTTTTTATATTTATATTTACTTTTGTGTTGACTTGTTCTATACCATTTTTATGGTCAATTGGATGAATAAATATTATTATTATTATTATTAATGCGAATGCATTCAAGAATTCAATTACTGAACGCTGTCTAATGCGAACATCGATGTCGGCCATTTTGCAAGCGACTGCAGTGCTGCCACTTGTTGACGCAGAGAGTTACTACTGCAGTGGATTGTAGAAGGAGGTTTGAGGAATGACGTCAAATTCAAATTTTTCACTTAACTAACTTTATTTAGGCAGAAAAATATGGGACATTAGGTATTGACTGACCTGTAATTTTGAAAATTATATTTATTACTTACAGGACACTCGGACAGAATTTGAATGCTCGCGGCAAGGCTATTTCGTCCATCCACGTTCTTGTAATCGATTCTACAGATGCGTCAAGTTTAATCAACTTTCTGACGAATTTAATGTGTTTGAATTCGACTGCCCTGCTGGTTTGGCGTTCGATAATCGCGTTGAAGTTTGTGTTTGGCCCGGAAGTCTCTCAGATCGTTCAGCTTGTTCCGGTAGTAGTGAAATTGCACCTGTCCCTAGAGGAAGATTTTCTTGTCCACATGAAGCAGGTAAATTAACTTTATTTTTAGCAACGTTAAATTGTTGATAATACAGCAAAGGTAGCAGAGGACTTGCAATTATTGATTTATGGGTGACCATTTAAAAATAATCACTAATTTCCCGATGACTGGTCGCAAAATGTTCTATTTTCGAATTTTTTCTATTTCCCTTATCTTCTAGTTCGATCACTCAATCTTATGACGAAATACGTATATCTATAGTGCTAAACCGAATGCGTTTGTGCTGTTATAGGGTACAAAACCAATTTGTATTTAAACTGGAAAAGGAAACGTTAAGTATGCGATCATACATACCGCATGTGTCAAATATCATTAGGTATAGGGATTCAATGTTTACGTGCGATTTATACGTATGCATCTAATACGTGGTACCCCTACTGTCCGGCAACAACCGACGTCACAACGATTTTCTCCGATCTTCCCACTACTCCCCACCAGATTTTACATTCAATGTTTAGCTGCGAACACGTTGCGGTCTGCAATAAAAGCATTCAGTAAAATTAATTTATAATGAGTCTCTATACACCCGCTGAAAAATTTCAGATAGTAAAATGGTTGTTTTTTAATTTTATTAGAACTATGATTTTGTTTATATCATGCAGCGTGAACGCAACTTAATAATTCTCTGCATTTACAGAAAGGAAAAAGAAAAACAAATCCTTGCAACTCGTAAATATTATTTCTGAACGCATTACAAACACCCAAGTCGGTGGTCCAATAGTTACTGCTAACTTGTATTTGCGATCATGTATCGGTAGTCGCTGGCATTGGAAAGGAATGTAGGGGTACCACGTTGTCACGTATTGCATGCCTTGGTCGCCTATGGCTAATGAAAATTTACACATACGGTATAGCACACGCAATGCATCTGTCTTCGAAATTCCTAGACACAGAATGTCTTTTTATGAAAACAATCCTCGATATACATCTGTAACAGCGCACAATATACTTTCTGAAGATCCTAAATCTAAATCGGGAAATACGATTAAACGATGTATGCTACAGAAATGCTACTACTCGTTGGCTGAGTTTTTGGATGACATTGTTAAGCAAAATGTATGAATTTAACTATAATTTTAGTGGTCATCCAAACGTGAAATCGGCATAAAAACGTGCTCACAATTTTAGTTTACGGGAAGTACATAAAACTTTTTCGTACAGAAGGAGCGTGTGTCTTGTACTTTAATATTCATGTGCTTTTCTCATTTTTTTTTAGTAGTGCCCTTTTGCATCATACGATTTTTAGACGAATTGTAGTTTTGAAATCTACAGGGCTGAGGCTACAACTCCATGTAATTCATACATTTTTACCTTAAGGCTCCTCGACAGTGGATCTGTAAATAGTTGAAAAATAGCATATATTTGATGCAAGACACTTTTTTTGGTTTTAAATTTGGAGAAAACCTTACATCGTCAACTTATGAAGAATTTAGTAATCTACTTCGCTGAATAATCAAACTTAGAAAAAAATTATCTGATGAACGAGTTTTCTCGAAAATCCTTTGCAACAGATTTTTTTGCTTTAGTTCCCGTTAAAAATTGAATAAATAGCTACCTCGCTCTGCACTTATTTTTCGTTTAACTATTCTTTACTTTGTTTTAAATGAATATAAAATAACTTAAAATTAGGCAACCCACATTACATACATGTTATCCGGGTAGAAACTTTCCCGCGGTTACAAATGTGTAAATATTTGATCATAAATGAATTTTTATTCGTTTACATATTGGGTTATTATTTCAAATATTTATTATATATTCCCTGTGTATAGGTACTCGGACACCTTTGTTTATTAAAGTATGTGCTATGCAACGAATATTGTGATAAAAAACTTTCATATTTCCTCATTTTATGATATAATATCAAAATTAACCAAACTAGGTCACTTACAGCATCTTTCAATTAAAGTAAGAGTGCGATTTATTAGCGATGGTGGTGTAATGGTCAGCATAGTTGCCTTCCAAGCAGTTGATCCGGGTTCGATTCCCGGCCATCGCACTTTTTTTTTTATTTCGTTTGAATATATCACATGATGTTTTTTATATTCTAATCTATACAGGGAAATTTTGTAATATATATTAAGGGTCCTATATAGTGGATCTGTCAACAATGGAAAAATAGCAGATTTTAGATGCATGCTATTTTTGTTGATTTTAAATTTGGAGAAAACCTTTCAACGTCAAGTTATGAAGAATTTAGTAATCAAAGAATCAAATTTAGAAAAAAAATATCGGATTAAAGAAAATTAATCAATATGTCAAAATATTAAAAACAAGTTTTCTCAAAAGTCCTTCGGATGAGATTTGTTTGCTTGGGTTCACGTTATAAGTTGAATAAAAAGCTACCCCGCTCTGCACTTATTTTTCGTTCAAATATTCTTTACTTTGTTTTAAATGAATATAAAATAAATTAAAATTAGGCAACCCACATTACAATGCATTGTTATTCTAATAAAAATCTTTCCCGCGGTTACAAATGTGTAAATATTTGGTCATAAATGAATTTTTATTCGCTTAGATCCTGAGTTATTATTTCAAATATTTATTATATATTCCCTAGGTGTAATAAGTACTCGGACATCCTTGGCTTATTAAATTATGTGCTATGCAACCAATATTACATTTCCGATCCACTATATAGGACCCTTAACATCAATAAAAAATCTATATTAATGTATTTATAATTTATTTAAACACAACATATGTTTTTTGTTTCATCTTTTAAACATTTTAGACAAATTAAAGTAAAATATTCGGAGCTTCAAAATATCTAAAACCTCAACCACTCCCACCATTACTTCAACTAATATGTCCTTTAATTTGGTGAAGAATGAAAACATTAAAATACAGAGTACAGTATTTGAAATTATAATAACTAATGATAAAGACAAACAAGTCTAAATCCATAAACACATACAAACTAGATCTAATTAAACTTGTTCTTCATATTTAATATTTGGGTAGAATAGAGGACTTAATTTACTTCTCTTTTTCTTCTTTTAAAGTAGGCAAATGCCTGTTTTTCTTCGCAGCGTTCCTCTATGGTGTCTTGGAGGACGAAGACTACCAGCTCTGTACCAATTTCTTCATCGGGCGGCACTGGTCTCGTCTGCTCTTTGGAAATTCATCCCGTGCGATTTTTATTAATCTTGTGTTGTCCGCTCTGGTAATGTTGCCATTCCATTCTTTTCTCCGAAGTTTTGTGAGGCGTATGATGTCTGTTATCTGGCATTGTTCTCTAATTGTTTGGTTGCGCCCTCTATCCATTCTTGATTTGTTGGTGATCATTTGCAATGTATTTATTTCTGTGGCGCGCATCATCTGTTTCGTTCTTGATGTGTCGGCTATGGTTTACGCGGCATACGTTATACACTGATTTTTTCACACTGCATTTCTAAGGTATCCCGATATCTGCGCACCTTTTGACACTCGTTTTCGCACCTTACTGTGTAGGTTATGGTCACTTGACATTTTTGCCCCTAGGTAATTAAATTCCATGATCTGTTCGATCATGATGTTGTCAATCTCTAATTTACATCTTCTGGGCTCTTTGGCAATGACCATTGATTTTGTTGTCTCTTGAAATATAGACAAATTGTATTTCCTCGAAGTGTTATGGAATCTATGTAAAAGCCTTTGTAAGTTTTCCGAGTTTGCGACCAATACGTCAATGTGATAGCATACTACTTTTATTTGTTCGTTGCCCATTTGGTATCCATCCAGATCGCTTAGACTTTCTATAATTTTTTGCATGATTGTGTTGAACACGGCAGCACTTAAGGAGTCTCCTTGTCTGATTACTGATGAGTATGGTATCACTTCTGCACAGTGGCTTCTGCTCTGTATTATAGTGTTGGTGTTTCTATTAAGACTATGTATTACATTGATTAATGATGTTGCCACATTATTTTCCACCAGTATGGATTCAACGTCGTTTAACTGTACTCGATTGACTCCTCTTGTCATTTTATAGATTTCATGGTGTAGTATTTATTAAATCATGGATTCCGTTAATTTTCATAAAAACAAAGGATGTCCAAGAAAACATTTGTCGAAAAAGCACTTGGTACTATGTTTACAGTAGCTTTAAATATGAAATATTTGAAAATACAATGTTATGCAACTAACATATGAGACATTTATAAATTCAATACACAAATAGCGTATGTTTCTTCTAGGTTACTATGCTGATCCAGAAAATTGTCGTTGGTTCTTTGCTTGTTTGGATCACGGAAAATCTGGACTAACAGCATACGAATTCAGATGTCCATTCGGGCTTGTTTTCGACCAAGACAGGCTCGTCTGCGAGTGGCCTTGGCTTGTGCCGAAATGCGCCAGCGGCCAAAATAATGGCGTGCTAGTAGAATTCTATGGAGGCGGTCCTTATGGTGCTCATGGCGGTGTTTCTGGTATAAATGGTGTAATAGACGCAAGTGGTGCTGGTCGCCTGCATGGTGCAGGAGATTTGGGAAGTCTACACGGTGTCGTTGGAGCTAATGGTATCGGTAGACCACAAGGAATCGTCCTGGAGAACTATAACGGTTTGGGAGTGCTACAACCTGTTGCATTAGGAGGCCTTCATGGTCCAATCCAAGAGCCCGAAGCTAAAGTGTATAGTAGTTTCATTGGAGGTCTTGCAGGCTTGGGAGATGGTCAAAGTGGGCAAGGAATCTCTCTAGTTGGAGTCAATAGTGGAGCAGGCGTTGGACATGGTTTAGTAGGAGCAAATATTCATGACGGTAGTCAAGCTGGAGTGTTACTATCACAAAATATAGGTATGAATTAAATAGTTTATTATTTTATATGGTCCTAAACTTATCGTTTTCTGTTTACATTTATACATTTTTTCTTTACTGTTGTAGCAGACACTTCTTGGTGAAACATATTTAACTTCATACATTAAATAACTTAAAACACTTGGCTTGTTTCACTATGAGTTTATTAACAATACTCTGACTCTGATAATGGTGTAACAACCGAAACGTATATGTATTGTTAATAAACTCATAGTGAAACAAGCCAAGTGTTTTAAGTTATTTAATGTATGAAGTTATACATTTATACGCAAAGCATATATGCATGTGTTAGGATACACACATACATCCAGTATCATTACCGACAATCAACGCATAATTTATAACTCTGTTATGTGCGTTGATTGTCGATAATGACACTAGATGTATGTGTCTACTGCTTTGCGTATAAATGTATACATACATGTAAACATTATTATATCTTGATGTTACTTTTATCATCTATGTGTTTAACAATTCTCATTTTCATATTATCGTTTTCTTTTTCGCAACTGAGTTTAATTATAGAAATGTATGTTTCCAATAAAATCAGCAATAATTATTATTAAAATAAGAAAATAATTTCAGTAGTTTGCTTTTACCAGGACATCCATTTCATTTATTATTTCATGTAAGATTATGTTATTGATGAAGTTTGCAATTGATACCTAATTATTTACTTGGAATTTGAATTATTTGTGTAGCATAAACATGCAAAATCTACTTAGAATCAATTGCACAAGCCTACAAGTCAACATGCAAGTTAGGTGTTTAAATCAATCGTCAAATGTAAGTATATCAGTTAAATGAGAGGTTAGGTAAAGAGTAAAAGAACTAAATGTCAAAATTTTATTTTGGTTTTGTGAAAGTTCTTATAGAAGTAATTAAATAAATAGATATAAGAATCATCATAAGCAAGAATGCTAGTTTGTTGAGTCTTATACTTTGCAAAAATATAGCTCAATAGTTGGAAGATTACATGGACCCGTTTGCAGCAACGATCCAAGAAAAACTTTCATTTTTGGTATATTGGTATCGGTCCAAAAGGAAAGACGGCTTGGACATCGAAGTGATTCTTGATTTGATCAACCAAAAAATTATTTTGGAAAGGACATGTGTATTTTTTTCCAATCGCGATGCTATCAATCTTCAAACCTGGACTTTATTTGAATCCAAAATAAGAGGCATTGTCTTCTATATCAGTCCAGTCACCGGCCATTATAGGCTTGTATTGGCCTGATTTTATGTTTGGCATTGTCACTATGGTGTAGTTGGTCTGTAATAAGTATTATCAAAAATTGATTTACTAGACACCTATTTGCATGGAATAAAATCATCTGATTTTGAAACAAAAAAATTACTCCATTCCGAATCACCTACAATAATCTAATTCTTTTTGACTTCTGGGTTTATTCACTTGAAAAACCTTATAAACAGACTGCTTAAATTCTTGTTCAGCACCTAGTGTAGGATACACGGAAAATAAATGATTGGTCAACAATTCTATGGAGACTTACCACTTTATCATTTTAACCCGTTTGTTCCAAAAAATCAACAAAAGAAATAGTCGTTAAAACTCATACTGAATGCATTTTTATTTTAGGAGTGGGCCAACTTAACACCGCAGACCAACACGACGTGAGAGAAGGATCTAGGTTTAAAGGAAATTATTTGGATGCCGGTTTAGGAGGTAAATCAACCGTTACTTATCACGGAAATTTAGCTCCTTCCGGTAATTTAGGCGGAAAATTAGTTGGTGTTGAAGGACTTGAAGAAGGAGTGTTGGTAGCATCAGGCCAAGGTGCCAATGCCAACGGAGCTGATGGAGTATTACTATCGCAAAATATAGGTAAGTATTTGGACGTAGTAAAGTGGATTTACCAACTATTTCACTTTAAGAAATAGAAGTTAATTTAGTAATACGTCAAATATTATACTATTCCAAAGTAGTACACACGAAGGCGTACCTGAAAGAAATCGAACTTAACATATAGCGCTACTATTTACGAAGCCAGTAAGCCAAGTGTCATCGCTAAAGAAAATTCCGTTTGTGTGTATTTTTAGTGATAGTTGTTTTGTGTGGTCGTCGTTTTTGCAATGTCTGGTTCTTGTGAACAATGCGCGACCGTTTTACTTCTTGCTCGGAAAAATTTCCCACAAGGATGATGCTATTGTAAAATGTCAATTGATGACAAACCACGTCCAGAACTGACGAAGATGTTGAAATAATTTGCGAAAACATCCTGGGAGATCCACGACGGTTCATTGAAGAAGTTGGAAAGCTGTATGGAGAAACTTGAAATTCAGTTCAGCAAATTTTAACGGAAGATTTGCGGATGAAAAGTGTGGCTGCTAAAATTCGTTCCTCGTCTACTGACTGTTGAACAAAACCAAAGCCGCATGGAAGCATGCTGTACTTTGAAAGAAGAGTTCCCAAATGATCCAATTTTCCAAGGTCATCACAGGTGACAAACCATGTGCTACGTTTACTATCCAGAAACGAAACAACTATCAAGCTAATGGCTTCAAAAAAATAAAGCTCATCAATTCAAATCAAACGTCATAACGATGTTGATTTATGATTTAGATGTGAGTCATCCATTCAGAGTTTGTCCCAGTAGGTCAGAGAGTTCACCAGTATAGTAAAGTAATAAAAGATTGGACAATTGTATTAGTGCCAGTGGAAAGTACTTTAAAGAGGATTGAAGATTTTTTGTTTAAAAATTAAATCAATAAATTGAAAAAAAGTTTGGTTTCTTTTGCGTACCCCCTCGTACAAGACTTTAGTACTATAACTGATTTTATTGAAATATTGGAAGGTAAAACTTGAAGATGTTCATTTCCTCTTTAGGTTTAGGTCATCTTGACACGTCAGGTCAACATGGTTTAACTGGAGGCGCAAATTACCAAGCAAACCTTCTAAATTCCGGTTTAGTGGGTAAATCGATAACTTCTTACCACGGAAATCTGGCTGGTTCTGGCAATTTAGGAACGAGATTAGTAGAAGTGGGCGCAAACGATGGAGGATTATTGCTATCTTCAGGTCAAAGTGTTCATGAACAAGGCGCTAATGGATTGCTATCACAAAATATAGGTACTTTGCCGAAACTGAGACTAAATTCATAGTACTATTTTAAATAAATATTTTCCAGGGCTAAACGGAATAGGTGGAGGTCATAGAGGTGCTGTGAGGTATCAAGCATCTAATGTAGGTTTGGATGGTAACTTAGGTGCTAAATCTACTGTCTCTTACCATGGCAATGCAGGTGGTGGTGATACCGATGGGCATGTTCTAGTAAATGCTGGTCAGCATAATTTAGGACAAGAACGACTTTTATTAGTTCAAAATGAAGGTGAGTCAAAATTAAAAATTAACTTTTTGCATGTTAGAATATAAATCTCTTCTTTTAGTACTAGATGGTCAACATGGTCAGGAATTTTCTCAAAGAGGTTCCACAAGATTGCAAGATGGTATAGGTTTAGTAAATGGAGCAGAGGCAGGTGGTAAATCAACAGTAACCTACCATGGAAATTTTGGAGGTACCTTAAATAATGGTCGACAAGATGGTGGAGTCTTGCTCCAAAACGGAGGCATGTCATTATTAAATTAATTCATATATGTTGAATGAACTTACACAACTTCTCTTGGTGCAGGTGCAGATGGTCAACAAATAACGAATCAACAGTTTGGTCAAAGAGGTTCTTCTAAGTTCGAATTTGGTTCGGGTTTAGTTAACGAAGCAGACGTAGGTGGTAAATCAACAGTAACCTACCATGGAAATTTCGGAGGTACATTAAATAATGGTCGACGAGATGGTGTCGTCTTGCTCCAAAACGGAGGCATGTCATTATTAAATTAATTCATATATGTTGAATGAACTTACACAACTTCTCTTGGTGCAGGTGCAGATGGTAAACAAATAACGAATCAACAGTTTGGTCAAAGAGGTTCTTCTAAGTTCGAATTTGGTTCGGGTTTAGTTAACGAAGCAGACATAGGTGGTAAATCTACGGTCACATATCATGGCAACTTTGGACAAAATACGGGTATATTTGTCAATTTCAATATAATATATATAATTACGCTCAAAATAACATTGTAGGACCAGCCTATGCAGGAGAAGTGGCAAATAAACAATTTGAACAAAGAGGCTATGGAAGATTCCAAGCCGGTGGTGACCTAATTACTGGCAATGTTCCAGACAGAAAGTCGACAGTAACTTATCATGGAAACTTCGGCAAAGGAAATCAAGTTTTAGTAGATCAAGGTTATTCCATTAATTCTCCCCTAGACCGTGCGTCTTACGTTTTCGGCGCAAAGTTAAGAGGAGGTAAAACTGAAGATAATGCTTTACTTACTGGTGAAAAATACGCGACAAATTATATTCAGACTAATGATCAAAATGGAGATTTGAAATTGACTGATCAAGTATTACTAGCAGGTCAGGGCGTAGAAGGTCAAGATGTTGGAGGAATTGGAGTTTTGACCGCGAAAGATAATAGCAATGTGGGAGGTGTATACCAAGGAGAGTTTAATGAAAATATCAGAGGTGTTTCTGAAGGGTATGATGGCGTTAACTTTGGCAAAATTGGCGCAGTCAAATCAGGACTTACAGATGGTGCCAAGATTAGTACAGTGACTTACCATGGAAATACAGGAGGTGGATATGAAAATGCTAAAGGATTAGGAGCAGGCACAACAAACGTTGGAGAAGGTCGATACGGTGTTGTGGTAAATACTGGATTATTACAAGGAGAGGGTCAGCATGGATTGTACCAAACGCTAGGTGATGCAGACAGTTCTGAATTAAACAAAGACGGTTTATTAAATCTACACAGAGGTTCTATAAAATATCAAACACACATAGGTGACGGAGGATCAGATAATTTGGCTGGAATCAATTTAAATCAAGGAAACCAACATTACGGAGGATCTGCGTCCTATCAAAACTTCAACAGAGGTAAAAACGGCCGAATTAACATAGTGGGCGGTGGTTTCTCGGCAGTTGGTGTCTATCCTAATACATACAAAGAAATAACTGGCAGTGTCCAAACTGCTACTGCTTCACCAGTGTCAGTGACACCAGTGTCGGTAACGGCTTCTGAAATTCCAGTAGTAACCTCTGTTCCAATACCAATTACACACACAAACGATCAATTAGATGTCTATAACGGCAATGGAGTAGTTGCAAATGTGCCCGAACTCCAGGTTAGAATAGAAAATCCTGGGGACGCAATCATACCTAACATTCAACAAACGCACACGGGTTCGAGTGGCGTAGCTCTAGAAGTTGGTGAGGGAGGTTATGTCTATGATAAACCAGCAATTCCATTCGAGGAAACGCCAGCACAAAATTTCGGAGCGAAATCCTACGCTCACCAAACAATTGAACATGGTCAAACTGTAAAAACTACAATACCAATTGGAAACGGTAATATTACAACATATACTGCATTGTAAGAATTTGTTAATCTATTACATTTGTTTCAGCTGAAGCACCTGCTCTATCGATACAACCTGTAATCTACAGCACGGAGCGACCACATCTCTCAACCGTCCACATTCACCAAACAGGAAATGCAAATATACAAGAGTCTGGGGGTTATCATTATCCAAAACCGTCTATTGCTTTTGAGGAAACCAGAGTTCCAATTCGACCAACCTCTGAAGATCACTCAGGTGTATCGTACAGTTACCAAAACTTTGGTAAGACAAACGTTGAAAGTGTCACTCCATCAGGTATATACCAATCAGTTCAACCATTCCAACCAGGGCTACAGAAAATTAATAGACCGGTCTCAACTATTAGCTCAGTTCATTTTGGAAGTGGCATAGTCGATAACGAAGCGCCGTCTGTGGTAGTACAACCAGTCTCTCCAGTTCACGTCAGCACTGTTAGACCTGCGTTATACAATAATGTTCAAAAGATCGTTGAAAATGTTACACCGTCAGTTTTGGTACAACCAGTGCAAACTTACAATACAATAAGACCAATAATCAAACAGAAAATTGCACAGCCGGTAACACCGTTAAGCACAGTGCATTTTGGTAGCTCAGTGGTCGATAGCGTAACTCCATCTGTCTTAGTTCAACCTCTTCGAGAAACTTTTGTTAAGCAACCATTGCAACATGTTGAAGTCAGCACTGTCAGACCTGTATCATCATATAGTTCTGTTCACCATGTTAACACCGGAACCGTTGAAAATGTAACGCCATCTGTTTTAGTCCAGCCTTATGGTGAAACTTATGAACGACAACCAGTTCACAAGACAGTTCTTGTTGAAAGAAGGAAACCGGTAGTTTCTGTAAGTTCTGTTCACTTTGGAACTCCAGTTGAACACGTCACACCTTCTGTGTTAGTCCAACCTGCTGAACAATCAATAGTGAATTACCCGGCCGTTAAACAAAATAATCATGTCGGAAGTTCTTATTTCTACCAAAGAAACGAAGTAGCGAAGTCTCCTAACGTCATAAATATAACACCCGCAGTACCGAGTTCCGTCTACAGATTCCAAAACCTACCAAGTAGAGGCTTTGAGAAACAAAGCAATGTGAATGTTTTAAATGTTACACCTCCTTCGGTACTGGTACAGCAAGAAATTAGGGAATCTCTTCCAGTACAAAATGGACTACCAGATATTCATTCTGGATTCCTCTCATCTGTTTCAAAGAGTCACGGATTTACCAAATATACAGATGTCCAGGGAAATGCGCCTGCCTTGCAAGAGACATTAGTGCAACAAGTTCAGCCAGTTGTTATTAATGAAGCTGTTGAAATTGGTGGTAATGAAGGATCCTTATCACATGATCTTAGTAATAGTCGTGGATCCGTTAAATTTACGAACCATCAGTTCGTAACACCCGCGCCAGTATTACAAGAAAATATAGTTCCGTTACAACCTGTACAACCAATACAGAATATAAACTCTTACCAAACATATGGAATCAAGACGCAAACTTCTTCTCCAGTCTTAGAGCAAGGCAGTGCATATTATGAAGGGCAGAAAGAAAGAACCGGTTATTACTATCCAAAACCGGCAATAGAATTTAATGAAGGACCCGCGATAGGTTTAGAACCAGTTAGGGAGGAACCATTTGTCGCTAAGAAAGCTTACGTCACTGGCGATCGACATAAAGCTCAAAACGCTCATGGTTTTGGGTCAACAGTTGTCTACGAGGAAAATTATCCGGTAACTGCATCTCCAGTGCATTCTTCCACGCCAGTGTTTGTATCTACAGTAAGACCTAATTACCAAAGTACTATTCAATCTGTGTACAATTCCATTCCATCTACAACGGCAAGACCTTTGAACTTTTATTATCACGATAGCAGATTGGGATCAACTCCAAGACCATTCAGTGTGAAAACAAACACGATACCGACAGTAACTGTAACCACACCCAGAGTAATAATATCATCAACACCAAAAGCCATTTTACCAGAAGTACCTGTTCAATCCGTCGATTATGATTTTGGTTTTAAACCATCAGCAATACCTATAGTACCCAATGTGGCTGTGACACAGAGCAAACCAATATTAAGATATTCATTCAGCTCTTTAGATTCCCAATATTCTTCGACGCCAGCTCCAATTGACCTAGAAGTCACTAGGCGACCAGGTTTCAACAGAGTTCGAGTAACAACACCAGCTATTTCAACCTACCAGCCAGTGGAAATACAACCTACAGTTCAACCTTTATTAGAAGTTGCAAGTCCGGTTAACGTACCTTCAAAAGCATACATTCCAGTGCCGACAGTCGTGGAAAATTACGAAGCTCCTATCTTAAAAGGTGGCAGAGTGGTCAATCTTTACAGGCCTAGATCTAAAGCGATAGTGAAAGTAAATGATTTCCATCCACTGCTGTCTGCTAAGTTAGGCGCCCAATGTACTTGTATTACCGACAACTTGAGGCTTAGAAATAAACCTGTTAGAGTGCAAATTGACGATGGAGAAAACATAGAGGAATTCATTGTGAATCCTGATAATTCCGCTGATTTGACTGGAATAAACGAAGGTGAAAGCTTCAAAGATGCGTATGTTGGAGATATAGGTTTATTGGGACAGGATAACTTGAACGTCTTGCCAGATTATGAATCACAGAAGGTTGTCGCCATTACACCTTCACCGGAAGTTACTATTGGTGAGTATATTTTCTATAATATTTCATAAAGAAATTTATATCGTCTGGTTGAATTGTGCAGTCCAGGAATAAGAATCAACAGCACTTAGCCTTAACTAGCGTAAAAATGAAGTAATAAAGTCCATTTGGATTGACAAACGTAAGCTTAATATTACTGAATGCTACTGAGAGTATGAAAGCGGTAGTAAAAGTAGTCTCAAGCGACCCAAAGAAACTAAAATTCGTAAAAGAAAACTTTTCTTTAAAGCCAAACAAACAATGCTGTATAAGAACAAACGAGACTGAGGTTGATATTATTTATTTCATCTACAATAGTTGCTTGCAATTCTTCTAAAGAATGTTTATTTTGGAAATATTGTATTTCAATAATCGAACACTCAGAAATACAATTGTATTAGGTCTGACAAAAGAGCTGGCTAACGGTTCTTACTAACTAATCTATGACCCAAATAATTTTGAAGAACTTGTAACATGTTCTTCTTGGAAATACCTCTCTGCAATTCATCATCAATTTATAAATGTTTAGCTGTGTTTTCATTGCTGTTTACGATGGTGAACTTTAAAAAATAAGTGAATATCGCTTTATCATGCCCCAGTAATGGACAACCTCGATGGAAAATGACCAATAATTTTTAAAATAAGCACCAAAAAGTTTTGTTTTGGTAGTCCAATTATTCATGTACACATAGTACTCATCTCTATTGCAGATTTATGTACCTTGTATGAGTAGAGGACATTTTTTAAAATGGCCGTCCTGTAAACAGGGGTTTGAAGTCAACCGAAGGTTCGTGCACCGTGGTGTTAAATATTGCAAAAAGTCAAGTTCAGACAGTTGTACAAACTTTTGCAACGTTTTGTACTTCAATGCAGTAAGTCAAAAATATATGTATATAACACTGGTTTACAGCCAAAAAATACCAAGAACGCCACAAGCCTAGATAAGTTAATTGGGACCTCCTGAACACGAAAAACGCTGTAATTTTTTTTCTAAGTACCGTTTTTTAGATAACGGTACTTTTGTGTTTTTCGGTGTATGGTCCCACTCAAACCCTTGTGGAGCCCAACCGAAAGGCCGATCAAGATAAATGGCATATCGTTGGAAAGGTAATTGAATGCCTTTTCCGTCGATATGCTGCAAATTTCTATCTGACAAGAAATGGCTGAGTTATGGCACCTCAAAGTTCAAAATTTGCCTATTTTTTACGTTTGTTTCAAAATTTTTCATTTTTATTTCGTTTTTTTTCTACGTTATAGTAAAGATCTGGAATGTTTTATTTTTTTACCAAATAGTTTATTTAATTACCAACATTTTAAGCGTAATTTGAAAAAAAACGGATGAAAAATAAAGTTTTTATTAAGGATTTTGTGGAACGACAATATTTTCATTTTCATTGCTCACACACTATATTCGGCGTAAATTCAAAAAATTTAAATTAAAATGACGAGCGACTTGAACTTTTGCGTTTTTTTTCGGATGGATCTTCGCGAATGAGGAACCAATAATAGTCCGCCATCATTTGTTCATCCCACCAGCCTTTGTAACGTCTCTCGATTTCTTCCATTTCCTGGTGAAATCTTTCACCTTGTTCATCACTTTCGGAGCCCAAGTTCGTGGGGAAAATATCCAAATGACTGAATAAGAAGTGTAATTTAGGTGTCATATTTGAACCTAAAAGTTAAAAAGAATAAATTTTCAAATGATAACGGCCTTTTTGATATACATGCTTTCACTCAACGCTTACCAATGGCATTGAATTTTTGCAGTAATGTATCAATCTTCTCAGCGTAATCAGGACTTCTGTAGTTTCCCAAAAAGTTGTGAACGATGTCCTGGAATGCTTCCCATGCCTCCAAATGAGCTGGACCTAAACACTCATTAAATGCTTGGTCACCGTACAGAGCCCGAATTTGAGGTCCATCAAATATACCAGCTTCAATTTTGCTCGCTGTGGCTCTCGGAAATTTTTGTTTAAGGTAATTCATGGCAAGACTGTCTTTTGGCAACTTTTTCACAATATTTGTAAATAACCCAAGCTTAATGGAGGAAGTATTATCTTCTCCTGAGGAATGAGTGGGTCATTTTTGATATTGTACTCTCCGTGCGTACGTCCACTTCGCTCGGGCCAAACTTTTCAGGTGTAGTGATTCTGACGGTCACGGCTGTCCCATAGACATAGAAAACAGGGAAACTTCGTATTGCCTCCTTGCAATCCAGATAGTATGGCAACTAATTTAAAATCAGAGCAAACTTTCCATTGATGTTGGTCATAATGTATAAGATCGAGAAGTTCTTTCATTGCTTCATATGTTTCCTTTATGAATTTTCCATATCCTATTGGAATTGATGGTTTCGTATTCCCTTTATGAAGCAAGACTGCCTTCAAACTATCCTTGCCTCCATCCAGAAAAAGACGCCATTCCTCTGGGTCATAATTTTGTTGGAGAGCATCGAAAAGACCACATATGTTGGCACAAAAACAAAAGTTTGCCGTTTTTGCGAACAAAAGTGCAAGTTGTTTGCTGCGATCACGGTAATATGTAACACGTGTCTCAGGAGCACAATATCCCCACTGTTGCAATCGTGATGCAAGTAATTCAGATTTCGATTTCGGTAAATACAAATCTCGGCACAAATCATTAAGCTCGGCCTGAGTAAGTAAATGGGGTTTCTTATTTGATTGCATTTCTGATTCACTGCACTCATCTGATGAATCATTTTTTATTGTTCTTTTTCGTATTTCTGTGGGCCCCGCTACAATCAGCTGCGGTTTGGGGCACGATACTGAGTGCGGCACTGGCAGCGTCACCGAGCTAACAACTGGATAAACTGGTTCAATTCTACGTCCGATAGCCTTTTCCGTTAAACAGAAAAAACAATCTGTTGTATGGTTGATCTGGTTTTTCCATTGCATTGGCTTTCCAAATGTGAAGAAACACTCTTGACCCTTACCAATTTTATTTAATATTGTTCGGCAGTTGTTACATGCATTATTCGGTGTCCACGGTTTATCGAGAGACGCAGGTCGAAAGCCGAAATACTTCTTATACGCTTCAGATAAATTTTTCGTATTCATTTTTCGCATCAAATGTTGTGATTTCTTTTTCACAAGAACACCACAAACATAACAAAATTCGTTGGGATCGATTGAACACATTTTATTTTTTGCACGTACAAAGCCAAACTGACATGTGTTTACTCTGACAGAGAGAGAGAGCAAAATGTCATATTTCGTCAATCAGGGCAACCAACATATACAGAGATTCAAATTCCGTTTTTTTTTGAATACGTTAAAACTGATGGACGCCGAATATAGTGTGTGAGCAATGAAAATGAAAATATTGTCGTGCCACAAAATCCTTAATAAAAACTTTATTTTTCATCCGTTTTTTTTTCAAATTACGCTTAAAATGTTGGTAATTAAATAAACTATTTGGTAAAAAAATAAAACATTCCAAATCTTTACTATAACGTAGAAAAAAAAAACGAAATAAAAATGAAAAATTTTGAAACAAACGTAAAAAATAGGCAAATTTTGAACTTTGAGGTGCCATAACTCAGCCATTTTTTGTCAGATAGAAATTTGCAGCATATCGACGGAAAAGGCATTCAATTACCTTTCCAACGATATGCCATTTATCTCGATCGGACTTTTCGGTTGGGCTCCACAAGGGTTTGAGTGGGACCATACACCGAAAAACACAAAAGTACCGTTATCTAAAAAACGGTACTTAGAAAAAAAAAATTACAGCGTTTTTCGTGTTCAGGAGGTCCCAATTAACTTATCTAGGCATGTGGCGTTCTTGGTATTTTTCCAAATTAAAAATTTGTAAAGCTGTGTAATTAATACCATGAAATCGCAACAAGGGGGCGATCATTACTCAATCAAGAAATTTCAACATTGTGCCAGTAATAGACCTGGATAGAGTAACTTTTATGAAAACGTTGATTATAGATTTTTGATTTGTAGAGCAATAGGAAAAACAAAAAACCACGCCAACTCTACAATGAAGTAGACTAAAAGATATTTTTTTCATATTCTGATGAGAATATGCAAAAAGCCGTGCAAACGGTGAAAGAAAGCAGCAAACCTTGGTGTTCCCCGAAGTAGTTAGTCGGGAAATTGTCCGGTGTTGTTCCTCAATCGAAATTATTTGCAATAGAAAAAAATATGTTAGTTGTATGGATTCTTGCCATGGCGAATAAAGGATTCCAAGTACATAAACATAATCTTCTTTTGTCAGTCAAAAAATTTCTAGAAGACAATGGAAGGATTTCTCAAACGCCATCCCCAAATAAAAGAGAAATATGCCGAATCAGTAAACAATCTGGAATCAATTCTTCTGGGCCCTAGTCGCATATTCAATGGCGACGAATATGGACTTGTTGTGTGCCCAAAAAAATGGAAAAGTTTTAGGACCAGCCAAAACGACAGAAGATTTTTATGAACGAGTCAGTTCTGAAAAAAAAACAGATTACTCATGGCCATATTTTCAGCTAAGAGCCCAATTTTCTGACACAGATTCAACTATAGCTTTTGGTATCTTTTTATTTGGAAAGATTAGTATTGGCGGTACTACACTTTCATGTAGTACTACCAATGCTAATCTTTCCATATAAAATGATGCCAAAAGCTATAGTTTCTGTGCCAGAAAATTGGGCGCTTGGCAGGTCAGGTTCTGGATGGATTTTTTCAGAAGTGTTCTATGAATATCTAACAAATCATTTTATACCGTTTGTGAAATCATCAAATATTGTTCGGTCGGTTGTACTTTTTGTTGATGCACATCATTCACATTCACATTCAACCGGCAGATGTAGCTATATTCACGCCTCTTAAATCGGGATGGAAATCCGCCGTCAGGACCTGGAAATTTCAAAATATTAAAGGTGTCCATTACTCACCCAAAATGAGTCCATTATTGATGATAGTATGTCCACCACTGGCACATTTGACAATATTTCATAAATTATTAAAAAACAATTTTTTGCCTATTAAGTCATAAGATTAAACATATACTAAAATAAAGCACATAAAATTTACTACATTTCAGCATATTTCATATTCGTCTCAATAAAATATCATAGTTTTCGAGAATTTTTGAAATTGATATATCCTCTTGGGTGTCCATTTCTGGAGCAAGTACCCTATTTCAAAAAACATTAATTTTCTTAATGGACCCTGTATATTTTTACTTTGAATGAAAGAAAACCTAATTAACTGAATAAATAAAATACGTAAACTTAGTTTCAAAAATTATTTAATAACATCACTACAATATTGTAGCACCCCTTATTTAACAATTGTGTTTATTGGTACCGTTATGTTGATGACATATTAGTCTGCTTTAAAGGTACAGTTAGGCGGTTAAAAGCGTTTCAAGACCACATTAACACCATACACCATAATATAAAATTTACAACAGAAATAGAAAAGGATAAATCCATTAATTTTTTAGATTTAACGATTTCGAATAATAAAGGCAGGCATGAATTTGCAATTTTTTACAAACCTACGCACACAGATACTACTATACATAATAGTATATTAAAATACAAGTTTCATAAGACACGATTTTTGCGCACGCGTTCAAGTTTATTCTTCTTTATTCTAAAGAACAAGTGCGCAAAATGTCTTATGAAACGTGTATTTTATACTATTTTTTCTATTCGGTTATTAAAAGTTCAAAAAAGCTTAAAATAAGAGACATGTTTTGTTCGAATATTTTAGAAATTTTTTTTTTGAAGTTGGTTACTCTGATTTTTAAGTAGAACGTTTTAAATATTTGAATATCGGTGGTGCTATATGTAATTGTGTTTAAAATTCAGACTGATTTATACAATAAATTATTTCAAATTATCAACAAAAAGGACGAAATAAATAACTGTACGCCCCCAGAGATTCGCAAAATAGCAGAAGACAATTTACAAAATCTTTCGTCCACAAACTCTCTACATATTTATCAAAACAAACTTTTATAACAGTTGTACTATTCAACATGGTAAGTAAATGTCAATAGTAGCATCCGAAAACTTATCATCCAACTCTGCTTAACAATTTATATTGCGAATTAGTAAGTGAAATGTTAGCATGTGTGCTTTTTATTCTTTGTACAATTTTATTGCACATTTTTGTTACTTTAAAGGCTTATATTTTGACATTTAAATACGATTTGGTTCCATTTTTTTTGTTACCAACTTCAAAAAAATAAAATTAGCGTGCGATAAAGTAATACTTTATGCAACCAAAACGGGTGTCGTAAAGTGAACTTTATAGCACCGGAATAGAAAAAAGTTCTTTTCACCCCTGGTCACAGAAGTTATCAGCCTATGAGTCAATGATACACAGATTAATTAATGTACCGATGAATAAAACTAACTTTGAATTAGAACTAAATAGATTCTACACGATAGCTAACAATAACGGCTATACAGTAAATTTAGTAGACAATATTCTTGCACGAAAACGAAAAAAGCAGGCTTTATCGTTAATTTATCCAAAAATACAAGAAAAGTCAGATAACAAATATAATGCTTTCACCTATATAGGACACACATCAATAAAAATAGGTAAACTAATTAAAAACGTTAAAAATGAGTCAATAGCATTTAAAACTAATAATTCAGTTCAAAAATATATTAGAAATGATAAAGATAAAACGGATAAAAGGTTGAAATCGGGGGTCTATATGTTGACTTGTGAGTGTGATAAGGTATATGTGGATTCTACTTTCGCAACGCATTGCATAGATGAAGAACACGAATTCAATAGAGATTTCAAAGTTTTACATATACAAGACAAAGGACAGAAACTTAATTTATTAGAAACCTTAGAAATTAATAGATATAGTAAATTAGGTCGTGCTTTAAACGATCAGACTCAGTTGAATTATTCCCCGTTGTTACAATGCTATAGTGCATAAAATACCCCCACTCATATCCCACTCTTTTGTGACACTATATATTACGTTGTAATAATTTTGTATATTCAGTTACTCATCACCTGATGAAGCCAAAGTTTGGCGAAACAATATTGTAGTGATATTATTAAATAATTTTTGAAACTAAGTTTACGTATTTTATTTATTCAGTTAAATATGGAGTTTCAACATGTATCAGCCTCATCAATTAACTATTTGAAAAACTAATTCTAGACAAAAGTCATGATACACTCTTATATCAAAAAACTTGAAATAACGCATATATTAACCACTTTGTGATTTAATCAAAGCAGTCCTGACTTTCAATAAATCATTTATTTAACTTTGTAAAATTACAATAAATGTTCATAAATATCACCATTTTGTTGAATGCATGTTAAAGCTCCTTTATGAACGCCTTTTGTAGCAATCGAAATGCATCTACCGTCTATTCAATTAATGCATAAACGAATACTATTTTCTAATTCCACTACATTGGCGTATTTCTGTTGGTAAATCTTATTCTTGACATTGCCCCAAAAGAAAAAATCTAATCTTTATCGGATCATTTGTTCCTATCCAGCGGTCTTCAAGAAACTCTTGCATAATTGCACGAACCTCGCGGAAATTATGCGCAAAGGTTCCATCTTGTTGGAAGTGAATGTTTTGACGATTTACTAAATTAATATTATCTAGGAATGCTTCCAATACTTCCACAATAAAATTGACATATCCTGCTCCCGTAGGCGATCTATAATAAAACGAAGGACCTACTACTTGACTACCAATCAAACCACACCACACATTCAAACTAAATTTTATTTGTGGATGTGATGGGTAAGTTAATAGCGGATTTTCTCGGGACCAGTAGTGCATGTTTTTACGGTTAAACATACCGGAATTCGAAAAATTCGATTCGTCGCTCCAAATTATAATTCTTAATAAGTGGGGATTTTCCCTACAACTAACCTACGACCAAACATAAAGCGTCGATCAGCATCTCCGAGTACTGAAGTTTGTGTAGGATTATATTTATATGGAATAAATGTATGTTCTCTGCATATTCTATGAATAATTGAATATTCATTGATATGTTACTATCCTTTACCATATCTCTAATGGAATTATTTGAAAACTCTTCAAAGTACGTTAGTACAGGAGTTTTGACGATTTCACTAATTATAAACCTCTTTTTAGGTCTTTTCTTCGTAAACAAATTTGCATTTTCACTGAATTTTGTATACAACATTAAAAAGTATCTTCTATCTGGAAGATTCCGATTGGAAAAATCACGCGATAGCACTCTAATGCTGTAGTACTATTTTTTCTACACATTATAAAAGTTTCTAACATATCACTAAGGTGACCGACTATTTTTTGTTCAAAAAGAGTACACTTTGCAAGTATTTCATAGGTGAAAAAAAAAGAAGAAAAAACGATAAAAACTTTATTTTCTTTTAAAACCATATTTTTCTTCGGAGTGGTTTTTTTTTGCTAAATTAGGATGTTCGTCTAATAATGTAGCCACATCCGAACAACTTTCATTTTGCATATTAAATTTGACTGTTAAGACGGCAGATATTGTTTTTACAGAAAGTTGCAACTTCTCACTGCTCCAATAATCATTCCCTAGTGAAAATACCCTTTCAACAACAGCATTAGTGCATGGACAACATAAGGAAATTTCTATTAAAACTTTTAAATTTTCATGTGGGATATGTTCTACTCTAAAATGCCGAAAGATTTCTACCCATCTTTTGTCAAGTTCTATTTTATCATCGTTCCATTTCTTCAATTTTTCTTCATTTAAATATAAATTTACTCTTCGAATTTCTTCAAAGAGAAAATTGTCATTAATAACAAAATCTTTTACTTCCTTCATTACAAATTCGACTGCTGAAGAAACTTCTTTCCATTCAATTTTACTATTTAGAAGGGTCCATTTGAAACAATTTAATGCTCTAATGTTCACTATCCATTCTTCGATATATTCATAGTAAATTTTATAAAAATTTTTAACTTCTTTTAAAAGTTCATTTTTTATTCCGGGATTGGAATCTTCCAAAACGGTCAGTTTATTCTTTAGAATAAGTGGTAAAAATCCATCATTAAATCTTGATTTACATTGCAGTATGAAATCATTTAATATAATACAAACTTCTGCTGCTGAAATTTTATCTCCTTCAATTTGTAGAGTAATTTTATGAAACAACGACGCCTGACTGTGTTAAAATAAAGCATAGGTTCTGACATATCGTTTTGAAAGAATTTCTTCAAAATTGTAGGACATTTGTCAAGGCTTAAAAAATATGAACGTAGTGGATCATATAACTGCAAAACGCGTTCTAATGCTGGAGTTAAAGCAAGCCATCTGACGTTGGAATAACCAAGCAGTTTTTTGTATTGAACACCAGCCTCTTCACAAAATTCTTTCAAACTTGCTACCCGTACTGTAAACCGATTGAAATATAAATATATACCTATTTGTAATAATTACTTCCACATCTATTGACATTGAACGTGATGCTGTATTGATGGCATTTGATATAATGTGAGCATTACAACCAATTCCCAAAATATTTTGTTTCAGAAGATCTTGTAATTTTGTGTACACATTATTGACACCCTTACGGGCGCGTCCTCCAAAATTAGTATTTGTGTTATCAGCCGAGAGCGCCAAAATTTTCTTATTCAAATTGTTGTCTGTTATAACTCGAAATAAATGATTAGACAAAATGTCTGATGTTTCCCCTTCGATTGATTCCAAATTTAAAATCTTAATTTGAATACCGTTCTTAATATCGAAATACCTTACTAAAATTGGATAAAGTTTTATATCATTGTGATTCGATGCGTCTGATAGAATAGATATATATGATACAGAATCCAGATTTTCTGATAGCATTTTCTTGCAGTATTCATTAAATACGCTGGTTACAAGAGACTCACATTTTGTTCGCGCACAAGAAAATTTTTCGTCACAAAATTTTTTTAATAATTTAGTAGTGCAGTCCATGCTTCGAAAACTTTGATTATGGATTATTGTGTGAAAAGCGAAAGTACCCTCCATAACGGCCAATTTCTTTTCATTAGTTCCAAAAGTATTCCCTTTAAAAAATGTTGCCAGTTTGGATGTTGACGCTGCTGTGTCATGAGACGTTTTATGTACTTTAGTTTCAATGTGTGCCGTTTATCGCACTACGTCCATGAATTGCAATTGAAAATTCCCTATTGCAGATTGTGCATTTAACCAAGGAGTCATCATTTCGATTTTTAACTACAATGAACGGAAACTCTTTTTTTAAATATTCGTTTAAACGATTTTTCCTTCTTTTGTTATCGCTCATATTTGAATTAATAATCTAAAAATTATATTAGTAATATATTTTTTATTTTGATTTTAAATAAATATTATAATCTGATATTATTTAAGTAAAATGAAAATGAAACTATAATATTAATACTTACATGCAACTTCACCTTCACTAGATAAATAAAATAAAATTTTATTTTATTTTGTACACCTCAAATCTTGTTAACTTGAACAAAAAGTACGAAATTGTTGGTTTTCTCTAACCTCAAATTAATTACACAGAAAGGGAATTCCCATAAAATTTTGCCGTACATACTACGCATGCGTCAAGACTGTCAAGCATGCCGTACATACTGCACATCAAAGATCAGCCTGGGGATTACGTACACAAATATTGGAGAGACAGATATATCCATCTCTTTTCACAAATGTAATTTTGACGTTGTTAGAAAAAGAGATCTGTAGTATCTATCTATCTCTCCGGGTACATAATACGGCCTCTCAATTGTGCCGGAAACGGCAGTCATATGTGCGCGCGAAATTCAAATCACTGTCAAACTCGTGTCTGGTGTTTGCCCTGTCCTCCGCTCCTCTGACGTGCCGGAAACGGCAAGCAATATGCGCGCGTGAAATTCAAATCACTGTCAAAATAATTTTAAATATTTAGTTAATAAAATTGAAATAAAATAATCTAAAAATATGTTTTAGAAATACAAATGAGTATAAAATTATACAAATGGGTACTTTCAGAGTACAGGATTTGAAAAGAGTACGGTTTGCGAAAAAAGAGTACAAAACTCAGTAAATGAGTATAGTTGGTCACCTTAAATATCACACCTTCTTTGTGAGTAAAACCCATTTTGAAACTATGTTTAACATATAATAGAGATTGATAACTACATAGTAAATACTATGTTCAATTATTTCATCATCGTAAATAGCAATAAAAACACCGCTACTTTGCTAATATAACCAAAGTCGTACTTCCAAGAATAACAAAGTTATCAATAGTGCCGAGTTAATTTAAAACAGGCTGTATAAATTTTCAACCTAATAACTAACTTAAATGGCTCATTAAAAATCGCAATGTATACCTTAGAAGAAAATTGACATTCCTAATCTATGATTCTTTGTCTTGGTTTGGGTCTAGTCATAGCAAACTTTACAATCAAACAAAAATAGCAGAGGCATTCTATTTTAACGTTATCTATTTCAGGATCTACTACAGCTGTTCCAATATCAAGAACACCTTTAGTTGTTCGAAAAAGAGTCAGAGTTAGACCAGTTCAATCAACGACTCCGGTCTATATCGAAGCCCCAGTAACAAAGGCCACGGATGTATTTCTGAAGAGCACACCATCGTTTGATTATCAATACCCCAGCGAAGATGTACAACCAAACACTGAAGATCTCAACAAAGCAGTCAGAACTGGATTAAACGCTGTTAAACAAGCCGCCCGAGCTGGCGCTGAAGAAGCAATAAAAGCAAACAATTTCGACAGATACGGTCCAGGAGGTTTAAGAAGCAAAGCGGAAAGATTACAAGGAACCGTCGACTGTCAAAGAGCCGGTCTCTTCAGACATCCCACTGAATGTAATAAATTCTATTCTTGCAGATGGGATTGTACGAAGAACAAGTACACTTTACATGTCTTCAATTGTCCTGTACATTTAACGTTTGACAATAGTCTGGGCGCATGTAATTGGCCAAGTCAGGGTCCGGCTTGTCTCGGCAATACTTTGCTTCCAAGCGAATAGGTTTTAAGTTATTTTTGACGACAAACGTGTGAAATGATAAAAAGTTTCCAACTCTATTATTTCCATACTCCCATTTAATTAAACCAAAATCATAATCCTGTCCTTCCGTTAAATTTCAGGCTTTAATTAAATGGTAATATGTGAATTATAGATTTTACCTCGGAAACTTTAAATATCTTTTTGGTGTTCGCATTTTTTGTGCAATTAATGATCTCTATTTTGTATCCCGTATATTATTAATGTCTTTACCATCTTCCAATCCTGGTATTTAACACTTAAGGTGTGACCTTCAAAGTTATACTTCTTATTACATGGGTTTTCCTCTATTATGAATGTTTTTAGATACTGTAAAGGAACAACCCCAAAGTTGGGCACCATAATGTAATGGAACCTGCATTACATTGCAATTAAAATGAATAAAATTGTAGAGTTTAAATCTAAAATAAAATTTAAATAACTTGTTTTGCCGGCTAAACTCAAATCAGATTATCTCAGGGCGATTGGGATTAATAAGAAATGATTAAGTAAACGGTGTTCCTAAACATTAATTATATTTAATAAAAAGAACAATACCATTGTAAAACTTTAAACAATTCGTATATTCAAAACCAATGAATTATATATGTAAAACTATTTTTTTTTTACATATAACCAAAAGAAATAAAATATATTTAAAGGCAATTTTAATACATTTTTACAAATCACTAATGGCCATAGATTTCTTATGTATATTATTCGACGTAGTCTAACATAAACAACGGATGCTAGAATTTACTACGTAGGCTGGTTTTGTGTACTCTTATATAAATACACAACAATGTTAATACAGATCAAATTACATTCTCCTTCATAGAACGGAGATGATATTTATTTATCAACTTTATTATGTTAATCTCAATTTAAAGTTTATTTCATAATCTTTAATTCTTCAATATTTCAATATCAACAATATTTTTATTTACAAAATCTTTTAAAATACCTTATAATAAAGTTTCTTTCTTCGCTCTTCCGCGATGTCTATCTTCAGTAAAATCTTCTTTATTTTGCGATGTTTTCATCGGCATCATTTGGTTAGTGGTCATGATCCTGACGTGACGAATCTCTTGTTCTGCTTACTGGAGCACAATATATTTTTTATAAACTTTTAACACTGAGCACATTTACTCTCTAAGTGCTACTTTAATCACTATTTTTCAAATAAAAATTCTTATGATTGTTATGTAATTTATTATAGGAGCTTTAGGTTCTCCTTTTTATAGAACATTTAATGTATATTACTTGATTTTCTGATAGTCGGGGTTTGACGACTTCTTTATGAAGCCAGCCAGTCAAATCCCTTCGACTTTGGAGTTAACTTTCCGACTCGAATCAAGTCTAGCGGTCGACTCTCCCGTTTTTAGCGCGTGTTTCTATTTTATATAAAAGTGTCTGTGGTTCCCCTTTCTCTATATAGTTCGGTTATTTCCACTTAAGTTTCCCATACACACTCTCTTACGTAGGCGAATGTTTATCACAACTGTAGCGTTTATTTCACTGTTGTAAACATTCGGCGACACGGTTCTTAGAACTAAATACACACTAAGCTTATGACTAATATTTACTTAATAATACCATAACATATTCATTGATTTTAAATATTATTTCTCTTCAAAATATTAATAACAGAATATACTTAATTAAATTCTAAAAAATTAAATATTATAAAATTAATAAATGGATTGGTATGTACCGTTACAATACAACAACAGAGAAATGCAAACACGAATTTAAAAAGCGAACTGATGATGTTACTTTTTTGGTGTTTGTAATTTGTTTGGCAAGAGTGACATATGGAATTTAGAAATATATTGCAATGGTTCGTAAGTAATCATACAGCTTTAAAAAATGATATTCTATTGTCAAAAATTAGCTTTTTTTTTTGTAATGAACAACTTTATGGAGCGTTTAGTTATGTTTCTGCCCCGTATGTGTCGCCATCTAGTAAAACTTGTCAAATGTTAACATAAAATTGGGCAGAACACTATATAGATAACTACGTTTACCAGGTTCAACAGAGAGTTGAGGAAATCTAAGAAAAGGTCTTGGAGAAGAAACTTTATTATAAAACTGAGACATTCTACTTAGATTTCTGCTTATTTGCGTTTTTCTAAAATGATACGAAAGAAAATATTATTCAGGGCCGAAAGTTACGAACATGTACGTAACTTTCGGCCCTGAATAATATTTTATTTCGTATCTTTTTCGATTAAACCTGAAATATTATATTTAATAACCCAAGTGAAGAAATCCTACCAAACAGAAGTCAAAATTAGGTTAAACGCTTGCAAGCAAGCACCACGAGCAAGGGGTGCTTGCTTTAAAATCGAACAATTTTGATAAATACGGTCCTGGAAACCTATATATGTACATAGGTAAAAATGTGTAGTACCGCTAGAAAAGCAGGCACGTGTTTCTGACTTATTGGTCGTCGTCAGTGCATTTTAACCAAGAGATGGTGCGAGATCACCTTGGAGCAACATTGATGTAGATATTTTTTCCTTTAAGGGCCGTAGGGGTTTCAATCACTAAAATAGCTTGTCCACGGTTTATAAAATCCGCTTTTTATTTTATTGCTAGTATGAAGCATATTTTCGGTCCCTTAATGCATTGTTTGCATTACAGATGCTGCATTTTAAGACATTTACTTTTGTTCTTTTCATGCGATACAAACGTGTCCTCATGTTTTGGGAATATTTTTTCTTCCGTTTTTTTTTCATTTCAATTATTTTTATTTATAATTTTATAAGTATTTCGATTTAGCCCTAAAGAATAATAGTAGAAACAAAAATTAAAAACTACTTACTGTTTCATACTTCATTAATCTATCTATTTTAAATTCTCTACAATCTGTCTAGGGCTTTCATTCTTTCATTCTGCCCTTGCTTGCCTTAGTTTTATTTTAGTGTGTCTATACCTACTTTCTAATGTTCTGGCTATCTTATATTTTTTAAAATTAAAAATTACTTCTTTCCTTTATTTTCTTTTTAAATGCTGCTTAGCTGTTTCTGTTCCATTCTATAAATATGTATTTTTACACATTCCTCGTTTATTCACTTTCTCTTTCTTCATTTAATATTTGATATTTTATCATTATTCTTTATTTAAAATATTTTGAACTTTGCTACGAAAATCACTTTTATTATTTTTCCTTAGTTTTGTACAGTTCTGTGCAATAAAGTGGCGTATACGTCTTATTGCTAATTTTGACATTATTTTATCAATGTGAAAATGGCTTATTTTTTCCTGTACTTGAAAGGTTAAATAATGATTATTGACATTAGTTGTCAAATTGATTGGTTCCAATTAACCTTTATTTTGATGATTATTTTATTTAAAATTATCGAACAGAACCACCTCACATACATAATGTTCTTTCCTCCTCCCAGCGTTTCTTAATTTTTATCACAGTAGATTTATTTATGCCAAATTGCCGTACTACTGTTTTAATTGACCAGTTATCTTCATTTTTAGCTATAACACGAGCCTTACTTATTAACTCTATATATGCGGACATATATAGAGTATGACAAATTGAATTGACGCTATATAACAAATTGAAAACAAAAGTCATATTCACATAATCGTATATTAAGTGTACGCCAGTTTATTGCACAGAACTGGACATTCTAAAGTTCCTATACCTATCTTCCAATGTTCTGCTTTTGTGTACCTTAAAATTAAAGTTTATTCCTTTAGTTATTATCTGCTCTTCATTCATTAAATGTTTCTAATCTCTGTTTTATGTATTCTTAAATACGCTATTCTTGTTTTTTTTTTACTATTGTTATAATCACCTTCAATTCGATATCTATTTTCTATTGTTTATTTGAAATTTTTTAAACTTTATGATGCGTACTAAATTTAAACGTTTTCACTTTTTTCTTCTTCTCATACACTGTTGATTCTATATCGTTTGCTTTCTTCCTTTTAATTTTACAAAATATATCCCCCACAATCTACATTTTCTCATTATTATTATTTTTAATGTTCATTAAAAATATTTTTATGGCGTGTTAGATAAACGCTTGGATTTTGTCATGACATTTTGCAATACACATGCTGCATTTTAAAACATTTACTTATCTTCTTTTAATGCCATACAAACCTGTGCTCGTCGTTTTCCCTTTTTTTTCAATTGCAGCACAACTCGTTTATAGCGTCGTCGGTTATGGTGTCAACTCGGATATAGTGTCACAATCGTCTTGGTCCCTGGAATTACCTATAGAAGACAACCTAAAAAAAACATATGCATATAACGGCATTAAATTCTAGGGACCCTCGGGTATAAAGTCAATTGAAATTCTTAATGTGATTTTTGGGCAGTTTTGGGATTGTTGTAATGTAAAATGGCTAACAAAGCATGTTATGTATCGGATTAATTATGCAAAAATTTGTTAAAGTACAGTTTTTCGAAACTCGCATTACTCGTGAATAGCGTCACTAGGTTATAACGTCGGCTCCACCGATGACGCTATAACCGTGTTTTACTGTATTTTTTAAAAATAATTTCGTATTTTATATTTCGATTTAGCCCAATATAATAACAGGAGTAAGAAACACTAAAAACTTATTAATGTTTCAATACTTCATTATCCTCTTTTCTAAATTCTCCAGTCTGTCTAGGGCTTTAATTCTCCTTTTGCTTCTCTTCGTTTTATTTTAATGTTTCTTACATACGTTATAAAGTTCTGGTTATCTGTCTTATATCTTTCCAAAATAAAAACTATTTCTTTTCTTTATTATCTTCTTTTCATTAATTAATTTTTTCTATTCTATTGTATAAATATGTATTTTTCCATTTTTCTTGTTTATTCACTATTCCTTTCTCTTTATTTAATATTTGTCATTTTATCTTTATTTTTTATTTAAAATATTTGGATCTTAGCTACATAAGTTGCTTTTAGTTTTATGCATTCTTAAATACACTATTCTTATATTCATCTTCTGTTCGATATCTGTCTTCTATTTTTACTTAGGATTTCTTTAAAATTTATTAAATAAATTGAAGAGAAAATGAAAATATATACATAGTAAGTATACAGGGTGTCTAAAAGGTGCGGAAAAAACGCTACCACACATTTCTGAGGGCGATCTAACCCAACTTACCTCAGTCCAAAAGTGGATGCACCATTGCATTGAATTTCCACAAGAATAACACCCAAATTACAGAAGCATATGTGTCCATATACGGAATGATTTTTTTATATCCAGATTACTCATAAACGGCTGCTCCAATCAACTCCTACCAGGTATACCTTTTCTAGGTAAAAAACATTGGAGAATAAGAATTTTTATTTAAAAGTTAAATACAGTGTGTCTCAAAAAAGTTATTACGTTTCAAATGGATACAATATGCCGCAGGTGGCGCCCTCTACATTTTGCAATGAAAATGAGAGCAGATTTAAATTTTTTACCCCACGAAACCCCCCCCCTACCCAAATATTGTGACAATATACCAATTATTACAGAAATTATTTATAAAAAACTAAAACCAAATTGAACTTTTGACACTCTGTATCTCCGAAAGCATCCACTTTTGGACTGAGGTAAGTTGGGTTAGATCGTCATATTTTGCCCTCAGAAATGTGTGGTAGCGTTTTTTCCGCACCTTTTAGAGACACCCCAGTATATAAGGTCAGCATTTTGAACTGTCCCGAGTTGGCCATACTGATTTTAATGTAGAAACACAGTGTAATTAGCAAGCCTTTTTTTATTTATTTTTGTGATTAGGTTTACTATTTAAAATTTTCCTGTGATAAATGTCAATGAAATAGAGGTAGTTTTAAGTTGAATTATATGAAAGAATTTTTTTAGAAATATATTAATTGCACTTTATTTTTTACATTTTAATTTTGATATTTGACATGTAAATTTAGTATGGACAATTCACGGAAGTAAATATTTCCTAGTTTTTGATAATACTGGGACTTTTTTGTTGCCAACACAGGACAGTTCAAAATGCTCATGTAGTATAACCTCGATGGACACTTTGAATGTTAACATTTCTATCTTTTATGATTACTATTTGTTTTCTTTTGATTTTGTGTTATTTTGCTGGACATGAATACAATTAACTTTGTTATTTCAACACTTTCCATCGTCTGTCTGATAAATTTTTACACCTGTGCCTGGGAAGCTCCTTTTGGATTTGTTTCCATATAAGTGTTAGGTAAATTAGATGCTCTTTCTCCTGGCATAGTTCGATCACGATACTTCTTTTTCATATTTTCTTAAATACTTTTTAAATTGAGTATGTTGCGCCCTCTTTCACGATGTTTTTTAAAATATGAAAATGTGTAGCTATTATAATTGAAGCACCTTCGGCCAGCAATATCTCATCAGTTGTGTTTATAACTTCTGTTTAAAGTTGTTGATATATTAATTATCAAATCGCAATTTTACTTTAGAGAAAGATCTTTTTTCATTGATTGTCTGTAGTGCAAATTTCAGAAATTTCTTATTTAATAAAATTTTCTTTGTTAGCGCCAACGAAGAGAAAATGTGAACACCAAAAAAAAAAAGAATAAAAGCTCCTAAATATTATTGATTCAAAATAGAAATAATATCTAGTGAGCTTTAATAACTTCTCTTATTATTAATTTATTTTATATGCCATACCATTAATTCTTATTTATTGCATCGTACTCATGTTTTCTTTCTATAGATATATCTGACATATATTCTTGCCTATTTCTAAGTCTTAACCAATTAAAGACATTTCCTTTCCATCTTTCAATTCCTTTTATATGCGTAAACCCTCTTGAACGATAAATGTACAATTCGGACAATTTTGTAACATGTGAATTATAGTCTTGGTTATATTTACCTATACTGCATGTCTAAAGTATATACATATCTGTATCATGTGCTTGTTTTTTTTTCTTTAATTATTTTTAAATTACAATTAAGTATTTAGTTTGTTAAGATTCATTGTATACATTGTATATAAAGTAAATAAATGAATGAAAACTATTTTGACCTTTGTCTATAGTATGTTGCACATTTATTTATTTATGGAAACAAATTAATTGCTTAGTATTGAAATGTAAAAAGCATATATTCAAAAAATATTTTAAACAAATGCTTACTAAACGCTCAGTATAAATAAATGTGCAATATAAACATCAAACCCAGACCAGTTGAATATAATTATTTATATAAAAGTATAAAAAATAAAAATTATAGGTATTTGATAATAAAAACAATGTAAATTCTCTACTAATAGAAACATTTATAATAGGTGTAACAAAAATGCCTTTCATCCATCATAGCAGGTATGTAAAGTCCGAACAGAAACAGGCCTAAATATACCGCAATAACGAAGATATTAAAAATTTAATTTATATGTTTTTTAGATAAAAAAATTACATTACGGACCTGGCACAGAATGTATCTTTATAAATACACGTAAGAATGCTCATTCGTAAATAGAAACGAACACGCATTCATCGAAAAATACGCTTTTATTTGTATAAAACGGGAGAATAACGTTAAATCGTACTCATTCATATAAAACATATTTTTTGCCCGATGCGTCTAGATAACGCAGCTATGTAGTCGGTTGTTGACCCAGATGGGCGACACACCTTATTGCAGACAAAAGATTGTTTTTATTTTTAAAATAGGAAGGTTGTTGCTCTTTAATGTGTTTGTAGTCGGAAACAGCTGATTATTATTATTTTAGAATATTCAATAAATCCTAGTTTTTCTAGCCTTTATTACAGTAAATATCAAAAATGTAATTCTTTTTTTCTAGCAGGTGTAAAATTAAAGTAATTAATGGTTTGATATTTATTATGAAGTATCTATTCCTCCTCCTTTTTTTTTAACACAAGTAATATGGTGATCCTGAAAAGAACCGATTCTGAAAGTGAAACAGGGGGATATTTAGTCCAGGGTCGGCCTAAGGCCAATTGAATTCTTTATTATTTTTTTTCTGCCGTCTGCGCACGAATAAAGACTTGATATTTTGAGGGTACGTTTTTACACAATCTAGGTTTCGATTTCTGCTACTCCGTCTTTTTATTTCTGGGACAGCCTGTATATGACAAACTTAAGTAAGTCTACAGCTTAAATTAAACGGGCGTTCAAATCTGAAACTTCTGTACCATGAATAGCCTTACTTCCCTAGAAAAAACCGTGACTCAACTGAAATTCACAAACATTCCCGTAATCATAATAGCGACGATGGATATCCGTTACATATAACGTAGCAAGATATATTGAACTTAACAATGAAATCTCACGCTCATACCAGCCAATAGCATTTGATTCGATCCATGTATAAATCCAGCGTAGTCTCTATATCATTCTTCAAGCTACCACAAACCGACAAATATCTACCTGAAGATCTCCCTTGCGGTAATGGACGAAACGTCAGCATTTACGCCAAACTGAACGTGATCTAACCTGGAAACCGAGATTTACAATTATTCTCCGTGGTATGGAAAAATTTGAGGAAAAGAAAACAATTACACCAATGGTAATTACAAGTGAAGCGGGGCAATTGCTTACTGGTGGAAAAATGGAATGAATATTTTAGCAATCTGTTCAACGAAGGACAAATAACAAGGAACAGTATAATGGCAGCCAGATACCAAAGTAGCAATTAGAAATAGAGACTACAGTTATGAGGAATGGGAAAGCCCCTGAACACGATAGAATCACGTTGGAAATAATAACAAACCAATGAACAAGGAAAAAAAATTGGTCTTCAAAATCTTCAACAAAATACGGACAGCAATATGATACCAAGAGAGAGATGTTCGTTAGATTTGATATTATTGGAGCACTATCATCTTGATTACAGTGCACCTACTATATTACTAAATAAAAGAAATAGAATACTGGTGCACAACCCTTATGTCCACTGAAAAAAATATTTAGAACAGAAGTCACTATATCAAGATAATACTGCATAAGCAAAAATGATGAAGATTCAATGCAGAAAGAGAGAACTTGAATGAATTAAGTTTGTGAAGAACTGCATGCTCAGAATAAAAACTCACGACCATTTGCTGGAATATTTCAACGGAACTTTTGGATATACAAAGTGAGACAAGTATGTTTACAATGCATTTTTATTTTTAGCATATTCAATAAGTCGCTTTAATTTCATGGTTAAATTTATCTTTTATTAACATTCTTGACATGTCTACAGTATCTACATATACACATCTATATGGATAAAGCTACTGGAGCATTCACTTTGACCAACTCCTTTTCGTATAGCTTGAGAATGGGATCAACTTCGTCTTTCAAAAATTCAACAACTTGTTCGGATGCTCTTCCAGTAAACGTCGATGGATCTAAAAGTCTATCCAATTCGCCTAAGATCGGTGCAAAATATGGATCCGCCTTGACTCTTTCGATCAGATCATTATCTCGACCGTGTTGCTTGACTTCGGCACCAGCTTGGTGCGATAACACTCGAATTTTTTCGTGACACACTTGTCTATCACCACCCGCTTTGACCATTGTCATTATCAAATTCTCCGTTGACATGAACGGTAATTCTTGTCTAATATGTCTCTCGATAACTTTCGGATAAACGACCAGACCTTGCGTTATATTTTGCAAAGTTAATAGTAAAGCATCTGCCGATAGAAAAGCTTCGGATAAGGTTATTCTACGATTCGCTGAGTCGTCTAAAGTTCTCTCAAGCCATTGCACGGAATGTGTTTGTACCGCGTTAAAGTATATGGTCATCATATGTCTCGCCAATGCGCAGCATCTTTCGGACCTCATTGGATTTCTCTTGTATGGCATCGCGGAACTTCCTATTTGACTTTGTTCGAATGGTTCTTCTATTTCTTTCATGTTCGCCAATAATCTTATATCTGAACACATCTTGTGGGCTGTAGAGCCCAGACTTGATAAGGCACCCACGACTTGAACATCGACTTTCCTGCTGTACGTTTGACCAGTAACAGGATAGGTATCTTCGAATCCCGACAGGTTTGCGACTAGTTTGTCCAATCTTGAAACTTTTTCGCCATCACCATTAAAGAGTTGAAGGAATGAGGCTTGTGTACCAGTTGTACCTTTGGCACCGCGGAATTTTAGATCATCACGGGCTCGTTTTAAATCTCTCTCGTCCATTAGTAGATCTTGAATCCACAGGCAAGCTCTCTTTCCTACTGTCGTTAATTGGGCTGGTTGTAAGTGGGTGAAACCCAATGTGGGTAGATCTCTATAAATTAAGAAAAAAAAAAGATTTAAATTGTGTTTGTTTGTATTTGGAAGCAAACATTATCATACTAACTAAAAAAAACGGCAGTAATTCTATGATTAATTTCGCGTTAGCAATACCAATTGAAAAATTGGTATGGTCTTTCGTTGAACCACACAATGCCATCAAAGTTGAAAATATGCGGGTTTAAATAATTCAAATTTTTGAAATCTTTTACGAAAAACATCATTTTTTTTTACATTCAAAACTATAAAACATTGTAAATTGTTACTACATTAATTGTGCTTATAATGACTCTTTTAATTATAATTATTATTATAATTAATTACATTCCGCTGTAGAGCAACCGTAGACACGTGTTTTAGACTAGTTAGTCATCGTCAGTACGGTGTAGCCAAGTAATAAAGTGGGATAAATGACTATAGAAAACGCGCAAACTGAAAACGTATCAACTGGAGATACAATAATGCCGAAGCTTTACTCAAAGCAGCAAATCCAAATGAAGCATACTTAAGACGTCTTTTTGATCATGAAACAGTTTCGAAAACGTTTTGAAACTGTTGCGATCGCAACGTCATCAATATTATCACAAAAATGCACCAGTTTTAAAACGTTCACGTGACATCTATTTGTAAGGTTATGTTATTTGTGTTTTGAAAACACCAAAACGCCAACAAACAGAGATAGAATGATTGAAACACGTTGGAAAATCGTTTCAAAACTGGTTTAACCGGTGTCGTGTATGACGTCACCGTTGCAACACGAAAATGGCCTCTTTTAAAACAGTTTGAACCAGTTTAAACACATTTCAACAGAAAAAGACGTCTTTACATGAGATAGAAAATGACAAAAATATATTTAAGAAACAGATACTATGAGGTCAAATAATAACGTAACATGACACTTATGCAACCCAATTTGTTATGTGTGTTTGTTGTGGTAGCATTGCAGGAACGACCCTAAGTTTCGTTTGTTGTTGTATTGTATTTAACTTCGTTTGTATTTTGCGTTTTTATCAATATTTCACTTCCATAGTATAACAAATCAGTTGTTTTAACAACTATTGTAAGTAATTTAATTGTGTCAAAGGTAAATATGATATTAATTAAAGAAAAAAGAATGGCATAAAATATTTTTTTTAGGTTATTACCAATGGCATTTACTGCAGAACATGATGCCATGATTTTAATGGCACACAACAGAAGTGGAATTCAGAATGCTGAGGGCAATTGGCAATATTGAAAGTTGTATAAATCAATTTACACAGCGTTTTCCAAACTTTGAATTGGATTATGATGCATTTCGACATCGCAGACGTGTTGTAATACACAGATTTGAGGAAAGGAATTGTATTTGTAAAGCAAAACCGACAGGGAGGCCGACTAGATTAACTGAAGATGTTGTGGATAATATTCGACAAACAATGGAACGTAGTCCTCACAAATCGATTGCATAATTATCCCAACAAACCGGTATTTATTAGAAAATTTCTAATTGTATATTCATTAGACAATCATCACTTCTAGGTCTTTCAAAAGGAACATGCCAAAAAGCTCTTTATAAAAAAATCCAGATGCACCCATATAAAGTTACGGTTGTACAAGAATTGCATCCTTTGGATTATCGTAGACGAATAACTTTTTGCCAATGGTTTAATCAACATTTGAACGACAATGACATCCTTGACATAACATTCTTTAGTGATGAAGCATGGTTCCACTTAAGTGGTTATATTTCTCTAATGCGCGGGCAAAAGGGCATAAGTCGAAAAATAAACATTCTCGGGAGAAATTTATGAAGTTTCGATCGGCTTTGAAAAATATTGTTTTTGTAAAAGTATTTTATTATCAGTATTTATGGTATAACTGGACGATGTTATACAAGCATGTATTTAATGATTGCTCCATGAAAAATAATTTAGAAGTTGATATTGACTTAAGTCTAAAAGAACCGCAAAAAAGCAACATAATTCCTTTGTATCAAAAAAGTTTTATTAGAAACAATGTACAATTACGTAACATTATGTTCTAATATTACATACAGGACATTATTCGTCGTCAAATTCATAGTCTTCTAGGTCAGGATCATTATCAGCCATATCTTTAGTTTTAAGCTCCCTATAAAAACTCTTATAAACGTCTGGAATTAATGAAAGCATTTCTAATAGATGGACTTTCTTTTCAGGAGCTATGGGGAGAGGACCGTTGTAGCGTTTTATCAGCTTTAAGTCTGTAGTGCGACGTCCACGTCTATTGAAATTGATTTCTTCAAACATTTCAGTTTCATCTAGACTTTTTTTATAATAAACCATTCCATATTCTTTTGTGTATTTTAGCCATTTACATTCTTGCAATTTAAAAGTTCCTCTCTTTGAATTTTTTTACAAATACAGTTGTTAGCAAGTTTGAAAAGTCATAAAAATCATCCTGCGTCATCTCCACAACTCTGAATGGTTGCTTTTTATTAGTACAACGTATCAAAGTGGCCCAATCTTGAGGATGAGATATTTTCATACCAGACCTCTTCTTTTGTTTTTCAATTAATGAGTGATCGATGTCACATTCCATATGAGAATGTCCTGACACCATAAACTTGTGATTAATTTCTTCTATATGGGAAAGTTGCAAAACTGCCATGAACATTGCAGCTACATGAAAATTCTTGTTCTGCCCGCCACAAGTATCGGAATATAAAGTAATTTTTTTTACCTCTGGTGGCAGACTCATAATCTCTTTAAACAGGCAAGATGCGATTTCATTGGCACCGCGCATCGCTACAGCCTCATGCCATAGGTAGCATGAAGCTGATCCAGTCCCACAATTATGTACTGTCAAGTTGTAAGTCCAGTACTTTCTTTTATAGAAACTCACAGAGGTCTCTAAAAACGGCGTTGGCAGGCATTGTTGTAAATCGAATGTGAAACACATTAAAGTTGGGTCGCTTCTTGAGAGAGTCTTGTCATTTTTCTTGGATAGGTAAGCCAAGTCGGCCTCCCTATGGTGTATCTCTTGGGCTGCTTTTACATTTCTAAGTTCTTCCTCATCTGTAATTACATCAAGCTGCATCTTCATTACCTCACATTTGTGACAGGTATCTGTTTTTGGAACTTTGAACGCTAATTTCTGCTTATGAAACTCTAATTCATAAATCTTCCTCCCAAGGGGTTTAGGCGTAACTTCACGATACAGTTGGTACATCTTTGAAAGGTTTAAATCTGATGATAGGTACTTCTTATCATTTACTCGTCGCGTATAATGGCTTTCATATTTTGGGAAAGATTCAATGTGATCAGCAATTTCTTTTAATTTGTCGGGCTTTGATTTATTAGCGGGTTCATGTCGGCCGCGTTGATCTTCTTTGATTGTTCCAGTTTTAGTTTCAGATTTTTTCATTAAAGCGTTCCGAATAAATTTGTCGGTTTCATCTATAGTTGATTGAAAACAACGTTTGCATACTTTGCGCCTTTCACCGTCGATTTCAAATGCGTAATTGTAGGTGATATTTCGTTCTTTTGGAGTATTTGCATTCCTTATGCGGCGAGTACAAACTTCGGATGATGTTACCAGTTTTCCGATATAATTAATTCTTCTTTCGTAACTTCCCTGCTGCCAGTACTCGGTAAAAATAGTCTCCCTTAAGTTCTCGTTTAACCACATTTTACACTTCATTCTACAATTGCCCAATTCTCTCAATGCACGCTTTCTTTGCAATCTACCTTTAGCAGTTACATATTCTTGACCTGTGTGACGTTTAACTGTCCTTTCTCTTCTCAATTTTCTAGCGTAAGGTTTGAAAAGCGGTTCGTTTGGAACTTCACCATTAACTTCTTCAGCTGGATTTACATTACCATTATTTACTTCTTCAGTGTAAGTAATATTTCCGTTTACCTCTTCAGTGGGAATAACATTCATTACTTCGCTAATATCTTGATTATCACTTGCGAGTCTTGTAGTGTCATGTTGTATATCACTTCTTATTTTATTGCTATCTTCAACATCATCATCGTCATCATCAGAGCTCGTATTAGATGGTAGATAGTTGGGATCTCTGTCACTATCGTATCCATCCCAGTAGTAATTATTTTCCTTGGACGTGCTAGCCTCTAAAAGAAAAATAACAGTCTTTTAGTATTATCAATAATAATTGGTCGATTACGAAAGCCATTCCAAACATAACCACACTTTCTATTATGATATTAAAATAATAATTTATTCTGACTTACCGTCATCGGTCGGTCTTGCACACATCTCTAATATACGTTTTATTCGACTAGACATTATTGTTAACATGCAGAAACAGCGTTACACCGTCAAATAACACCGTTTACGCATCAGCTGATGTTGGTCAAAAAGGTTTATGTTACAAAGGTTTACAGTACAATAGGATTAATTCGACATAAGTCTGTAAGATCACTTCTATCAACTTGATCCAAGGGACTTATGTTACAAACGCCCATTTGCCCGATCATATTTGTCGAGATACAACTTATGTCCCTGAAACCAAACAATATAGAAACCATATTTATCGACATTGACTTAAATCTATTTTACCAGACAAATTTACATGGATTTCTGCATCGCAGGTGTACTTAACTCTATTTTGCCATTTTTTGACTTATGCCCTTTTGCTCGCGCATTAGAGATTTATTCCCAAAATTATAGGACATGGGCTACCGAAAATCCCCATGAATTGCGAGAAACATCATTGCATCCTGTTAAAGTAGGAATATGGGTAGCAATGTCAAGACGTAGGATTGTGGGCCCTATTTTCTTTAATGATACGATCACAGCTGCAAGATACCGTGCAATACTAACTGAATTTTTTTGATCAATTGCAAGATGACGAATTACAGAATGGTTGGTTTCAGCAAGACAATGCTCCTGCTCATAGGGCTAGAGAAACACAACAATATTTGAATGAATTTTATGATGACAGAGTAATCGGTAGAAATTTATTTCCACCTCGTTCACCTGATCTAACACCGTTGGACTTTTATTTGTTTGGGACTATCAAAAAAAGACAATCTCCTGCTCATACGGCTAGAGAAA
Organism: Amphimallon solstitiale; assembly: GCA_963170755.1. Classification (NCBI taxonomy): domain Eukaryota; kingdom Metazoa; phylum Arthropoda; class Insecta; order Coleoptera; family Scarabaeidae; genus Amphimallon; species Amphimallon solstitiale. Next base: position 17,877,829 of record OY720683.1, on the reverse strand, counting down.
CACAACAATATTTGAATGAATTTTATGATGATAGGGTAATCGGTAGAAATTTATTTCCACCTCGTTCACCTGATCTAACACCGTTGGACTTTTATTTGTTTGGGACTATCAAAAAAAGACAATCTCCTGCTCATACGGCTAGAGAAACACAACAATATTTGAATGAATTTTATGATGATAGGGTAATCGGTAGAAATTTATTTCCACCTCGTTCACCTGATCTAACACCGTTGGACTTTTATTTGTTTGGGACTCTCAAAAATAAAGTATATCAAACCATTTACATACATTAGAAGAACTGGAAGCAGCTATCATGCGTGAAATAAATAATATTAATCCAGGAGAATTGCATCATGTGTTCGACAATTTAAAACGGAAAGTAAATTGCTGTTTGCAACAAAATGGGCAACACTTTCAACATTTACTATGAACATTAAGAACATTAAAATTACTATGATAAATGACATTCCATTAAATCTGTACTATAAAATTCATAATAATATAATGTAATTCTAGCTATTATTATTAATAAAATGTCTAATTTTACTTAATAAATTGTGTGCAATAAAAATCATAACAAAATTCTCTCTTTTATTATTAATGAAATAGCTGGTTTTGTTCACAAAAGAAATTTATGCTGGTGTAAAAGTTTGTTTATAAAATTTTTCAAATATTCAGTACCAGTTAGGGATTTTTATTCAAACTATTACCAACCTGTAAAACTGGTTGCATAGCTGTCATGTTACGTTATTATTTGACCTCATAGTATATCAGAATATTTAATACGAGAAGTACCCAGCACGTCTAAAGAAAGATACCGCGCGATCATTTAAATTCTAAATTAGAGCAGGCTGTGAAATTTAAATTAAGTTGGTATATAAGTACTAATTTACAATTTGAATTGTCAAAGTGACGTTTCAAAATGTTAATTAATCATTAATTGACATTCTGGACAACCTAATAAAAAAAATCCCGCCTGCTATAATTTAGAATTTAAATGATCGCGTGGTACCACAGGAAATGCAAAGTTTGACAATTCAATTCATAAGTCAGTTCTCGAAATGTTGATGGTGTTTTCTAGATATCTGAGAAACACGAAAGTCAACTGCTATCGAATCAGCAGCAACAAGAATTTTATGAGCAGTATATTGATAAAACTACCGCAATTTCATAAACATATTTTTTAAATTACCTATACTGTTCTGCAAATCCCGCCAGATTTTGAATGACTGCAGCTAATCTAGGCAGTATCAGGTTTAGACCATCCTTGATAATTATGAGATCAGTATTATCGCCGACAAAGCAGGAAGTGGCTCCCAAATGGATTATTGGACCCGCTTTCGGACATTGTTGAGCAAATACGTGGACGTGTGACATAACGTCGTGCCTTGTTAAACGTTCTTCTTCGGCAGCTGCGGCGAAGTCGATGTTGTGGATGTTGGCCTCCATTTCGGAGATTTGATCATCCTGAATGTCCAGACCAAGTGTCTGCAAAACAAATCTGAAGTTAATTGCTGTGAATTATATTATAAATAATAATAATTAATGCACACTTTAATTTCGACTTAAAAATATACGAAAAGAGAAGACAATTTGTTGGGACAGAGGATGCTTATCAAATGTGCTAATAAAAGCAAAGTTGTTATTTGTATATACTCGGAAGTACGATTAATTCTTGTAATGTTAAAATGTGCAATGAACTTAATATAAATTTTGCAATAGAGATATAACATAGAAATGTGTAAATTAAAAATCTGCACTGGATGTGTGTAGTATAAAATCTTACATTTAAGAAATATTACGCATCAAAAAACCTAAACGTGTTTACAGAGGCCATCAACGGTAGTCAGTAATGTATTTTGAACTGTGTAAATGCAATATTTTCAGTCAGGTATACTAGTAAAAACACTAAAATTATCCGTAATATAACAAATAAAAAAAAGTAGACTACCATTTGAAGGTTCTATCAGAAGATCTTTAATTTATCGGGGTGAACACAAAAAGATGAATGCAGAATACTGTAAAATGAAAAAGAAATTGGCAATTTTTAAGTATAGAGCAGCTACAGATATGTGGTTTAAACTGGTTACATATCTTCAGAATACATTACTAACTATTGTTGGTCAACACTGTGCACATGTTTAGGGTCTTGCAGTCTGGGATTTCTTATAGGTAGTACTTTATATTACACATACTATTTCAATCAACACATACTTTCCTAGCTATGCTGTACTGAAGATAACTACCAAGTTTGAAACATGTGTCTGCTGGTGCTCTGCTCTAAGAATTTACACATTTCTGCATTCATCTTTCTATGTTTTATTACTAGTCGGTTAGCACATAGGTCGCAATTGTTTACCATGTGGTTATAAATCGAGAATCTTCTGGCAAAAGCTAGAGCCTGCAATTTTTGTAAAATTGTTATTTGTATAGAGATAGCAAATGATAATGTACCATTATTAAGAATCGTGCATGGATTCATTCTAATTTTTAACAGGTATTCAATGAGTGATAATTATGTTTATTGGATTCATCATTATTTTTTTCCTCCGCTTACTTTTATGATCTAACTTATTTTTAACAATTAAACTGCATATTTTGATTGAAATAATTATAGGTTATTTATTACTTATGGCAGTTTACAAGGTTAATCTGGAAACATGAATATCCCTAATATTAATATTACATAATAAATTACTTTCTTGAAGCTTCTTAAATACATTATTCTTCCTTCACGTTAATATCAACAATACTCATTTTATATCCTAAATTAAAATATTAAATTCATAACGTTTGCTATTTTTACATTAAACTAATAAAATTCTATAAGTATATAAGAAAGTAAAATTACCATTTCTGAACAATTTATATCTTCTCCCCATTTTTTGAAAAACATATGCTCATTAAAGACCTTCCTGGTGGAAACACAAACTCTACAGAATAGTTGCAAAATTTGATTACAGCTTTTACTTTCTTATACGTAGTATAAGGAAATATTGTGATGATGAAAATTTTCGACCTCGAGATTTTTGCAGATGTCCACGTTTTGAAGTCCCCTGATACCGAAAAAGTGGTTTTTAAAAAATGTCTGTCTCTGTGTGTGTAACCACGATAGCGGTCAAACCGCTATAGGTATCAATTCCAAATTTTGTATTTACGGGTATAATCACCCTCTTGAGATCTGATTAGATATTCAGTAAAATCGACACACCGGAAGTAGTAGTTTACTTCGGTGAAAAAATCGAATTTTGCAAATATTTCGTCAACTACTAAGTTTAAACAAATTTATAAAGAATTCATTTGTACTTAAAATTAAAATTGAAAACAATTTTATTTAAAACGTTTTTCGAAATTCCTACCGGAAGTAGGTCTTTTACTCCTATCGAAAATCAGTTTTTTGCGAATATTTCGCAAGTCATGCTTTTTAGACCGGTACGTTACGGGTATAACAGTATTTTTGTACTCGCTTATCAAAACCTGTCATTTCACGATTCGATTTGCGTGCGTAAAAAGTCACTTTAAGCACGAGTGCGTAAAAGTAAAGTTGGTACTTCCTAGAACTTGATTAATTTAGTGACATTTTAAAATCATAAATCCCTAACCTTAATAATATGCTACCCAGTTCGTTGTTTTTCTATGAAAATAAAAGGAAATGAAATATAAATTGTTATATTTGGAAGGTATGTAATTCAATGTCAGAACAGCAACAAATATTATATAAATTACCATTATTCATTCTTTTCAGAAATTGAAACGGAACAATTATTAAAAATTTTGATTGGGCAATTTTGACAACCAGAGATTGATACCCCAGGGATTAACTGGTTTGTTTGAATTGATCTTGATTGCGAAGGTAGAGTAACGTTGATTGTATTATTACATATATCTTGTATTTCAGATGTCGAACAAGTTGCAGGCGGAGTCGATATCTCTAACGGGGTCATTGTTTTAGCCAATTGAATTCTACTATGGAGAGAATTTTCGATATATCCTTCTGCAACCGTAGATGATTTCCATCCACCATGCCTTTTAATTGAAAGCAAGTCACCTCCTTGGTTTGCCAACAATGTCGCTGAACTCATTCGGAAACAGTGACCTGTGAAGTTACTTGCGCTATCAAGCTGAAGGTACCCAGCTATTCGCATTGGAATTTTGCCAATTGTATTAAGACCAACAGGTGAACAAACACACTTGCCAGTGCGATATGTTAAAAAGAATCGCTGCTGGCTGTCCGGTCTTAAATTTGCATATTGCCGAATTAATGCAATCCATTCGGGCTTAATGATTGCAAATGTACGGCTGTTACCTGTCTCGCAATGACATTTTGCAAAGTTCTTCACGTCGACATGCTCCAGAAATACCCAATATTAATACAGCCTATAAATACATATAGTGTTGTATGGAATTTAAATATACGGAGATGACTTTACCTTCATTAGTAGGAACAAAGAATTTGGTGCTTCAACAATAAATTTAGTAAATTGTTTTTGGGTTAATACTGCTGATTTTCTAGGCTGATGTTGCTTCGTTATCTGTTTTAAATACGCTATGAGTTTTGCATACTTAGATATATCCGTATTATCATATATTATTAAGCATGATTTTAACATAGAATAAGTGGACCATAATGATTTATTTGATTGTAAATTTTGAAAATAAACTAATAAACAATTTTCGGAGTATTTTTGTATATTTTTAGATCTAGCCCAAGTTACGAATTTAGTATAAGTGTTTTTGTATACGTTTTTTGATTTTATGGGTAATAAATTATCCACTGCAATATTGGCAGCTTCGCGAATTTCAGGCGGTGTACATCATGTCCTTATCAGAATTCAGTTGTTGGTGAGGTTTTTATTTTGTATGGAATTTTTTGAATTTGAAAATTTTAAATTAAATGTCAATTCAAATAATCAATACTGCCCACTCAAATTTTTTTAATTAATATCAAGAGATTAGTAGTGTGTCATAAACGATAACGTATTTAACAATATGTATTATTATTATAGTTCTCGTACAAAAAATATTGTACAAACTTCGTGCGTGAAACATTTCGCGAATTCGTGTCCATAAACTGGTCACTCATTCGCGAAATATGATTTCACGCACTTTGTTCGTAAATAACTATTAAAACATAATTTTCAATATCTTTTGCATCAAAAAAAATTTCAAAATTCAGACCGGAAGTACCACTTTTACTCTTATCGAATAGCGATTTTTTGCAAATATGTCGTAAATTAAGCATTCTATATATATATTTATCAAGAGTACAAAAGTATTTAGTGCTAGAATTGCAATATTTTTTGTATACATGAAATTTCAAAATTCGGACCGGAAGTAAGTCTTCTATAGCGATTTATTAAGAGAATAGAAGTACTTAGAATAGGATTTTGAATAATTTTTGGGTAAAAAATTCTTAAAATTGTATAGTTTGAAATGCTCATACGTATAAGAAAGTCGTGTGGTGGCCACACCTCATTTTTTATTGAAGTATCTGCATGTTATGCAGGACCAAGTATTAATATACTCTCCAACTAAAACTAAAAGTACAATTATATCAATTCAAGTTAATAATATAAATTCATTTCTAAACTTTACAATGCATTTTGATCAAAAGTAAAACATCATTCTAGCTCTAAACTAATTTTCAAGATATTTTTATTTGCTCACAATTTTAACATTTACATTGTATGAATGACGCAGTACCTTCGTTAGCTTTTAGAATAAATAAATCCAATTTTGAAGTTTCTTAATGTTTACATCCTTCGATCTAATTATAGTTGCATTTTATGATGTTTGTTTACAACGCTCAAACGCAATGAATTTTAAATGCGCAAGTCTTCACTTTTTTTAACTGCATGGGTACTAATGTTCATTATATTAGCAATTGCTTCATAAGCCTTATACCTGGCGATAATATCTCGATATTCTTTAGTTTTTGTGTTATAAACACTCCATAGCTTTCGATAAATTCATCGGTGTCACGCGAATAGTTTAGTTTCCGCCATTTTCAATTCTACCAACTCGTAACAAAATCGGATTCAACTCTATTCATTCTGACAATCGTATACGAGTTAGGAGTGTGCATTTTTACACCTACGATTTTGTCTACGAACGTACGCTCGAGTAAAATGTAATGCCGGCTTTAAAAATGCTATATCTCTTTGCCACTTTTATTGAATAAATTAATATTAAGGATGTTAATGAATTTATTCGATACTTTATTTCCACACCGTAAACATCTAAGAGAAGGAAATTTATAAATAAGAAAGAATATTTCGAAATTACATGCACATAGTTTAACTACTTGTGATTACATAGTTAATTTTCTTGAAGTCTATAAGAAATATAAGCTTTCTCTTCAGTTTTTAATGTAGAGTAATAAAATGAGGTGTGGCCACCACAGGACTTTCTTATATGTGCGTTTCAAATTATACAAAAGTTGTTTTAAATTAACTTTCATCTTAAGAAAATAAACCTGTAAGTGTTGTACTTCAGAATTTTGAAATGTTTTTAATTGATTCAAAACACTATTCTCAGTACTTCTCTTAATAAATAAAAAATTGCAACTCGATAAGAGTAAAAGTGATACATTCGGTCCGAATTTCGAAATTTCTTTTATACAAAAGGTATTGAAAATCAAGCCCTTTATTACCTTTATACTCATAATGTATCTGCCTAGAAAGCATGACTTGCGAGATATTCGCAAAAAACGGATTTTCGATAAGAGTAGGTATTTCAAAAAACTTTTTAATAAAATTTTTATGAAATTCACTTTTTAATACATTTTAATTCCTTATAAATTTGTTTAAACTTAGTAGTTAACGATATATTGGTAAAATTCCATTTTTTTACTGGAGTAAACTACTACGAGTCTACTAGTCCACCGATTTTAATAAAAATCAAATGAGATGTCAAGAGGGAGATTATATTCGTATATACAAAATTTGGAAATTATAGTTATAGCCGTTTTACCGCTATCTAACACACACACAAAGAGAGAAAGAGATATTTTAAAAACCACTTTTTCGGTATCAGGGGACTTCAAAACGTGGACATGTGCAAAAATCTCGAGATCGAAAATGTTCGTCATCACAATTCTTCCTTATGCTACGTATAAGAAGGAAGTAAAATAATCCATAGTGATTTTCAGCCTTACACTTTAAAGTTCTCATCTGAGTATCATTGCTAAATCAGCGTATATAAATCTTAATCTCATTAGCCCTTGTTTGAAGAGATGCGTAAAAATCTAGTAAATCGATTAATGTTTCACTAATATCATTGATTTTAAAATAAGAATGTTTACGCCTTATTCCCAGAACATTGTCATCATATCGTTCCATAAAAGCATTCAAATCTATGTGTCAAAGTTCCAGAAGAACAATCCGTAGCCAATACGAAATACATATAATATGCGAACTCTATGGCGACTGAATGCAAGGTATATCTATTTTTTTTAATATTTGTTTATCACTATCATATTTTCACGATCACGAAACGAGGCTAAACAAATGATAAGAGCAGATAGTCAGATATCAGCGGCTTAGATCCACCTATTGCTCAAAAACTAAATAATCAGTACATTGTACAGGTTTGCGTGAGTTTTTCATATCTATTATTCTTTTATATTTGTTAGTGGTTTCTTCTGTGTAATAACAAAGCAATTATTACCACGATAAAAGAGTAAATACAGAACATAATCAAATAAAAATGTCCATGACGCTAGCGAGTATTGGGACAGTTGCCTTAAAGATAGTGAAATTGGTGAGTACAAATATTATATTAGTCAAAAAGAATATCTACTTTTGTTATTATACTGAGTTTGCATGTGTAATTTTACGCAATTTTAGAATGCAAGAAGTTTGATTAAAAATAGTGATTGTTTTAAATATGAAATATTTTGTACTTCTTTTTCATAATGCTATCTATATTTACCGTATGACGAATGTAATATAGTGTTGCGCATGCTTTAAATTAAATGAGTAATATAGGATAAATGTCTAAATTATTGTAAATAAAGATTAGCTACGTATAACAATTTATATTTGAGAAAGGAATATTAGTTTAATTTTTGATGCAAATCAATGAATAATCCTTTTAAATGACTTCACCTCGATTATATATTATTTACTTAAGAAAAAGCACAAAACAAAATAATTAAAATTAAAAATATCATAATTTTAAAGACATGTCGATATACAAATGTATGTAGTTTTCAAAAATGACATTTTAATATTTTGCGGCAAGATTATCATCGTATTTGTGTGTTACTGCTGCAGGTGTTGTCAATGAGTTCATTTCGAGTTTGATTTAGTAATCTTACTCTCTTTGTTAAATCATTTCCATAGGACTTTGTTATAATGATAGTAATTTATTCATCTTCAAGATCTTAACAAAATGCTCGTACTTTTTTTCGAATAAGGTTGAATTTGGATTTTTATATTTATAAGAAACCCATTAAAAATCCTTATATTTGATAGAGAGTTACTGAATCCATTAATTTTCCGTTTCACTTGAAAATGCATAAATTTAAAACTTTCATATTACGAAAATAGGCTCGCAAAATATATACCACATTTTTAGCTTTTAATATAATGAAAAAATGTAATTGATAAAGTTGCTATTGGTTTACAATTTTGAAATTTAGGAATATATACACTTATATAGGATGATCCATAAATCACTGGCACAAAAAAGATATAAATCTTCTAAATTAAATACTCCACATACGGAAGAAGAGTGAAATATGTAGAAAATCAAGTATTGCGCTTGTATCAAGTTCCTTGCAAAACAAGAAAAGTTCGGGAAAAACTGCTGCAGTTGCTTTAAGCAAGGTAGGGAATCACATGAAGACGACTCATGGCCGGGGTGTCATGACCATTTAACTACTTGTTAAAAAAGTCGAAAAGTTGATCCCCGAAGAGGCAAGATGCTCCGATAAAGAAAACACAACTCGCAAAAATGACTGGAGTATCTGAAATAACTATTTTTAAATTTTTTCGTATAATCTTGGTATGACTCAGGTCATGGGTACCGAGAATAGAAAGCTGAGAAGTTAGTACAACTTTTAAAGCTTCTTCAGGTGTCCCGCAAGGATCAAACCGGGGCCCACTTTTCTTCAACGTGTACATTAACGATCTACTATTTATTCTCAGCTGTCGCCTCGTAATTTATGCTGATTAAAGATTATTTCAAAGATCTCGTCAGTCTACGATTTTGAAGCGCTACAGATCTACGTGTTACTAACAACTGGTGCCAGCGGAACAAAATAAAAGTCAGCGCTAATAAATGTGCGGCAGTTACGTATACTACAAGAAACGGGCCATTGATATTCCCCTATATATTAAATCAAACTCCTATTTCCAGGCAATCACAAATGAGAGACCTTGGAGTGTTATTTGATCAAAGTTTACAATTTTCTGATCATATATATTCGATATGCAACTCCGCCTCACGTGCACACAGCTTCGTTGTCAGGTCGTGCCGAGAGTTCGGGAATCCGGATATATTGAAAACACTGTTTTACTCACTGGTTCGACCCAGACTAGAGTATGCCTCTATAATCTGGTATCCATGTTACGTTGTTTTTTCTGAAGGTCGGGAGAAAGTTGAAGATGATGAACGTCCCGGACGACCTGTGACTGTCAGAAGTGAAGGAAACGTCCAGAAAGTCAGCGAAATTGTGCGGAAAGATCGACGTCTGAGTATTCGCATGATTGGCGACATGTTAAACATTAACAAAGAGACAGTGAGACAAATTTTGCATGATAAATTAAACATGAAAAAAGTTTGTACAAAATTGGTTCCGAAAAACCTCACTCAGGAACAAAAAGACAATCGGAAGGACATTTGCTCTGACATCATGGCACGACTCGCAGATGATCCAGACTTGCTCACAAATGTCATCACATGTGACGAAACATGGATTTTCCAGTATGACCCGGAAACTAAACGTCAATCCATGCACTGGAAGACCCCCTCATCGCCAAGAATGAAAAAAGCGCGAATGAGCAAATCCAAGCTGAAGGCAATGTTGATCGTGTTTTTCGATATCCAGGGTGTTCTGATGATTGAATGGGTTCCTGAGGGTAAAACCGTAAATCAGCAATACTATACAGAAGTCCTAATCAAGCTAAGGGAACGTGTAAGGAAGAAAAGACCAGATGCATGGAAGAACTGTTCATGGATTCTCCACCAAGACAACACGCCAGCCCACAACGCCCTGTCTGTGAAGCAGTTTTTAGCTGAAAATTGCATTCCTGTGCTAGAACATCCTCCGTATTCGCCTAATCTTGCTCCATATGACTTTCATCTCTTCCCAAAAGTGAAAAGTGTATTGAAAGGAACACATTTTGAGTCGGTGGAACACGTAAAAGTAAAAACGGCAGAGTTGTTGCGCAGTATCACAAAGAATGACCTACAGCATTGCTTCGAACAATGGAAGGCACGTATGCAACGGTGTATAGATAGGGGAGGGGAGTATGTTGAAGGGGATAAAAGTGTATTGAAACTTTGTTTGCAATAAGTCATATTTTTCACATCAGTCTCGTTATATAATTGCTACACCTTGTAGAACTGATGCCCCCAATATACTCTTCGCTGTGAATTTTTTGGTTCCCAAATACGCGTTCGAGTGATACTTTTGGGGTGGATCGAGCTAGGTCAAATGTATTTGCTAAGGCACTGCTCACTCATATGGCTAGGAACGCCAACCAACTATGCCCTGATCCTTTTCACTGACCTTTTAATCAAAAACCTCACTCTAACAACAAATAGATATGTCTCTCCATTCAACTCAATCATTCTTTTTCTTTTTGGGCTTCTTGCTTTGTATTTCATTTGCCCTTCAAATGTCTGTAATTACTGTTCATTTTAATTTGTAATTTAAACGCTGTGGTTATGTAGTAATTATTAAATATTTATTACTGTTCTCGGTCTAATGTGTTAAGCTTTTTGTTCATTATCACTATTGTTATTATTATTATAACTACAATATAAACCGCTACTATTTGTATCAGATTTTGCATATTAGCTCTTCTATTCAAGTTGTTCGTGTGTTTTTCTTCGTATATCAGCTTGATGTGTTCTATAACTTAACATCACGATGCTAGAGATTTAATTTCGCAATAAATTTCGCATGAATGCGTATATTCACTTTTCCTTTTCTCTGCTAGATTGTTGCTTTGTATTTTGTTTTATAGTTACAAGTGTAAATTGTCGTCCTGTAATTGGCATTTTTGCTGTTGGACAAAGAAAGACTATTAATTATTATTATTATTGCTAGTATTATCTAGCTATTCTAGTATTGCCTCAATTCATATTACGACACCAAGGCCAAAACCGTTACCAACTTTCATCAAGTCAGGCTCTAAACTTATGAAGTTTTCTTTTGATTGCGGATTGGATTTTAGAGACCATCGACTTTAAGATATACTTACTATTATATTTACAGTTCTTAAATCAGTACTTATTAAAGCTATAGTATAGGTAAACTGCAATGAGTTGAATGAAAAGCTCAATAGTTCGTGAAATATATATCTTGGTATGTGAATTGGTTTTACTGATTCGTCACGAAGAGTCCCAGATAAAATAAGATATTTAAATGTAAAATACAAATATATCTGCAAATTTTGATTATAGCACCATATCACCACACAAAGGAATTTGGTTCAGCACCAAATGCTCATTTCTTTACCGGTGAACTAAAATTGAAGAATCAGTTTCTTGCATTTATTTTATTGATTATAATTCTTAATCAAAATAACAGTTATTTGAGAGTATTTATTTTTTCAGGTTTTCAATTTGGCTATAATAATCTTATACCGAGTAGGTTTTAATGGAGGCTTCCTTGGAGTTGGTGGTACATGGAACTTGAACGAAGAAAGAAATCCCGACGTCGAGATTATTGCGTCAGGTGTACTGATAGGATATTTTATTTATACAGCAGTATCGCTGATCAATTTCTTCTTTGCGAGTGAAGAATATAAGTAGTGAGTAATTATTGATTTTAAAAAATGTTCGGTACCAAACGAATACAAACCACTAAGTAGTTGTTCTTTATCTTATATATAAAATTGAATGTATGTGTGTGGGTATGTATGTTCCCTATAAACTCCGAAACCCCTGAACCGATTTTGATGAAATTTACAGGAAAACTCTAGCATAGTCTGGAGCTTGCTCCTGTAAAGTTTGGTGCGGATCGGACTAAAAATAAAAACATCATTTAATCTTAATGATATCGGATCACCTGTGATTATTCAGTGGTTAGATTACTACTAACCCATGAATTTGCACTAATGATCTTATTTACATTGGACCACTTGTGATTATTCAGTGGTTAGATTACAAGTGGATGTCTGTGTATGGGTGGGTGTGTATGTTTCCTATAGACTCCGAAACCGCTGAACCGATTTTGATGAAATTTTCAGGAAAAGTCTAGCATAGTCTGGAGAGTGTTCCTGTAAAGTTTGATACCGATAAAAATTGTTTTTCTTTTTGGGCGTAGCAACGTGCGCCGAGTATCGCTAGTTAAAAATATTACCTTATACTAAACTGGACTCGATATATTTAATTTATAATTAATAATATATGATCTAATTGATAAAGTGACAGTCATTTAGTTATATACTGGTTTAGTGCATGTAAAATATCAAGGCTGATCAGTAAAAAGTGACAAAGCATAAAGCATATTTACTTGATTTTTTTGTCATAACTTTTGTACCATACTTCTTCACTGAGTTTTTTCCATTTAAGAACAAGATGTTCAGAAGTCGTGGAATCCAAAAAAATTGTTTAGAAGGTAAGTGCTGATATAAGTCTAGGAATCCAGAAAACTCACTAGGAATATCAAGCCACTTTTATGATGTTTGAGAAGAAAACAATGCGTAACATTTATAGAAGAACACGAGACATGTTAAGTTGAACTTTTGGAATAATTTCGTCTATGAGCTCGACAAGGAGAAAGTCATTCCGAGATCTGTAAATACTACATCAAAAAGCATTAAGAAAACAAACCAAAAAATGAGGTGTGGCCACCACACGACTTTCTTAATTTGTACCAAAGTTGTTCTAAATTGATTAAATAATTTTATTTTCTTAAAAAAACTGTGAGTATATGTTTTACCTCAGAATTAAATAATTTTTTTATACAAAAGTTATTCAAAATCCTAAAATTCTAAGTACTTCTATTCTTTTAATAAATCTCTACAGAATGCACACCTTGCGTATATTTGCAAAAAAGTGCTAATCGATAAGAGTAAAAGTGTACTTCCGATCAGAATTTTGAAACTTCTTTCATACAAAAATTATTCCAAATTCAGCTCTACTACGTTTGTACTCTTGATAAATATATACAGAACGCATAATTTATGAGATATTTGCAAAAAATCGCTGTTCGATAAAAGTGTTACTTCCGGTTCGAATTTTGGAAACTTGTTTATGCAAAAACTATTCAAAATCAATCTTTAAATACTATTATTCTGGTAATATATCTGTCTAGGAAGCTTGAATTGCGAGATTTTAGAAAAAAATCGATAAAAGTAAAAAATTTGCTTCCGGTAATTCAGAAAAACTTTCTGAGTACATTCGAAATCTTTATAAAAATTTTTTAAATTGAGTAGTTGATGAAATATTCGTAAAAGTCAACTTTAATTGAAGTAAAACTACTACTTCTGGTCTACCGATTTGACTGAAAATCTAATCTCGTAAATATAATGTTTGATGTTGATAGCTGTAGCCGTTTGGACACTATCGTGAACACATACACAGAGAGAGACAGGCAGATAGGTATCACTTTTTTGGTATCAGGGGACTTCAAAACGTCGACATTTTCATTTGGTTGTGGACGTTTTACTTTCTTATACTTAGTACAAGAAAGTAAAACGTCCAGAACCAAATAGAAAGCCAGGAAGATGATAATATAAAAAGGTTTGAGGTCAGAACCAAAACACATCCAGAAACAGATAAAAAAAATCCGGTAGAGGATGACCTAAGAAGGTTTGAGACCAGGGACCAAAGGTACATGTTGAAGAAGAGGAATGGATGACAACTGTTTTGAGAACAAGCTAAAACCAACCAAAGATTATGAAGTCATAGTTGATGAAGTTTTCAAATCTTTGTTTGTGATGTGTAAGACCTATTGATGAATACATACTTCAAGTAAGCACGCGGGCCTACTTCTTAGCTCTTTTGTGTTGTTGATCTGCAGAATAAAACATCCGAAACCAATATCGTGCAATTTTCAGATCTTTACTATTTCCAAGCTTAAATTCATATTTTAGATTAAGGGCATAACTACTTCCACAATCGTCTGAACAAAATAGATTTAAAAGAGATAGAACGAGGCAGTTTATAAATTCCGCGCAAAAATGTTAATGTAACATTTGTAAGATGCAAAAAAACTGACCGACATCCTTAACAACAATAAAATTAAAATAAGCACATATTTCGTTAACTAAGATGTCATCTTCAGCAGTAAAAACATGTAAAAACAAAAACAAACCATTCTTAAACAAAACGTTTTTAGCTAAGATTATAACTTTTGACAGTATCCTCTTCACCAAGTCGCCAATGCTAATATTTTTAGACAACTGATGGCAAAACTGATGTTTATCATGCACTAACTATAAATTATATAATCTTTGAAGAGTTGTTTTGGATATGTACTGATTATTTATTTAAACTTTCAGCACTTTTGTCGACATTGTAATGAATATTGTCGGAATATTCCTGTGGATGGCGATAGGAACAGCTTGTCTTCACTACTGGATCAACTATCTGTCAGAATACTGGTTAAGCAATGACACACCAGAAAGAAGGGTGAGTAAAAACATGTACTAATAGTTATTTTCTTTTATATAGTAGTTTTCATTCAATTTGTTACTGTATTAACGGCAAAAATTTTTACTTTTATTTCTGTTTATTTTTCAGGCTGGTTTAGCATTGGGTGCTCTTTGTTTAATAAACGGAGTCTTCTATTTATTGGATTCGGGATTGTCAGCGGTGCTTTTCTTCAAAGCAAAAGTAAACTTAGAATGAGTCAATGTCTAAGAAACTAATTTTCAACAAATTTCAAGAACAAAAATCTGTAACTAAACCAGTTAATGTAAATATTACGAAAAACAATACTTTTCCAGTACAATTTCAGATAAATATAGTTTTAAGTTTTAACTTTGTATTTAAGTGTGTTTGTAAGAAATCACTAATCATTTCATAATTTTTGTACACTTCATCTTAACAAAATAACTACAACTTTAAAGTGTATTTCAAACGATAAGTTGTTGCAATTTTGTTCAAGATAGAGTATTAATTTTAAATTTAGCGATTGCGTATGTGTGCTTGTAACTGATGCATTTATTTTAATCCATTGGTTTTTAGTGTGTAAGTTGAATTTTGTATTTATAATTTTTAATAAATTATTTCTATGTGATTTGTTTGTTTTGTTTGTTTGTTTCTCTTTCATTACTAAAGCTCGTATGAACATGTAATCTATATTTTTAAAACACCTCCATCATAATAATAATTTAAAATTTCATGTAAGACTAAAGTAATATCACTTTAGATAAACAGTTTTACTTTCATCCACGTTTTATTTCAGTATTATCAATATGATAAGCGAGGCAAAATTCCAATGTCTTTTTTCATATCTACTATGAAATCATGTATCACAGATAACGTTATTTATGAGATTTTATAAATATATACTAGGAAAATATAATAAAAAATTGAAGTATCTATATAATTAATAAACACGCACTTAACGGATTCTTATAATTTTGTTTTGCACCCTTGGGTATTTGATATTATAGATCATAGTTTGTGGTTTATACAGAGCTATTTATCAAATCGATTTAACAAGTTTTTTGAATTCGCTTATATTATAAGAATTCCCAATGATATCGGGAGTGCCGCAAGGCTGAAACGTAAGCCCTTTACTATATGTTATTTAGGAAAAGAAACATATCTGGATCTTTTCGAATATATTTGATAAGGTTCAGCGGCCTATTATTGAAAAACAAAATAAAAAGTAACAAAATCAAACTGGCATTACAAAGCAATAATACAATAAAACAAATTTCATCAGACTGTGATAAGTATATATAGGACAACAAAAACAAACTCTTGGCAGAAAGATTAAAACGCGAAAACCACCACAGTATAAAAACACTATGTTAACTCAAAATACAATTTCAATTTTCAAAGCAAAAATGTTAAAAAGCAACAAAATACAAAATTCAGCGTAATACATGAGATATTGTAATAACAATTTAATAAACGACAGGACTGAAATTAATAACATACCGAAAATCTATTTGGCAATAAGTCAATATTTCATTTCATTTTCTGGTTTCTTCAACTTTAGTTCTATTCCCATCAATATCAATATGAGTTTTAGATTTCCCTGTTACTTCTTTTACTACATTTCAAGTCACTTGCGTTGTATTTGAGGTATTTCTTATATATTTTGAATAACAGTCCCGTTTCATTTGCTGCATAGTTGTCTTTAAATCATTTCTGAAAGTCTGTTTATGTTCCTCTCATAAAGGTGACACTTTAGGCATTTCATTCTTAAAGTCTCATCTCTCAACAATTTTCTTTCAGTTAAATGCACTTTGATATTTTTACTTTCTTATACGTAGTATAAGGAAGTATTGTGATGAATGAACATTTTCGACCTCAAGATTTTGCAGATGTCAAGTTTCGTGAAGTCCCCTGATATTGAAAAAGTGGTTTTTAGAAATCCTCTCTGTTTCTCTTTCTCGCTCTTTGTCAGTGTCTGTGTGTGGCCATGATAACAGAAAAACGGCTAAAGTTATCAATTCCAAATCTTATATTTACGACAATAATCTCCCTCTTGAGATATGCGTAGGTTTTCAGTTAAATCGGTAGACCGGAAGTAATAGTTTACTGAAGTAAAAAATTCGAATTTTACCAATATTTCGTCAACTACTGAGTTTAAACTAATTTATAAAGAATTCAAATGTACTCAAAAGTGAATTTGAGAAAAATTTTATTACCGGAAGTAGATAGGAAAATCAGTTTTTTTGCGAATATTTCGCAAGTCATGCTTTCTAAGCAAATACATTATGAGTACAAAAGCATTTAAAACTTGATTTTCAATACTTTTTGTATAGAATTTTTTTTTAAATTCCGACCTGAAGTAACACTTTTACTCTTATCGAATAGAGATTTTTTGCAAATATTTCGTAAATTATGCATTCTCTATAAATTTATTAAGAGTGCAAAAGGATTTGGAGCTAGATTTGGAATATTTTTTGTATAAAAGAAATATCAAAATTCAGCCCGGAAGTAACACTTTTACTCTTATCGTGTAGCACTTTTTTGCTAATATCTCTCAAAGTATGCATTCTCTAGAGATTTATTAAGAGACTAGAAGAATGTAATGAAAATAGGATTTTGAATAATTTTTGTTAAAAAAATCAAAATTCGGGCCTGAAGTGAGACATTTACTCACAGGTTTATTTTTTTAAGAAATAAAAAGTATTTAAAACTTATTTTAGAAAATTTTGTATAATTTGAAAGGGACATACGTATAAGAAAGTCCTGTGGTATACGATAATAAAGGATAATATATTATGGCGATGACTTTTATATTGCTTCTAATATTCCCGTTTAAATATGTACTTTTTTGATATCCCAATATAGAAATTACGAGGGCGTATTTTTATGTTATCTACCTAGCCATGAAACAAAAGAGTGACGGTGTCAAACAAATTATTGAAAAATTGCCGTCACTGATAGAAGTACAAGTGCTAAGTTGTGTTTAGTTTATGTTGTGTATAGAGATTTGAGACGGTCCATTTCTCGATAAAATGAGTGAAACTAAAGTTGAACATCGCAGCGTAATAAAGTTCTGACAAAGGAAGGTAATGGTCCAAAAGCAATTCATGAAAGAATGGTTGCTCTATATGGGGAAGATACACCATCTTATTTCCAAGTAAAATATTGGTCTAAACTCTTTCGACGGGGCCGAGAGTCAATCAATGATGACCCAAAGTCCGGACGACCCGTTGAAGCTCGATCTGAAAACATTGTGCGAAAAGTCGACAATTTGGTACTGAAAGATCGGCGTGTAAAGATCTCTGTCATTGCCAATGAAGTCTGTATATCCGAAACAAGTGTTCTCAAAATTTTGCATGATGATTTGGGTATGAAGAAGGTGTCTGCACAGTGGGTACCTAGATTGCTTACACATGAACAAAAACTGTGCAGAAAAGAAGTTTCTCAAGAAAATTTGGTCAAGTTTGAGAGGGAAAAAACATTTTTACCTCGAATTATTAGCGGGGATGAGACTTGGGTATATTACTGGGACCCTCCTACTAAACAAGAATCCATGCAGTGGGTTCATAAGGGGCTCTCCACCACCAAAAAAGGCCAAGACACAATTTTCTGGAAAAAAACTGATGGCAACTGTTTTCTTGGATGCTGAAGGAGTTTTGCTTATTGAATATATGCCGAGAGGGTCTACCATAAATGGAGAGGCCTACGGAAACACAATTAAAAATTTAAAAACTGCTCTCGAGGAAAAGCGCCCGCATTCTTATCCACAAAAAAGCTGGTTTCTGCACGACAATTGTCGGGTTCATAAGGCAAACAAAGTTCAGCAGATAATCAATGACTGTGGGTTTATAGAGTTACGGCATCCACCTTATAGCCCCGACCTAGCTCCGTCACACTTCTTCTTATTCAAAAATTTAAAAAAGCATCTCAGAGGAAAACGTTTTGCTTGTGATGAAGAACTCAAATAAGCTGTTGAAGAATATTTTGCGGGGTTACCGAAGCAATTTTTTTCTGAGGGTATGGGGCAACTGGAAAAATGATGGAATAAGTGTATTAGTGTTGAGGGAGTTATGTAGAAAAATAAAAAATTTTTGTTATCTTATGTGCTTTTTTTCATGGCTAGGTAGATAACATAAAAATACGCCCTCGTAATAACAACTCTAAAATCTGATTACATTTCAATAGCCAAAGAGCGTTATTTTAATTTATTGATATTAAACGTATTCAGTAGATATTTACAGGTAATATATAAACAAAAATGAGTCACTTCCTGGTATGTTGAAGCAATCAAATATTTTTGTACTTCATCACCTGTAAATGGTTTTAGGATGCAAATATGGAATGAATTACTTACACTATCTATTTTCAAAGAACCTGCTACTATTATTACTAATAACATGAATAATTGTGTAAACTTTCAGGTTAACAAATACGACATTCTATATCCAGATGAAAAACATTACATTTTAATGGCTGAAAAAGGAACAAGACATCATTTCTTGGAATTTACATTTCTCCTTTATACAGTGTAAGAATGTAGGCACATATGTATACTTACGTATACTTTATCTAATATTACAAAAATCGAAATTAGATTAAATAAATTAATGGCGGACTAAAAAATGAGGTCATATCAGAAAACAAGCAAATGATAAGCACGACAGATAATCAGATATGAGAATATCCAACAAGTGAATCCACCGCCTATTGAGTTGGTTGAATCGTAGTAATTTGAACTTGAAAAAGTTATAACTTTCGATTTTATTGTGTTTTGATTTAACATTTGTTCTGTTTAGAGTGAAAACAAAAGTGATTATTAGCCAAAATGACGAACATAGCTACAGTAGGGTCTATAATTATCAAACTATTGAAATTGGTAAGTTAGCTTAGACGATTAAACATGAAATATACTGCAACTGGGTAGAGGATATATATACTTCTTAGGCTGTCTCAGCAAAAATTAAAAGGTTGATTTTAAAGATACAGTTGTACGTATTCTATGTTCTAATATACGTAATTTTATTAAAGTTCATTATTTTGTATCCATTGTTATGATTCATTATTTGCACATGCGCATGCGCCTCAAAATATATATTAAATGAAAATAAACAGGAAAAATGGCGGCCGGGCATAGATAACAATAATAATATCAACTTGTTATTTCTAGTAATTTAGAATTAATCTCGATTAAAAATAAGCAATAATATTTTATTCTTATTACAGAAAAATCAAGTGATCGTATTCTTTATTCAGATTTTTTAATATTCAATTGTCTTAAGTTAGCAGGTTGTACTTATACTGTTATATGAAGTGTATATACAAGCTTGTTTATTAGTATGGCAAAGTAGGTTTTAACAATTAAATTTATATTATTATACAGGTTGGTCATTAGTAGCCGCTTCCTCGATTTCTCTTTTTTTATTTTAAATAAGAAGAAAACAATGGGTGGAAGATTCATGGTTGCTTGGAGTGCATAATCTAAAAATACTTTCAGCTTTAACGCACTTCCGGTTTCACCGGAAATGCATTAAGCTTATTTTTTTAAAAAAACACCCCATGTTTTTTTTGGGATTTTCTAGTACATTATAAAATTGCCTATTCAACTATTTTTCCTTATCCAAAATTGAGCCAAAACTTCTTGAGTTATTATTTTCTGTTGGAAATTTTTGACCAAAACACGTGTTCAGAAAAAAAAATCATATGAGCAATGTTGTTAAAAGTAAAAACATTAATTTTGGTGCAGCGTATAGCCGAAAAAATCTACATCATATTATATCATAGCATTTTATTCCTTTTTTTTATTTTCTTTCATTTTTGTTAACCATGTCCTATACATGTCTTCGTAATAGATAATCACTAGAGGAGAAATCAGCGGCCAAATGAACTACAAGCGTTGTTGTTCTATGCAACCAAATATTAGTTTAACCAATAGAAAGGCCCGACTACCTGTGTGAACTGTCAAACAAAGTAATGGTTAAACCCAACTATTATAAAAGTAATTTACAGATTACTACATTTTCAGTTAATTTTTTAATTAGAGAATGTTCAGATGCAGTATTTTCTTTGCCTGATTGCTCCGATTCATTCATTTGGTTAATGCTCTTCAGAAGCAGCTTTTCGAAATTATAAGTTGATAACGTAAAACAATAGAAATATAAAAATGCAGTGATTTTTTTTCTGAATACGTGTTTTAGCTAATAATTTCCAAAAAAAATTAATAACTCAAGAATGTTGGCTCAATTTTGAATAAGACCAACAAATAAGACAGCTGAATAGGTAATTTAAAACAGTTTCAAAAATTCGAAAAATATATAGGGTGAGTAATTTAAAAACATAAGCATAACGAGTTTCCGGTGAAACCGGAAGTGCGTCAGAGTTTCAAGTATTTTTAAAATATGCAACCCTAGAAACCATGAATCTTCCACTAATTGTTTTTTCTTTTATTTAAAACACAAGAGAGCAATCGAAGAAGCGGCTACTAATGACTCAGCCTGTAAACATCTTCCAAAAATATTTTCAGTTGATACAGGGTGTTATAAATATAGTACCCAAACGCTTATTTTCTTTTTTTAAATTAAATTGTATAGTTTTTTAATGTTCTTGTGATAACTTAAATAGTCTGTCATAAAATTAGCACTAAACAAAAAAAATCTATTTGATATTTCTCTGTTATTTTAAATACAACGACCTGTATATTACGAAGGTAATTAATATTAAAATGTCATTTCAAATGACTATAAGATTCCTATCCCTAAATCTCCTGCATTTTGAGTAATGATAGATTACTAAAAATTTTCACTTATAATTACAGGAGAGCTTTCTTTTTTCCGGATAAATTTTCAGTTTTTAACGAAAATTTTTGTTGCTAGGTAACTGTACGAAACAAATTGCCTAATAAAGCTTTGCTTCAGCTATCGAGGAGGCAATTTGTTGAGTTCAGTTACCATTTAGCAACTAAATTTGAGTTTGAATATGGAAAATTTATACGGGAATAAAAAGTAAGCTCGAATGTAATTCGGTAAGATAATTTACTAAATGTGTACAAAACTATTGAAACATTTATTATTAAAAAATACAGTTATTAAAAGCACAGTTCTTCTACACTTTGTGAAGAATAAATACTTACAATGAGTTTGCAGATTTTATGTCATAACAACACATCACAACGAACGCTATGAAGGAAAAGTAAACAAATTGATGTTGGGTCAACCAAAGACTGCGGTTGCGTCAACTTTGACATTTCATTTTGACAATTTTATTTTATGACATTACGATAAAATACAACTTGTTGTTAGGTCAACCAAAGGTGAACAACTTTCTCGCCGATATAAAAGTTTAAGTAGACTTTTATCGCTGTGAAAGTGACAAAACAATTCCGACTTCTGGGGGTTTTTATGCATGCATTAAATTATCATTCAAATATTGTTAACAAATATCTTTATCACTCTATATGCCAACTGTCAATGTAAAATAACTAATAAAGCTTTGCCGCAGGTAAAAAATGCTTTATTCTTATTAACAGCTGTTAAACTATTTGCCTTATTTATAATTCATAATCATTTTTATTATTTTCAGACGTACAATATTAATACTGTCATTTTCTTTTGATTTTCCTCTTTTGTCAATTGCGTTTCATTATTTGTCAAATGGAATTCACTCTTTGTCAAATTACTTTATACCAATTGTTTCTCTTGTTTATATGTAGATATGTATACCTCTACAATTTTATAAAAAAATATAGTAATTTACTCATTAAAGTGAGATTTTTTTTATTTAGAGACAAACACAGTGTAACATCTGTGTAACCTAAACATAATTCAATTTGAAATTTCATTTTTTTGTAAACAGTTGTGTAAATATGTCTCCCTCCATGTGTTGAACATAATTCAAACAATTTTATGGACGTATACGCTCAGATGCATTGTGTGCCTCTGCTACCACTGCCTGAGTAACTCTTCTAGTGGATTTAGAAAAGGGCATTAAGCAGCAAGAAACACTGGAAAATGACCATGACCTCTAATGAGGGCCAAAACTTCCTCACTTCTATGGTATCTTACATTGTCCACAACAATATGAGCCTTCCACACTGTCATTATGTAAATGTTGAATAACTTAGTGAGAAATTCAGAAAAGTGCAGTACATTATAGGCACATCTTGAATTTGAAACAAATACACTGAAATTTACGTTCATTACAGCGGCAACAGAATAATTGCGCCCTCTTAACTGTGCTTTTAATTTTGATGCTCTGGTATTTTTCACAAACCTTCCGAAGGAAACGAAAAAATATATTTGTATTCCGTATTTGTCAATGAAAAACATTTCTTCTCTTTCCAAGATCATTCTGTTATACTGCACTGCATAATCAAAGCGAGCTTGAATAGTGTCCAGTATTTCTTCTTTCAGGAAAAAATGATACTTTTTTAACAGAATAAGGAAGGTTGCTCTATTAATCGTAGATGGTGCTATTTGTTGAAGAAGTGGCCATTGGTTTAAGCACCTTTATTACAATTGGCGTATGTAGGGTTAAAGAACAACCTAGGCCAATCTAGTCACAAATCTGTTCTTTTTGAGCATTTAATAATTTTTGCTGCCGATTTCCTGCACTTAATTTTGCAGTATTATTAGTTTTCCTATATGTTGCATAAATTTTTCTAACCGTATCCGGCAAAACGAAAAGAAATTTTGAATTAAGTTATGTTTATATTACATAGATGTCACACTGTGTTTGTATCTATTAAAGTCCCTAGATATATAAAGTACCGCAATTACCTCCATTTTGGCGCCAAAGAAGCGGCAAATTTAAAAATCTGTCAGTTTTTTTAACTTTACAAAAATACAATAGTTGTCAATCAATATGTCAAAAATGTATTCAAATTGTAAAATAGCCTATTGATTTCTTGACAAAATACGAAAGTTTTCTAATTAAAATTTAGAAAAACATAATTGTGATTGTGATCGTGTCGTTAGCTAAAGAGGACCAATCGAAAAGCAGCAACTAGTGTATATGTGTGTGCATGATTTTTATTATTTATTACTCAACAGAAAATCCAAGTATAGAATAAATGTACAATAGAAAAGACCAAAAATATATATTAAAAAGGTAATGCATATAAATAACAAAATATAGAAATGAAAATAATTAATTAATTAATATATAATATTTATAAGTTTAAGTATTTGTTATTTATTATATTATGTATTTTTTATATATTTTATATTCATTATTAAAGTAAAGATTTACAACACGGTTTCTTGTCATCCTTCATTCATTCAACAAATTATGATCTGCCATAATATACCTTACTGGCACATCTTCATATGGACTATTTCTTCATTTAATGGAATATCTGCAGTTAAACACATGTTATGTAATACAGAACATGCATTTACAATAGTGCCCATAAATTCGGGGTTATACCTGGAGCTCCTCTCTTTTAATGAGCATGGAAATCGGATTTTCAACAAACCAATGCAGCGTTCAATACAATTTCTAGCTGAACTGTGAACTCTATTATACCTTTCTTCAGGAGAATTTGGTAGAGCATCTGGCACAAGTGTTAACAAATACGGTTGTAGAGGATATTCAGAGTCACCTAACAACCAAGAATTTGTTTGTTTGATTGATGGTAGAGGAACTTTTTTCTGATAAGTTCTTCATAACCTTTACTTCCACATGCCATGTACAGCTTCAGTGATTTTTGTATAGTTGCATTTGACCATTCTTTTCCGCGGTGATTGCCATATGATAATAAATAAATTTGATCCTCCGAAAAAAGAATTTTGAAGTTTTCCTCAAGGTTGCTAATTTGTTTTTTCATAGCTAAAATTTGTAATTTAGCTGCTTTTAATTCATTTTGTAGACATTTCAACTGATCATTTTCATTTTGTTCAATATAGTACGTAATAACGTAATAACCTTACTCTTTATGTCATTATGTCAACAGCGATCAGCTGATTGCTCCTCGTGTCCAGATACTACCAACTCAATCACTAAAGTCCGCAAAAGTCACCAAATCTCCGCCATTTTGGCGCCGTTATAATGGGACAAACCAATTGCGGTACTTTATTATCTAGGGACTTTAGTATCTATTAAAGTATCTACAACGTGTCCACGTAAGTATGAGGCAAATGGGGAATTTTTTTATTATTGATTTTACAGAAAACTTTATAGGAAGGAAACGTTCGAGCATCAGAAGAAACCTAATATTTTTTATTCAAAGTTGCTTTCTAGTACTTGGTTAGAGAGAAAATTAAAAACAAGTAATTTTGCCATAAGAGTAAACTACATTTATTTTTAAAGATATCAAATATATCCATATAAAAATGTTATTTCAAATTTTAAAATATGCACAAATATGAATTTATATTAACATAACTAATAAAATTAAAATTCACTGTTATAGGTAGAGAAATAATAATAGTAAATACGTAATAATTTTTAACTGCTATCTACATTTCAGTAATTCTGTGGTTGTCATGTGGACTGTCACTTCAATAATAATTTCCATGTCATTTTGACACTCGCTGTCACTTTAATAAATCAATCATTTTAAGAAAATAATATATACCAGAAAGCAGCAATCAATCGACTTCCGTCATAAAGGAAAAATAATGACGTCTGCATTGCCAATTTCATAACAACGAACATAATTACTTTATATATTACTAAATTTAGAATTTCATTGGTATAGAATATATTATATGTATATAATAATAATTACAGGATTATTTTAATTATTAATATTAATTAAAAATGATAATGTTGGCGTTATTTTAGCCAGTTTTACAAAAAATATTAACATCGGATGTTGGCTTACATGAAACATCGTTTACACGTCGCTAGTGATTTTGAATTTTGAATTCCTTGTTGTCATTTGACAGTATTGTTTAACAGTATTATAGGATAGGTTTTAGTTGCTGTTGTTTATGTTTGTTATTTTATTGTAGTATTATCGTTCAAAATTCTTTTTAGAACTAACGATGCTTAAGTCATTCAGTAGTCAGTCAAAGGAGCTTATTAGCTCTTTGATTATTACATACATGCAAACGTAAATTGAATAACTATTACCGCTGACAAGTGTGCGAGAGGTATGTATACATATTTGTTGTAATGACATCAAATAAATATTAATATTATAATTTTAGAGAATTGCACAAGCTTTAAATATTTCCGTTGAATCTGTGAGTAGTATTTTTAAGACATGTAAACAAAATGATGCTCACCGAAGTCCTAAAAAAACGTTTCAGGAAACTGTATGTGATTACTCATGCAATAAAAGCAACAATACGCGATACGATCTGTATAAAAACGCTAAGTTGCTTATACAACTCATTGAAAATAAAAAGAATATAATGTTAATGGTGTTTTTTAAAACAACACTTTACATGAGCTTTGTTATTATCACTGCTAGGGGAGCATCATACCTTTGATGGCTCTGTTGATTTTTTTGGTAGAGTACTAGCAGATATTGGTTTCAAATATAAGAAAGACTGTCCATAGAGAAGATTAAGGAAAAAACACATGTTCTTCCTCGAACCAATTTTCTATAAAAATATATGAATAATTTACAATCTGAAAGTCCACTGGAATGTGTCTATTTAGATGAGACTTGGATTTTTGAAAATGGCACCGTAACCAGATCATAGCAGGAGGATAGTCATAAGAGTATTTGAAAGTTGACGACAAGAGGTAATACTCTGCATTTAAATTGACACGTGTCGAGTAATACAAATTTTGCTTTGGTTTTAGGTTTATAGTCATTTATGCAGGTACATGTAATGGTTTTATTAACAGTGCCTCTTTAGTATTTTTTCAAATACTTGTAATCCTGATTACCATCGTGAAATAGATAGAAACAATTTCTTAAATTAGTTTGAAAATGCACTGCTGTGTACGCTAGACGTTATCATAGCATTTATATGATAAATGTCCTAATAATTCTTGAAACAAAGGTCAAATAAGAGAATGGTTAAGAGCCATAATATACCAGATGCAGACAGTTTTACAACTACGATCATATCACTACATATTCAACCCGATAGAGCATAATTAAATGTATAAGATAAATACATAAGCAGAAAATGTACAGTATATGTTATAATAAATTCGCTACATATACTGATTTAAATTTTGTACTTAATGTTATACCGATTATAAGAAAAAACAAATATAAAAATAAATATCTACATTTTGTTACTTGCCTGTAACATTTGGAGCTTTCTTTTTGTGTATGTCCTAAGTTGGAGAGGGTTGTCATTAATAATTTATTACAAATTTGGATATGACTAGTTAATTTGTGTTAAGCTGTACCATCCTTTGAAACAAGTTAATTGTAAAGTATGACATTAATATAAATTGAAGTCAGGTTTAAAAAGATATTTTAAACAATGAAGAATTATTGAAAAAGTTTGCTTCCTAAAATATACATTTTATATAACCATTGTTTAAGTCTTCAATATTAAGAAATAATCACTAGAAGAAAAGTACGAAGTTTGATTTTTTATTTTTACTATTTATTAAGTGGAATGGTGAATTCAAGATGTAGTTTTATTTCATTATACTCACAGAATATATTGTTTTACTTTATCAAAAAGTATTTAATTTACATTCAGAAAATTTGGTAAATTTTGATGCAAATATAACCTCAAAGTAAACTTCAGAAATCGTAAATTTTATTCGCCGATCACAATACTAACATTGACGTACTACAACTGTTACATCATGGATTTTGATGACGAAGGTCGATTGTTTGGTGCTTTCTACCATATTAAGTAACTATACCAAACATGGCCGAACGATTAACTATGCAAGAGAGAGCTGAGTTAATTCTCATTTGTGGAGATAATTACAAGTCATGCAGAGAAGCAGCTGATGTTTCAATGAAAGACATCCTAACAAAACAATTAGTCACCAAAGCGTGTCGAGAATTTTATATCAGTTTAAAGCTAGTGGTAGTTTAAAAATGCGTTTCACGAAAGAACGAGAAAAACATTTGAGAAGTTTCGAAAATTTTTTACGTATTATGCAAAGCGCAATTGAAAATCCTAAAATTTCTGTTAGAAAAATTGCAAGTAATTTAGATATGAAGAAATCATCGATAAGCAACATTTTGGTTCGCAATAGGTATCACCCCTATAAGCCGAGATATATTCAAACCTTGCAAGAACGGGATTATAATAAT
Source organism: Amphimallon solstitiale (assembly GCA_963170755.1). NCBI lineage: Eukaryota > Metazoa > Arthropoda > Insecta > Coleoptera > Scarabaeidae > Amphimallon > Amphimallon solstitiale. Next base: position 17,849,850 of record OY720683.1, on the reverse strand, counting down.
AGATTTGAATTTTCTTTGGATATTCAAGCTGAAATTGAAACGCACAAATCATTTTTCAAAAATATTTTATTTACTGATGAAGCAACATTTACAACAAATGGTGTTGTTTGTGCACAAAATTGTCGTTGGTGGTCGCCTGTCAACCCAAATTTTAGAATTCCTTGTAAGAATCAGTATTCGCAAAAGGTAAATGTTTGGTGTGGGATTTTAAATAGAAAAACTTTTGGTCCGTATTTTTTCCAAATGACATTAAATTCACGTTATATTGAATTTCTGCAAACAGGCCTCGATAACGAATTAGATGAATTGCCACTAGAAATTAGGAGAACCCTTTGGTTTATGCAAGATGGAGCACCTGCACATAGTGCACGAATAGTTGTCAACTATTTAAATGAAAAATTTGGGGAAAGATGGATAGGACGTAATGCACCTTTTCCATGGCCAGCGCGCTCACCCGACCTAAATCCTATGGATTATTTTGTTTGGGGATGGTTAAAGAATAAAGTATATTCAGAAAGACCTTTTCAGAATGTAGAAGAATTGAAAAACAAAATAAATGATGCGGTACTGTTCTTAAGAAATAATCCTATAATGTTAGAACATGCATGCAAGGATTTCAACAGGCGTACAAACTTGTGCGTTCAACGGGAAGGACATTACCTTGAATAGTTTTTTTCTATTACTTGTATTTGTGAATTTGTTATTTCTGTCAATTTCATATTTGTTGTATATTATAAAAAAAAACCACTTCTTAAATATTGTGAGTATATGATTTCTGTTTAATTCCATGCATATCAGCTCTAAGAATTTGATATCAAATGTAAATTATTTTACGTGAAAATCACACGAAATTGATTATTGAAGTGACAGTCCACATGACAACCACAGAATTACTGAAATGTAGATAGCAGTTAAAAATTATTACGTATTTATTATTGTTATTTCTCTACAACAGTGAATTTTAATTTTATTAGTTATGTTAATATAAATTCATATTTGTGCATATTTTAAAATTTGAAACAACATATTTATATGGATATTTTTGATATCTTTAAAAATAAATGTAGTTTTCTCTTATGGCAAAATTACTTGTTTTTAATTTTCTCTCTAACCAAGTACTAGAAAGCAACTTTGAATAAAAATAATAGGTTTCTTCTGATGCTCGAACTTTTCCTTCCTATAAAGTTTTCTGTAAAATCAATAATAAAAAAAATTCCCATTTGCTTCATACTTACGTGGACACGTTGTATATATAAAATAAATTTCTCACTTTAATGTGTAGATTGCTATATTTTTTTTTTATAAATTGTAAGAGATATACTTACCTATACATAAGCAAGAAAAGCAATTGATATAAAGGCAATTACTTTGCCTTTATATCAATTGCTTTTCTGACAAAAAGGGAATTCCATTTGACAAATTCAGCTGACGTTTAAAAACATGGAAAGTCATTTGACAAATAGTGAAATACAATTGACAAAAGCGGAAAACCAAAAGAAAATGACTGTAATGTTATTTGCCACAAGATCAGATAAATTTTATTATTTGATTAATACAAGGTTCGTCAGTGAAGCGGGAAAATTTAAAAGCTCAGTAATTCATTTGACGGTTGGGTGAGGGCGCTGAAGTCAATGATAAATTCTAATCATTCAACGCCATTTAGTAAACATGGAACAGTGGTCAGCTGCTCATTGTTTTTTTCTGTGTTAAATCGTTTTATAAAAATGGTGACTCCGTGACAACTGTGAGATTATTTCGCAATGAGTACAATATTCCGCGTCGTGGGCGGATTCCGTCTACTTGTGGGTACAAAAGCTTGAAGAAAATAGATATACTTTAAATTTAAAACATAAAGGAGGAGCAAAAAGTGTTAGAACGTCAGAAAGTACTGATAGAGTTCGAACTGCCACAACACGTAGTCCACAACGTTCTGCTATTAGACATGCATTAGCAATGAATATCAGTGAATCGTCGATGCGTCATAAGTACTTAACTTTTCCCTCCTATAAAATTATTTAAGTTGTCCAAGAATTAAAAGAAGCTGATTTGGTTAATCGCATGTATTTTTGTCAAGAAATGTTGCAGCGTTTGGATGGGGAAGAAAACTTAATTCACTATATGTTTATGACAGATGAAGTCCATTTTGATCTTAACGGTTATGTAAATAAACAGAATTGTTGAAGATATTGGACCGCTGAAAACCCGCTTCAGTTAAATGAGAAACCCTAGCTTTAAGGTGATAGCACGTGGTGCTCTTTCATCATCTGGCATTATTGGACCATTCTTTTTTGAAGATGATCGAGGACATGTTACAACCGTTACTGTAGTTCTCTACACAAACACGGTCACAACATTTCTAGGGCAAGAACTGGTTCGATTTCCAGAGATTACGTGGTTCCAGCATGACGATGCTCCCAGTTATACTGGTCGTATGTCTATTGCTGCTTTAACGGAACTCTTTCCGAACCATATCATATCCAAAATGGAAACATTTTTTGGTGAAAAAATTGAATTTTGCCGTTATTTCGTCAACTACTAAGTTTAAACAAATTTATAAAGTATTCATATGTACTTAGAATTAAAATTGTGAACAATTTTATTTAAAAAGTTTTTCGAAATTCCTATCGGAAGTAGGTTTTGTACTCTTATCGAAAATGATTTTTTTGCGAATATTTCGCAAGTCATGCTTTTTAGACAGATACATTACGGGTATGAAAGTATTTAAAACATTATTTTAAATATCTTTTGTATAAAAAAAATTTCAAAATTCAGGCCGGAAGTATCACTTTTACTCTTATCGAATAGCGATTTTTTGCAAATATGTCGTAAATTATGCATTCTATATAACATATATTTATATATTTATCAAGAGTACAAAAGTATTTAGCGCTAGATTTGCAATATCTTTTGAATAAATGAAATTTCAAAATTCGGACCGGAAGTAACACTTTTACTCTTAGGGAGTCGCACTTTTTCTGGAATATCTTGTATGCATTCTATAGGTATTTATTAAGAGAATAGAAGTACTGAGAATAGGGTTTTGAATAATTTTTGTGTAAAAAAGGTCTTAAAATAGTACAGTTTGAAATGTCCATACGTAGAAGAAAGTCGTGTGGTGGCCACATCTCGTTTTTTCTTTGGGGTTGGCTCGAGTGCAAGGTGTACGTTGAGCGACCGCAAACGTTAGAGGAACTAAAACTAAAAATTCAAGAAGTAGTTGCACGTATTACACCGGAAAAGTTACGGCAAGCAATGGAGCATTTTCGAATAAGACTACAACAATGCGTAGATCGTGATGGTGCCCACCTGTCAAGTAGTGTTTGGGGTTGGCTCGAGTGCAAGGTGTACGTTGAGCGAACGCAAACGTTAGAGGAACTAAAACTAAAAATTCAAGAAGTAGTTGCACGTATTACACCGGAAAAGTTACGGCAAGCAATGGAACATTTTCGAATAAGACTACAACAATGCGTAGATCGTAATACTGCCCACATGTCAAGTAGTGTTTTTAAAAAATGAAATGGCAAGTCTAACTTAAAAGAAAACTGTAAAAACATTAATGTTAAAATAAATGCTTCTGTAGATACAGTAGTTTTAAATTTTCCCGCTTCATTTATGCCATCATCGGTACATAAGCAGGCAAAGTCTAGAAAATTATTAAGACTTCGTATCAGCAATTATTGCAAATCGGTGTTTTTGTTATTTTCATTACCCCCTAAGCTATTATTATTTGAATAACAAGTAACTAAGCAAATATATCCTGATAAAAGGCAACCTAGTGTTTGGACTTAGAAAGTAGAGAAACTTTAAGAGAGATTTATTGAAACAGGTTGTGCAGGATATAATAACCATGTAAAACACAAATGTAAGAGCAATGATAACAAATTCAAGGTTTCGACGACCTTTATATCAGTTCGGTTAAAATTTCTAGAGAAACAGATGCATCCCGATCAACAGAAAGCAAAATATTAAGAAAAAATGATGTTCACCCTTCCCGTTGCACAATTCATACCGCGAGATTAAAAATTATATTGATAAAGGTTTCCCATGGAATGTAAAACGTCTGTCTTAAGTTATATCATTAACTGTCATACTGATATTTTTAGAGAGAAAATATAAATGACAAATACTAATGACAGTATGACACTCGTTTCAACACGAAGGTGCCCCTATAATTTATATACTTGTAGTGAGCAAGTTTTTGAATTAAAAATTAGTTGGTAGTTTTAATAGGAAAGTATATCTAACTTAAAATGCGTATTAATTGTTATAAAAAAGCATTTTTTAATTGAAACAGGCCGTTATTAATTATTATGCAGTTAATGAAAATACCTAACAATAATATTTGAATGAAATTTTTTTAACTATACATATCTTCTAAAATCCTGCGACAAAGACTGAAGTTGCTACTATAATTAAAAATTTCTTTAAGGACAATACCGTCTTATCATTAGTCATACATAATAAATTAATATCATATGTGGTTAATATATATATACATATATTAAACATATATATATATATATATATATATAATTAAATTTCTTGGACGATTTAGAGGTCAATACTAATTTCAAATTAATTTAAAATTAGTTTAATTGTTAATTAGGTAATTTTTAATATCTTTAAAAATTACCCAGCGGTCCAGGGTTCGATTCCTGGACCGCTGGGTAATTTTTAAAGATATTAAAAATTACCTAATTAACAATTAAACTAATTTTAAATTAATTTGAAATTAGTATTGACCTCTAAATCGTCCAAGAAATTTAATTATATATATATGCACATGAATATGTGAATAAGGTCAAGAAAAATTTAGAAAAAAATTTAGAATTATTTATTATATATATATATATATATATATATATATATATATAAACCAGTTTAATTACTGTTTCGTAACTCCGAAAACAGAATGTATGGGTAGGTATAAAGAAAACACTATATTGTAGCTTATAACGTTTCGGAAATGTTTATTTCCTTCATCAGATAATTGCCACACAATGGACCAAAAATCTCAGTATCTAACATTAATTTAAATCAAAGAGTATTTTGACAATCACTAATTATAAAAGTCTGTCAAATATCAAATTTATAATGGCTAGATCGCTAACAAACATCGAAAACAGCACTCTGAATTCAGTAAAACAAACATATTACAAATTTTGGACAACACATCTAAAAATGTCACGAAATGGCAAATACAAAAAGAACGCATTATCAACAGTAATGGAAACAGATATGAAACCTCAGATTTGTTGATCTTATCAGATCTTAATAAGATCAAAAGTTAACTTTCTTAACCATATTCAAAATTATTTGTCTAATACTTTATAACTAACCATAATATTTAATAAAATCATACATATTGTTTCAACATTTTATTTACTAAAACTTACAATTTCAATTTATCTGATATAAACAAAACAAATCTGAGGTTTCATATCTGTTTCCATTACTGTTGATAATGCGTTCTTTTGTATTTGCCATTTCGTGACATTTTTAGATGTGTTGTCCAAAATTTGTAATATGTTTGTTTTACTGAATTCAGAGTGCTGTTTTCGATGTTTGTTAGCGATCTAGCCATTATAAATTTGATGTTTGACAGACTTTTATAATTAGTGATTGTCAAAATACTTTTTGATTTAAATTAATGTTAGATTCTGAGATTTTTGGTCCATTGTGTGGCAATTATCTGATGAAGGAAATAAACATTTCCGAAACGTTATAAGCTACAATATAGTGTTTTCTTTATACCTATCCATACATTCTGTTTTCGGAGTTACGAAACAGTAATTAAACTGGTTTATTGGAATTTAAATATACATAACAGTTTTAACATCCTTTATTTTACTATATATATATATATTCATGCAGGGTATTGGGGGTTGTGTTGGATGAGTCTTTGACTTGGTCCGCCCATATTGATGTTTTGTGTGGTGAGCTGAGTAGGGCTTGCTATGCGATATATAATCTGCGCAATTCTTGCAGTTTCGAAGTGTTGAAGACATACTACTACTCGAATATATTTTCCAGGATTCGATATGGTATAATTCATTGGGGTCATTGCAGAGATGCCCAGAGGGTATTTTTGATGCAAAAAAAACTGTAAGGTACATATATAACCTGAGATTTCAAGAGTCTTGTAGACCTGCTTTTAGAAAAGAAAGAATTCTGACCTTCTTTGACATATACATATTGGAAGTAGTGTTATTTGTACATGAAAACAGGTCATCTTTCACCGCCAGTATAGACCATAAATACAATACACGGCAAAATAATTACCTGTTGCCATTTCAGCATAAAACAGCACTTTTTCAAAGAAATCTTCTTTATAATGGTTGTAAACTATACAATAAACTTCCATCTGAAATAAAACGGGAAGGTTTAAAGAAATTTAAACACAAGGTTAAGGAATTACTATTAACTTTAAATTGTTACTCCTGTGAGGACTTTTTGAATTAATGATTTGTTACCTATATTTGTAGATTTTATTTTTGACGTTTTCACACATGTATGTTTTTATTTGTATGTACACATGTCTCTGAAATAAATTATATTATTATTATTATTATTATTATATATCTTCTCTTCTTTGCCGTATTGGTTAATACATGTGAAACACACATATGTCTATACACACGCATGCGCGGGAGATTTCTTGAACGTAGTGTCCTTATATATGAAAATTACTTGCATTATATATAATTAATGAATTTAAGGAAAAAATGTACCCCCATCTAACTGTTAGTTTCGCACTACATTGCTCATCAGCCCGATGTATGACGCCTTTTCCTTGTAATTACCGAAATGCATATTTATACAGACGAGGACATTCTTTGCAAGTATGAGAAATAATATGTTTTACCTTCTATCGACTCGAGGCACATGTGATCGAACTGTCGGAATACTGAAAAATCCTTATTTCATTCTGGATAATTAATATATTAATATTAGTATCATATGTAGTTAATATGTACATATATTAAACACATATTTAAATCTCCCGCTAACAAGATGTAATGCAAAAAATTGAAATGTATAAAATTAAAAATATGATCAGTTAAGCATAGGATCATCGCTATTATCTATGTAGTACTATCATCAAATGGTATTGATTTATCAAATACGAGCATTCAGTAACACCACACAAATAATATCGACGCAAGTTGCACAATTAAAAGACGAGGTAATGTAAAAATATGAATATACATGATGATTGGTATTACTTAATAGTGCATCTTCTTAGTCATTGAAACTTTTTAGATGACAGCAAATTGTCATTTTATAGTGCCTCTATACCAAGATAAATATTCACTTTTAATATATATACATATATATAAATTCGAAATTTCGAAAAAACTAACAGCAGAATTCATCAATTGCGCCAAGATGGTTTAGGGTGAAACCTGTCAGATTATGGTAATATAACAATCTGATTTTCTGAACTTGCCCGGCAGTTTCTGTGTGGATTAACAAAACAAAAGCAATATTCTTTTAATGAAATTGTAAGCATCTTATAATTGCGTTAATGTTTAATTAGACGGCGAATGGGAAAGACAATCATAAAATAGTAGAAAATAAGACACTCATTTTGAGTTTAAATTTTAAGAATTTCTAGATGAGACAGTGACGTATGTGATTTTATGATTAATACACCATACATATAAATAAACTAGTCACGTGTATATTTATTGATTAATATAAATTCTAATTCATGGAATTAGTATTGACAAATAATTGGCGTTGACGTTTATAAGATCCAATAAGAAAATTTGTAAGAGTAGAAATAAAACAAACGAAACAATATCCATATTTACATAACCTTTAAATAAAGTTATTTAAATATTACGCTTGTATTCATTATTTGAGTTATTTACATATTATTATTCAATTTAGATTAAAATTCTACATATTGAATGTATGTATATATTTGTTCATGAAATATTGACATGTGACGACAGGTGAATAAAATGTAGTCTTATCAGTTACGTTGTTTGCTTTTTTTTTATCTTCTTAAACTGATAATCATAATAAAAATAGTATTTTTCAATAACATCAATTTATTGCTAAATGCTTATAAGTACATATCTATAAATATGATATGACGATTATTCTAGGAAAAAATTATAATTCATCTATTAAAGAAAAAAATGCGAACACAGAGAGTCTCACTGGTAAAGAAACTTATCCTTTTATAATAAATATAATAATAATAATAATATAAATCTTGTGAAATATAACAAATAAAAACAAAACTAATATGTACCAAAAGGAACAAATTCAGCAAAATTTCATTACTGAAATGCTGATTTTAAATTTGTCCCTTAAACTAACAGCAAATGAAATGTGTAATAGAAAAATATGCAGCTGAAGAAAATTAATACTATATAGCATATAAAACAACACAGATTGCCAAAAAGAAAATCAACAACAAAATAAAAATAACAATAATAATACACAAATCAGAAGGAATTAAACCTGCAAGGCAAAGAGCATTTAAAAAATGCGCTAATTTATAAATAAATCTTAAACAACTATTCTTTAGTTTTTGAATTCTGTAGCATGTAGCTTTGTCTATAAAAGTTCCATAAACAACATAAAAAAGAAAAACGAGTGCGCTTAAAACCACACGGCAGAAGTGAAAACTTCATTAAGGCTCTCCCATGTAACGGTCGCCGAAAGAATCGCCAAATTGAAGACGTAATAAGCGACCACAAACACCCCCGTATCCAAAATTTCACAAACATTCATCAATTTTCAAAAAACACTTCCGCCATTTTTTTTTGGCATTTTAACTTTGGATTCGTAATCGGCGACCTCAACCACCCCCGTATCTAAAATTTCATATTCACACGTCAATTTTCAAAAAATTCTTCCGTCATTTTGTTTTTCTTTGATATTTTGACTTTGTATTCGTGATCGGCGATCTAAGACACCCCCCTATCTAAAATTTCACATTCATACGTCAATTTTAAAAAAACTCGTCCGCCATTTTGTTCCTTTTCACATTTTGACTTTAGATTAGTGATCGGCGACCTAAGACACCCCATATCTAAAATTTCACATTCATACGTCAATTTTCGAAAAAAATTCTTCCGCCATTTTGTTTTTTGACATTTTGACTTTGGAATCGTGATCGGCGACCCCCAAAACCCCCGTTCTAAAATTTCACATTCATACGTCAATTTTCAAAAAATCTTCCGCAATTTTTTTTTGACATTTTGACTTTGGAATCGTAATCGGCGACCCCCAAAACCCCTGTATCTAAAATTTCACATCCATACGTCAATTTTCAAAAAACTCGTCCGCCATTTTGTTTTATTTTGACATTTTGACTTTGGATTTGTGATCGGCGGTGTCTTAGCCCCCGTATCTAAAATTTCACTTTCATACGTCAATTTTCAAAAAATCCTTCGGCCATTTTGTTCTATTTCGACATTTGAATTAGTGATGGGCGACTGTAAAAACTCCCAAGTGCCTAATTTTAATCAGAAGAACGAGAAATTGATTTCAGCCGGCTCCGCCCACTGTGCACATTTACGTAATCGTTTAAATAAAATTATTTCGTAGTAGGGGCACATAAATGTCGAAAGCAATCCTCCTTTTCCCCTTTAAGGAAATACACACGTTCTGGAATTATCGTATTTTAATTCAAATCATTATTAAAATATTAATCGGCCCCTGTATGGATAAAAATATCAAGTCATGTGGGAGACCGTTACGTATTGTGTGGAGATGCAATTCGCCGGACCATAATACATTGATCGCCAGTGCACATGAGAATCTGATATTTATTTTTCGCCCGTCCGGAATACATTCATATCAGTGAATCGTCATGACGTAAGCCATTTTGCTGTTAAAACATCGAGTGCACGCTCTTCTTTAAACGTCCTATCTTTACAACCGCTCCACTTAGGAAGAAAATCTCGCCGTCGACCGGAAATTCCATGTTGCCCGTACACCAATGTCAAAGGGCAGCTTTCAATTTCGCGTATCCAGAGAGGAGTTCTTTGCACAGTTTTGCCGATTTCTGTCGAATTTACGCTTCGTTTGGTAACCATGGCGACTCGAGCGTTACATAGCCGAGCGTGACGGCTCAATGTCGTTCAGTGCCCACAATCAACGCGCCCATAGAAGTTTACACTTCAAAAGTTTACACTTCAAAAAATAAATGCCATAAAATCAGTGACTTACTCAGCAAAATCTTTGTGGTTTTATTCAAGATATGATAATTGTTATAAAGTAGTTTTAGGTGTCCACGTCAAACGCAAAGAGCAACGTGTTATTTAAAACGCAAACCAGATCAATCAACACACCGAGGTCACGGATGACATCAGTTATCTCAATATGCAAGTTACCAATACACATGTTTAGTAAAGGTTTTATAGCGTTAACAATTTTTGTTTTGCCATACAAAATAGCTTTAGATTTAGTAGGATTTAGTCTTCAATTATAACCATCAGAAACCGCAACTAATATCGCCAGATCCTCATTCACTTTTAAGCAGCTGCGGACGCCTCATCCAGCGGAAATGAAAAGTATACCTACATCATCACCATATAGATGATGAGAAGCGTATAAGTGCTTTGTACAAATTGCATTTCTATATTGTAAACAATAATGGACCAAATATGGATCCTTGAGGTACGTCTGCAGTGATCTCGTTCAAATCTGAATCCTAATTACTTAAAACAACCATTCTATTACTTACATAGTCGAGAGACAATGCAGATGCATTTTCACCAAAATCAACAAAATGCAAAATTGCACGCAACAACTTATGACTTATGGTATCGAAAGCCTTGGAGTAGTCAAGTAAAATCAGACACGTGATCTTATTATCATCAGTTGCATGGAAAACATCATCTATTATATTCGCTAACGAAGTAGAGCACCTGTAGTGAGTTCTAGATCCTGACTGGCAAAATATTATATTGATTTAAATGAACCTTAATCTGTTTAAGAATTATTTTTTCAAGTATTTTAGGAAGAGTAGACAGGGTACTAATTGGTCTAAGGTCATTCAGTTGTTGTGGGATACTTTTTTGTAATGGAAGTACTTCAGCAGTCTTCCAATAAACAAGAAACACATTAATAAGCATATAAATATGACACAATATACGAATAATTGCAGGACAGCATAATTTCAGAAGTGTTATATTAATGTTGTCCACACCAATAGATTTTGAAGTGATTGCGTTAATAATGCTAAAGATTTCATCATCACTTGTAGTAGTAAAATTAAAAGTAGGGGTAACTGACGTTATAAAATTAGTTTGATAGAAGTTGAGAACTGATGAGTCCACAGAATCTGCGCCCGCTTGAGCAAAATGTCTATTAATATTATTAACACCACCTAAGCTTTCTGGAATATTAGATGAACTTCCGGAACTATGAATTTCCAGGGCCCTAAGTGCCTTCCAAATAGCCTTAGAATCAGTATTTCTAATGCGAAATTCTAAATATGCTTTCTTCGCCGCTCGAATCGCGTTAGTAGTCAAATTACTAAGTGTTTTATAATACTCCATGTCAGTTCAGATCTAGTCCTCTTAAATCATCCCAAAGCTTTATCTCTCTCCAACTGCAATGTCCTGATTGTATCCACGACTCATGGTTTCTTTTTTTCGAGAAGGTATATCAAAAGGAGCATGATGAGCAAAAACTACATTCAAAATAGTAGTAAATACATTTACCTTATCTTCAATATTATCACAATCATAGACCATAAAAAACGGAACATTAATTAAATCTGCTTGAAATCTATCAAATTGAAAATGCCGGAAACTTCTGCAGATTCTCTCTCAACTGGTCTGACATTTTGCCATCCAAAATTAAACTTCGCAGAAATGAATGAATGATCAGAGTAACAATGAAGCTCTACCACACCGGTATTAACCAATTCAGACAAACTGGACAATATTAAAACAATTAACGAAATTAATGTTTTTGTGGTTCTAGTTGGTTCATTAGTGTGTTGATCTAAACCGTATGTGTTAATGAGCGTTATTAAATTATTTGTTATTATACTATTATTAACTAAGAAATTTATGTTCAATTCAATCATTTTATTACGTACATAATAACCTTAATTAAACAGACATTGGTGTACAAATATAAATATCAAATTTTATTATTATATAATAAAGAATATCTGAAATTAAAAGCAATATGCGACCCATTCAATGTGCTTATACAATACTATAATAAAGTGTAATTCTATTACTAAATGACTATTTCAGTTAAAACTTATTACAAAAATATAATACTTACACGAGTTGATGAAATAGTAGACTTTCTATTTCGACCACCCAGTAATCACTATATTTTTTTAATCAGTTTCAAGTGAAATAGTCATTCAGTAATAGAATTTCCTTTTATTATAGAGTATTGTAAGCACATTGCAATGGGTCAAATATGGTGATTAACTTCTTATTTCCTATATAATCAGGAAAATATAAATAATAATTTCATATTTATTAATACTTAATAGTGTTGTAAAGTAAAGCAAATACGTAGTAAAATATAAAATACAAAGTTATTTAAAATAATTAATAATGTACATATGTTTTCAAAGAAATATTACAAATATTTTAAACACATAAAGCTAAAATACAAAACTGTTTGTGCAGGTTTAGTTAACTGAATGAACATATTGAAAAAAGATAAATATGTGTCAGTAATTCTAAATCTTCTCATTGTTAGGAAAACGAAAATCATATTATTTTCAAAGCTCAGTCACTTGTGTCTCTTTTCAAATACCATCTGGAGTCAGCTATTATTGACATATCCCAACGGCCTTGGCAGCGGGTTTCTATTTTTTTAATGTCCTTGTGAAACCTCTCACCTTGTTCTCCACTCGTTGCTCCAATATTTTCAGGGAAGTAATCGATATGATTGAGAAAATGCCCTTTAACACTCATTCTATACCCTAGATTTCTAAATTGTTGTAACATTTCCTCTAGAATTTTCTTATAGTCCTCAGACTTTTTGTTGGCAAGAAAGTTTTCTGTCACTCTTTTGTATGCCAACCATACTAACTTCTCTAACTCGAACATCGACTGAGGAAAAGTCTTATCTTGCATAAGCTAACAAATCTGGGAGACTTCGAAAATAGCTGCTGCTGCCTTAGCTTCAGCTTTGTAGGAACTTTTTAAAAAGAAATTTGAAATAATCACAGTCCTCATTCAGTTACAAATTGTTTCATGAAGCTTAATTTGATATGGAGTGGTGAAGAAGAACATTAGACTTGACCTTTTTTTCTCCAGGAACTATATTGCACCTCTGTGGCCATTTTTTTCTGGTCCAATGTTCTGATGTAGCCCTACTGTCCCATTCACAAAGAGGTCAGGAATATTTAGTAAATCCCTTGATGGCATAGGAGAATAGAGATCACATTTAGATCGCCACAAACACTCCATATATTTTCCACATACCTCACCTTCTCAAGCAAATCTTTCATAGTATCGTACGATTCATTTAAATTAACAGAATGACCTACTGGAACAGAAAATGGTAAATTTCCATTGTGCACTAAAATTCTCAGTAAACAATTTCCACTCTAGAGGTTCATATGAGATATTCATAGTTTTAAAAACACGTTATTACAGTACATCGTTTATCAGCATACGAGAAGAAGGGTAACAGAAGTGCTAGATGCTAACAGGTGTTTTTTCTCTTAATCTTGAAGCAAGAAGTTCCGAGCTGCTTTTCGGCAGGTACAAATCTCTTACCAGATCTCTTAACTCAGCCAGCATGAAAGTCTAGTCCGATAGAGGCAAACTGACTGGAATTTAGAGTATTCATATTATATATATCTAGGTGTAAAGTTAAAGAAAAGCATTCTTCAGTTAGCTACACAACCTGCAATCACTGGTAATGGCACTGGTATGTGCACTCATTGTCAGAATGGGTAAGGTAAAAAGTTGGAAGCAGGAAGAATAATCCAAAGAAAAAGAAGAAGGACTAGGAAAACATGGATAACAAGAATACAAGAATTAGGTAGAGACAGTAGAAGAACAACAGAAGAAATAAAAACTAAAAACTGAAAACCTTAGTGGTTGGTATAAAGCCCTATGAAGAAAAAATATTTGTCTTTAAGTTTCGTTAAATGGGCTATTGGAATCAAGTAATTAAGATGGCGAAACTACAAGGTGCGTTCAAGTTCTAGTGTCTCCAAACATTTTTAACAACAGTGAGATACCATACTGATCTGTTTGAATACGGGTGGTAATATCTGTGCTAACGCGTGAGGCTTCCATGAATGCTGGTGCTTGCTTTTCGTCAGTTGTGACGATAGATGAGTTGTAGATACCTATTTTAATCTCGAAACAAAATGTCAGTCAGCAGAGTAAAAGCATGGCCATGTTTTTTGACAATGTTATCCTTATGCATGGTGTTCCGAAAAGTATAACTGTTAAAGCTAATTTATACAAACATGTTTTGAGCACAAGGTTCCTTTCAGTATTGCATGAAAAACGATCAGGAAATGTTACAGCGGTGCTTTTTCATCAGGACAACGTTCCTGCTCGTTGGGCACGCCCACCCCAACAGCTTCGTCGTGATAGCAACTTTGAGATAGTTAATCAAATCATGCATCGTACTCACTAGAAATCGTTCGTAGCAATTTCTGAATGGATTCAGACTTACCCAAACTTGCATATTAATTATATAGTGAATAGCAATAAAAGTACTCCTGAACCATGATTGTTTATTATCCACAAATTGCTTTAGTTAACTGTACTTCCAGTATATGTTCTTTGTAAATTAAATTACATAATTTCATGTAGTATACATGTCTTGTCACATGTCACTATATTTATTAAGAAGTGGCGGGCACTCAATGATTGATTTCGCAAACTTGTATGTTGAGAATTTTCAATTTTAATATCTTCAATTTATTTTTCTAGGTCATAAATTTAATCATCCTAGTGCTCTACCGAACCGGATATGGTGGTTTCTTCCTCGGTGTAGGAGGAACATGGAACTTGAACGAAGAAAAAAATCCAAGTACAGAGATGGTGGCGTCAGGAGTATTTGTGGGATTCATCATATACACAGCTGTATCGTTAGTCAGCTACTGTTTTGCAACTGGAGACCATAAAAAGTAAGTAAAGAATCGTAATGTTAAGTGATTTTAGGGCCTGATTACAAAAGGACCGAGTGTAAATATTACCTAGTTTAAAGTGAGCTGATATTATTTCAGATTCACACCACATATACACTCGAACAATGCCATCTATATGCGTGTGTTCAAGACGTCATGTGTTACTCCCCTTACTAGGTTTTTCAAATGCTCAATTATTCGCTAAGGCTGGCTGCACACCATTTATACAAAATAATTTGCTTGTCAAACAAAATGTTTGACGTACATTGGTGTTCAGAAAAATCGCGTATACTTAAAAAATCAAGCAATCTACTTTTGGAAGTAATAATTTACGACAGCTTCATCTTCATCAATGGTCGAATTTTTTCTACGTCCCAAATCTTCTTGTCTTCTTACACTTTCTTCACTCTCATGACTAAACTTTTATTAATACCAAAATGATTTTCTTGCTTCTTATAGACCATGTTTCTATCTCTAATTAAAAAGTATTAAAAAGAAAAGGCAGGGAAACGACGTCACGTGATCAAACCGAGTACAGGTCCGCCATATTGATACTACACTTACGTTAAACAGGTAGTATTGGTAAAAAGTGGACTCTTTGTTAAGTGCATCGTGTATTAGAGTTATATAATAAGTTAAATATGAAGAGGAACGTTTACCTATCGAAAATTAAGGCATCGCCGTTTCGCGTTTTTTAAACTCATTTTGTAATTCTAGAATCTCAAATTTGGGTTAGTGATGCAAAAGGCATCAATTTATAATATCAAGGTCAGTTTTTGTACTAATTTATTTTCTTAAGAAAGTTATGTCTTTTAGAAATAACCACAAAAATGCATGAATTTGATTAATGTCTACTAACTAAGGCTGGTACACAAAAGAAAAAAAAACTACCTCTACGCGCCAGCTGCACATTTGATGTACGATATAAAGAAAAAATCAAATTTATGTAATTATTTTTAAAGATAAAACTTTACGGTATCTCTAACGGTCCTAGCTAAGACGAAAATCTATCGGAATCGGTCGGCTATTGCAGACTTAAATGCAGTTTAATTACAAACTGTCACTCGCATTTACATGTCATATATACCTATAATATTCGAGTGTATAATAATATAACAGTTATGGGCAAGCAAAAATTGGCTTATTATAAAACATCAACAGTTCCGTAAGTACTCATTCTTTATACATACATTATATTTCCCATCTATAGTATTCCTTTATCTATGACAGAATCTGTGAATAAAACCGAAGCGCTGTGACAGAATCGAATATCGTCTACCTCCACCTACTCACACCCCCTTGCGTCTATCAGTCCCGCGAGTAATATAAGTTGCATAAGTTTCTATTTGTTGGTAAACGCCCGTCTTAAAAGACACTATGGTTTCTTGTGCTCTACGTAGCTGTAATAGCAGAGTCGGCGTTGATAAGAAGAATTCGCCTGGAATAACATTTCATAGGTTAGTGTATGCCTGACAGGTGTGGGATGACAGATTTTGAGTAGTCTGGACTAGGTGAGGCAGCCATATTGGTTCCACACTTAGCCCCACCCAATGCTCCCGTTTTGAGAGTACAGCAAAGATGCTTTACAGCGTCTCCATAGTATTTTTCCTCAATGGTCTAGACCAACTTAATATATCGAAAAATAGCTGTATGCGATTTTTCTGCACACAAGTCTACGTCAGCGTCCATTAAATTATATAAAAATGTTTAAAGGAAATGCACACCAATCAAACAAAATGTTTGAGAAACATTTTGTTTGATTCTTAATTAAAAATGTGTTAATAAATTTATTTGGCATTAATTATAAAGGCCAAATGAATGGATAATTTTGTTCCACATATGTTTTGATTAATTTGTGTTCAACAACCTAATAATTTGTCAACTTTATGTACGGTCAGTTAGCAAAAAATCTTGATACATCTGAATTTTTTCTACTGTAAATTTCATTGATAAAATGGAAATATAATGTCAAAAGTGATAGCAGTTAATTTAAAGCTATGTCTGGCATATGACAGTAGAGTACATTTACATTTTTATTCGATTATTTAACAGAAAATCCGTTCAAAACTGTAAGAGACGCTATATTTCACACAAATTTTTCAGGATCTGGAAGATTTTCTGTTAATGATTGAGCATGGATGTGTGCACAGGTTGCGGGAGTTGCATAGCAAGTTGAAGGCCGTTTAAATTCGCAATCATATCTACATATTTAGAGAATGTTATGCTTCCGTCAGTATCACAAACATACCCTAATAATACTTTCATTTTTCAACAAGATCACAATCTTGTGCACACCGACAGAGTTATCACACAGTGGATTACCAATCGTTCGCACATTACCTTGGCCTTTATGCAGCCCGGATTTAAATCCGATTAAAAATGTCTGGGGTGTAATGGTGAAACGAATGTGTGAACGAGTTTAAGATTCCGTAATAAAAATGAATTATGGGCGGCAATTAATAATGCTTGGAAGGAATCAAGCGAGGTTCAAGATATTTGGAGAAACCTTATTCTGTCAAGTACTGCCTCTTATATTTAGATACCTACTTTTATATTTGAATGTTTATCGTTATTATTATTAATATATATGATGTTGATCAAATTTTGTATAATTTTATACTAAATACAGTACTGTCAAACGGATTACATATGTTGATGATCACATCACATTTCCTTCATATCTTATATGTCATATCCGTGAAAAAAATCAGCTTACATTAGTAAATAATCTTAAAAAATAAGCTAGCTTGACATTAAAATGAACGGGATTTTATTGCAAGCCAGTGTACATAATGACTATTAATGATTTCAAATAAATTGTTTGTAAAACGTTTTGTATAATAAAGTTGCATGCACTGCGCGCACCAAGCTTAATAAATATAACCCTCTTAATTCCTATATGGGACATAACATCATATTTTTCGTTAGGTTGCTTACAAGTTCTGTAAATTACTGCATTTTATTATACTCAATGTCCATATTTAATTTTCAGCACATTCGTGGATATTCTTATGAATATAGTGGGCGTTTTCATGTGGCTAGCAGTCGCTGGTGTAGCACTTCACTACTGGCACGGTTATTTGGCAGAACAAAGGTTCATTTACGTATCAACTGAAAGACAGGTAAGAGACTACTTTCTTGAATGTTTCATTCATTACTAAAAACATGTTTTCAATGCTTGTTTCAGGTTGGATTAGCTATGGGGTCGTTGTGTGTGGTACAAGGGGCGTTATATCTTCTAGATACAGTCCTGGCGTCCCTGCATTATTTTAAAACAAAAATGGCTAGCGAATAAGAACTAGTTTTAAGCTAATTAAGTTAGTATAAATGTTTTGTTTTGTGAATGTTTGTGTAGATATAAGGTTTTTCTACTTTTTAAATTTAAAACTTTACCTCCTTCATTAAAATGTGTAAGTTTTACGTTTCATTATTTTATTATTATTACTATTGCATAATACGTAATTGGTACAAAGCTCTAAGCAGATGTATAATTTAATAAGAACAAACACAAATTCTGACGTAGATCTTTATACCAACCCTTGTTTTCACAAGTGATTATTTCTTAATTCAACATTTCGTAAATTCTTCTATTAGACCGGCTGCCAAGAGACATACCGTTTGCAATTATCGTTGACCACATTCTGATGTTGATTTAAGTTCAGAAAGACAAAAATAAATAATATTTTGGAGGCTGCAAATTTTCTTTTCGGCTCTATAATAAGAGTGTTCGAGTCCATCGCCGTAGCTGTGGAAAAAACGTTGTTCTTGACTATTAAAAAGTTGTTTGGGTAAGGTATGAAATGAAGAACGGCATGTTCGTAATACAATCCAAATTTAATCATTGTAAAAAAAAATAAGTGGTTTACATATTAAATAAATACTGTGACTTACATATATACATTTATACGTAAAACGTATATGCATATATGCATGTGTTTGAGATACACACATACATTAAGTGCCATTGCCGACAATCTAATGCACAGACGCCTGTGTTTCGACCTTTGAGGTCTCGTCAGTGTACGAGGAGACTGTCGACAATGGCTTTAAGACTTTAAGCGCTGCTTATGTCATTTTTGCGTGTTAAATGTAGTGAGAGTATCACATCGACATCTAACACCCAAAAAATGACCCAGTGGGTGTTAGATGTCGCTGTGATATTCTCACTACATTTAACACGCAAAAATGACATAAGCAGCGTTTTAACTCTTAAAGCCATTGTCGACAGTCTCCACGTACACTGACGAGATCTCAAAGGTCGAAACACCGGTGTCTGTGCGTTCGATTGTCGACAATGGCACTTAATGTATGTGTGTATCTCAAACACATGCATATATGCACATACGTTTTACATATAAATGTATATATGTAAGTCACAGTATTTATTTACTGTTTGATGTTAGTTTCAACATCCATGTGTTTACACTTTTCATTTTCGGCTTATATATTAATTAGTAATGAAAAATAACAAAATTTTACATTTATGCAGGCAAGTGTTGAATGTGGATGCTGTGTTGCTTTTTTTGGACATTGTTCTGCAATCAGCATTACATTTTCAAGACCCGATTAAAGAATTTGGCAAAGGCGGTTTAGCCATTTGCGTCGGGTGCAGCATTCCATCTCGTCTTTCATTGCCGAATTGAAGAAATTGGAGAAAGTCCAGAGCCTCATATATTGATTGTGAAGAATTTCTCCAAAAATATGTTTGGACTGCAGCCCTTAAGCAATGTAAATACGAAGCATCAGAAGTGCAAATAACTATGGATATATTTAAACTGAAACCGATATTATTGGTAATTAACTTGAAACGAAGTTCTTCTGCTGTGGATTTTTGTTTGGCAAATACGTAAATGCAAACTGCTTCGATATCGTTAAAATGCATCGCACTTTCGGAATTAGGTATTTGCAAAAGTCAAGAGAGCATCCTGAACGAATATTTCGGATGCTTAATAGTTATAAATAGTGATTCAGCTGTTCATGGTGGCTTAAAAGACTTCCTTTTTTCCTGAACGAATATTTCGGATGCTTCATAGATGTAAATCGGCTTGTCGTGTCTAAACCTGTTTGAGCAGGGAAAGCGGATAAAATCTCACAAATTTGTTTACTAAGGGATTCAGCTGTTCATGGTAGCTTAAAGGACTTCCTTTTTTAACCTATCCTTCAAACCAGATACCTCGACAATCAATGTTCGACAGTCTATGCCAAAAGTGAAGGCTAAATACGCAAACACCCGTATCCGTACTATAATTTATAATTACTTGTTCAATACCTCCACACGAGCAGCGTGAAAAATATGGCTGAATATTCTACAATCTGCTTCTAGGTGATTATACTTCAATTCTAGCGCTACAGATAAACTATTATCTTGGAGTTTGAATGACTTCGTGGGGTCTTCATATCCAACGGTCTTGAGCAGTTCTGTTCAGCATTCATTTTTGAAAAAAGTTGGAGCATACATGCCAAGAAGTTGAGCAAGCTGCAGTTCATTTTGAAAACAAGACAAATAATCTTTGCAGTTGGTTGGGATTTTGGTTCAAGGACTTTGGTTGATCGTAAAATTGCGACTCAACGTACATAATTGAAGCATCACCGTGTCTATTGAAGATGGCGTCAATTCTTTTGACGAGACGCGCTGGTATGATATTCTGTTTACGTTCCAAAAATGCAATGGCAAAATTTCCGGTTTGAGAACAGATACACAGATAGATAGATAACGATGAACGGTTTTTGCATATGGAATGTTTCTAAAATATTTGTTAAAGTAATAAGAAAAGCATTGAGTAAAATTTAGATTTGAATGTAAAAAAGTGTATCAAGCGGAATTTTATTTTGTTTCTAAAATTCTGAATCAAGTAAATAATCACTGCTATTATTTCATCATAGAAAAATACGCTTGAATGTACATTTGCAATATACTATTTTTTATAATGTTTATTTTATGTATACCATAAAGCCATGACGAAAGATTATATTTCAAATATTAATATTTAATAAATGTCTCATCAACATTAACATTATTTTTATCAATTTGCTGTTAATTGTATTCCATAAGTAATCTGTTATTTTTAAAGAAGTTGTTATTTATGCTTGTTTTTTTTATCACGTTTGTGTTTTCTGAAGAATTATTCCTATTCCGTAATTTAAAATCCAGTAATAAATAAATGATTTAAGAATATTTATCATATATTGCGTAATTTTCATAGCCGTGTGATTGTTTTAGTGAGCATTTCCTAAATATTCGTCTAAATACAAAAGCTTGTGATCGTTGCTAGGTTTCTTGCAGTTTAATGCATTTTGAAACGTAATAACTGGAAATATATTTTGTTGATTCCATTAAAATAGCTTGGCTTTTTATAGCTCCTTCAAGAGATGGTACTCTATTGGGCCATGTTACCATAATAGTTCTAAAAACAATTATAATTTTATAAAAAAAAAATTCTTCACCGTCAATAATAGAATGTAATTTAATTTAGTTTCTGTAAAGGTCTTTTCAAAATACAACAAATAAACCTACAACTAAGGCGATAAAAATCATTATGTTATACATATACTTATCATGTTTAACCACTACACAGATCAAAATATTCATCAATAGAATGAACGCAGTTTTCAATCAAGCATGGCCCAACACTACGCTTAAATATACGTTTATTCTTTATAATTTGAAATCTCTTGAAGTAAGACATTAAAAACTTTTAAACCCAAAACTGGGGGGTCAATTTCCGAGAAAATTCATTGAATACTTTGGTATATGAAAGTATAAACCTGATCGATATATATGTATAGCAGTCATCGATTAAACATTTCACTGCTTGAGGCCTACATGATTGTCTAGAACTAATTTCAGCCATACAACGGATAATTCGTCTTTGTATAAGAAATACAATACTGGCAGTATACGATGCTTCCCAAACAATAATGCCGAATTTTCGCAAACTAAAACGAAATTAAGGAACTAAAGTCAATTACATATCTGACAGCAACTCGACTTTAAAGTGTACTCTTATAATATCCCGACAATGAACATCCCAAGACAGTGTTACATCCATATTCATACTTAAAAACTTTATTTCAATAACGCGTTCCATTTCTTTATCTTGCGCAAACAAATGTTGATTCAACTGAGTCTTATTTTGTAATGTACAAAAAACAAAAAATTTTGTTTGTCATTATTTAAATACCGGGAGATCAACAAAAATGTAAATTTTAGGTTAGTTTTAATTTATAACCTCTAGCAAAATTAAGTAAAACATAGTTATAAGGTAATTTCGGCATTCATTTTAAAATTAAAATTACTATTATCTGAAAAACGTACATACAATATACCAACTATGTTGTTTTGATTTAAGAGGGGCGTTTACCTATCGAAAATTAAGGCATCGCCGTTTCGCGTTTTTTAAACTCATTTTGTAATTTTAGAATCTCAAATTTGGGTTAGTGATGCAAAAGGAATCAATTTATAATGTCAAGGTCCGTTTTTGTACTAATTTATTTTCTTAAAAAAGTTATGTGTCTTAGAAATAACCATAAAAATGCACGAATTTGATTAATGTCTACTAAGTAAGGCATGTACACAAAAGAAAAAAACGACCTCTACGCGCTAGCTGCACATTTGATGTACGATATAAAGAAAAAATCAAATTTATGTACTTATTTTTAAAGATAAGAAACATTAAACACTAAACCTTGTCACACACATTTCACACAAGATTTTACGCGTCGTCTATCCCCACTTTACGGTATCTCTACCGGTCCCAGCGAAGACGAAAATCTATCGGAAACGGTCGGCTATTCCAAACTAAATGCGAGTGACAGTTTTATTACAAACTGTCACTGGCATTTAAATGTCATATATACCTATAATATTCGAGTGTATAATAATATAACAGTTATGGGCAAGCGAAAATTGGCTGATTATAAAACATCAACAACACCAACAGTTCCGTAAGTACTCATTCTTTATACATATGTTTACCATCTATAGTATTCCTTAATCTATGAATACAACCGAAGCGCTCTGAAGGAAACCGAATATCGTATAGCTTCACTTACTCACACCCCCTTGCGTCTATCCGTCCCGCGAGTAATTTAAGTTGCATAAGTTTCTATTTGTTGGTAATCGCCCGTCTTAAGAAAATAATATTTTTAAAGTGTTTTAAAATAAAATTTAATGGTTTCTAAAACAATGAACATTTAACATTTTAACTTAAATAATAATTCTATACATCAGTTTCACTGCATTACTTTGCCAGGGAATCCTCCCCACATCAGTAATAGAGTAATTAACAAATTCATTACGATCTTCGAACGCTTCAATATCAAAGAATATCAACTCATGAATTTCTGAAAATTGCTCCTTTGTTACTCTAAAATATTTCCCAAAATCTTTATCGCTCAAAGAGGGTATTAAAGTGTTGTATTCGCCAAATATATTTCCGTCTAATATATGACTTGCAATCCAAAATATGTATTTTCTTTTATTAACTATATTGTTTAAAATAAAATTACACTCAAATCCATCAAATTAAGTTCTATGTCTACACTTGAAAGCAAACGTCTGTCTTAGGTAACATTCTTTTAAGATAATTCTGATTAAATTATCAGGTTAACTGTCATAGTGACATTTGACTGACATAAATTTGTAAATATGTTTATTTTAAATGATTTACATGTTTGAATAACATTTTATTAAAAATTAATAATAAATTATAATAACTGTTCAAAATGACCCCCGCCTTGTTCGATGCACACGTTTTCGCGCCATCTCATGCTATCAAAAGCATTTTGCAACATTTGTGGCGTTATGGTTGCACATACTTCAATAATCTTTTGTTGCAGTTCTTGCAAATTATGTACAGGAGTTCTGAAAATTCTATTTTTGCAGTAAGGAAACACAAAATAGTCCATAATAGCCAAGCCAGGTGACCGCGGAGGAAACTCAACATGCGTATGCAAACTTATAAGTCGATCATCAACAAACTCAAGGAGAAAGGTTATAGTTTCTCGTGTCGTATGTGCTACAACTACTATATAAAGCATAGCTGACTCGTCCGCCATTTTGGAGATAATTTTAAGGCGGTAAATATGTATGCTAATAGCAAATGTAGATAGAACTTCGAATAATTGACTTTATTAAGCTGGTTTAGGACGTGAAATAATGTAGGTATAATTTTTTACAATAGTCGTATATTTAAGAAATACCCAAAATATATAATATTAACTAAAAATAAGTACGTAATATGACTGACATTTATCTCCAAAATGGCCGACGAGTAAGCTGTCCTAAATATAGTAGCTATAGTATGTGCTGTAGCGTCGTCATGTTGGAAATAACCAGGCGTATCAAAGATTTTATGAGGCCCGTTCCATACAATTACGAACGTCAATAATCACTTCTTCTGAACGAATAGTTGGCCTACCAGCACCTTTTTTATGAGTAACAGATCCAGTTTCGCGAAATACACCAACACTATGTGCGAGGCACATATAAAATCTACTACTGCGAAATTTGGGAAGTGTTCACGAAAATTATCCAAACATAAACGCTTACTGTATTCCCAAATATCATTAACTAGCATACCTGTTCTAAAATACGGTTCAATCAAGTAAGTTTTGTGTGCTGTGGTGTAAACCGTAATTGAAAAACTACCGCGAGATCAAAAATTATATTGATATAGGTTTGCCATGGAATGTAAAACGTCTGTCTTAAGTTATATCATTAAATGTCATACTGTCATTAATATTTGTCATTATATTTTCTCTCTGACATCTTGTACTCCGTCTTAACCCCATTATGCAGTACAGGTCTTATGGCAATTGATTTAGTGGTTGATAAATCATCTCATTGTATCATTACATTTCTGGTTCATTATCTGACATTCTTTTATTTTTGATCTAATATATCTATAATATTTACGTTCTAAGCGTTAATAACAGCTATATTGATTAGCGTTCTTATTACCTTATTTTTGTAGTCAAAAGCCTGATTTACAGAATTTCATGAAAAAGTCATTAAATGTCAAGTAAGTGCCCAATATTTATTGGCCGCAATTGTACATCTAATAACTACCTACATACACTTTTAAAAAATATATTTATTCATGATCTAATATACCTATAATATTCACGTTCAAAACATTAATAGCAGCTATGTTGATTAGCGTTCTTATTACCTTATTTTTGTAGTCAAAAGCCTGATTTACCGAATTTCATGAAAAAGTCATTAAATGTCAAACAAGTGTCCAATATTTATTGGCCGCAATTGTACATCTAAGAAATACATACCTACACTTTTAAAAAAGATATTTATTCTTGATCTAATATACCTATAATATTCACGTTCAAAGCATTAATATGTTGATTAGCGTTCTTATTACCTTATTAATTAATTTGACAATTTTGTAGTCAAAAGCCTGATTTACAGAATTTCATGAAAAAGTCATTAAATGTCAAATAAGTGCTCAATATTTGTTGTCCGCAATTGTACAGTTCTGTGCAATAAATTGGCGTACACTTAATATACGCTTATGTAAATATGACTTTTGTTTGAATACCTGTCATGTATGACAAATTGAATTGACGCTATAATTCCATTTGTCAACTTAACTTAAGCCATTTTCACAATGGCAAAATAATGTCAAAATTAGCAATAAGACGTGTACGCCAATTTATTGCACAAAACTGTACTATGGTGGGCTCCCCAAGGTGGACACCTAATGTACCCTGTGTAACAAGTACTTAGTACATTACATTGGTATAAGTCAAAGTGACACAACTGACTGAAACGCCACTAATTGAAACCATATTTACAATACATAAAAATAAAAAAAATACTATAGCAACTAAAAGGTGTCCACTTTAAAAAGTCCACCGTTGTACATATAGTAAATACCACGCGATCATTTAAATTCTAAATTATAGCAGGCGGGATTTTTTTTATTAGGTTGTCCAGAATGTCAATTATTGATTAATTGAAATTTGCGGTTATGTTATACTTTGTGACATTTGTGAATCTTATGTGTAATCGATTTAAATTTAATGGAAATGAAAGCATTACAAGATAAATTAGTTTTATTGTGAATTACAAAAGGTGTTCAAAGTGTTCTCCCCCTGTTGCAATGCAACTGTTAACCCTCCGTTTCATATTTTCAAAAGCATTTGCCAACATCTGAACGGTTATAGCGTTACATGCATTAGAAATTGCCTCTTGTAGTTCTTCTAGATTTTGTGGGTTATTTTCGTAAACTTTGTTTTTCAGATACGGCTAAATGAAATAATCAAGAATCGTTAAATCCGGACTGCGTGGCGGAAATTCAATGTCTCGATTATCATAAAACTCGCGAATTCGAGCCATACTTTCCCATGTTTTGTGAGCTGTTGCATTGTCCTGTTGGAAATACACATGTAAAAGTTCGTCATCATGAAGATTTTGTAAAAACGGTTCAAGTAAATTATTTCGATATCTCTCAGCATTTATCGTTCCTTCAAAAAACACAGGTCCAAATATACGCCTTCTAGAAACCGCTAGCCAAACACCAATTTTCTGCGGATGGAGAGGCGATTGAATAAACTCATGAGGATTCTCCGAAGACCAAATACGCATATTTTGTTTGTTTATATAGCCGGATAGGTGAAACCATGCTTCGTCAGAAAAAAATGTTAAATCCAAAGTGTTGTTGTTATTTAAATTATTCAAAAACCACTGACAGTATTCTATTCGTACAGGAAAATCTCGAGGGAATAGCTCTTGAACGACGTTAAGCTTATAGGGATAAAGATTTAAATTTTCTTTTAAAATTTTTTGACAAGTTCCATATGAAAAGTTTATTTCTTGGGCTAATCTGCGAAGATATTTTTTGGGAGACTGTTCCATTCTTTCTGCAACATCTGCCACAATCTCAGGAGTCCTTTTTTTGGGCGCGCCACTACCAGCTTTCCTACCTACAGTTCCAATATTACGAAATTTCGCCACACATGTGTAAATTTCTTGGACTGATTTTTGATAATCCGCAGGAAAATTAGGGAAGGCATTTTGAAAATCATTGATGCAGTGCGGTACTGAATGTGTCCATTCACCATTCTGATGTCGTTTGGCGTTTTTAAAATAACTTTCAGTAAGAAAAATCTTATGTTCTAAATCAAACATTTTGAAACGTCTTTGACAAATCAAATTGTAAATTAGTACTTATATACCAACTAAATTTAAGTTTCACAAACTGCTCTAATTTAAAATTTAGATGATCGCGCGGTATATGGTATATATATAGTTCACACATATATAAACGAAGAGTTATCTAGGGCAGCAAATGTTTAAAACATTTATCATGTCATGCTTTGAGCAATTGACATTAACGTCAACTTTCGATTTGTCAGAATTATTTTTGTAATAATTTTTCAACTGAGCCAAATAATTAGAATCACTTAGAAAAATGGCAAAAAGTGCCAATGAACTTTTTGGAAACATCAATTTTATTTTCAAACTAGTAGAATGGGTAAGTGTTATAATGTCTATTAATTTTGTCGATCCGCTTGGAACATGTCAACATTATAGTTTAATATATTTAAAAAGTGAATAGAGATGTACCATTAAGAGTAATATACTAGGCAAATGAACTCAAATGCAACGGCTTGATATGATATCGTTTAAAGATTATCTATAGTGACAAACATAGTCAGAAGTTAGTCAATTTTCAATTAATTATAGGTTAAATTAGATGTAATAGTGTATCTTTTATTATGGAATTAATTAAAGTTGCTTTACTTCTTGTGTTAAGTCCTAATTTTTTTGAATATTTATCAGGTTTTATTATTATTCATGATATACACCTAATCGAATGCCCACTTTATCTATCAATGATATCATTGCAAAGCTGGTCAGTTTCAACGGCTATCATGTCAGCTGCGTTTTGAGTTAATTTATTTAGTTTTCTAAATAATTATTTACTTAAGTTGCGTTATTTATACTTGTTGTTGTCACACCAGATTTTTTAATTCTGTAAGCAATCATTCGGGCACTGGCTCCAGCCAAGTAGGTAGAATTTTTAAATGAAGTCCAAACAGTGTAAGAGTTTTACTTTTTTTGTACGTGTTCTATTCTATTTTGGTTCTTATATTTAAGCAACCAAAATGGTGGGCGTTGATATTATAGTGAACATCATTAATATGAATATTAAAGAATTGTTGTTTGAAGGCACCAGCATTTTCACGCAAATTTTTATTTAACATAAAGAAATTACTACAAACTACTTGACAACAGTTATCTTTTAAATTACAGCATAAATTCTGTTAATTTCAATCATAAACATTTAGAAGATGTATTATAATAGCGTTTAAAGGATTTTTTAATTGCTTTTCACCATTTATTAATCCTATCTCACAATTTATCAAATGTAATTCCCACATGACAACGCTTGTCACACTTGTATAAAATGTACCGCGAGATCAAAAATTATATTAGGTTTCTTCAAACCTCCAGTTCTGAACGGTTCTAGAACTAGTGCGCATGTCATTAAAAAAAAAAACAAGGTTCAATGTTCGATTCTTCAGAACTCGTAATTCAGAACGGTTCTTGAATTACGCGTTCTGAAAGACCGAACACTGAACTACTAGTTCTCAGAATTTGTAGTTCGAGAACTGCATGGTCCGAACAGTCTTTTTTTAAATGACGTGCGCACCAGTTCTAGAACTGTTCAGAACTGGAGGTTTGAACAAACCTATTGAGAAAGGTTTGCCATCGAATATAAAACGTCTGTCTTAAGTTATATCATTAAGTGTCATACTGTCATTAATATTTGTCATTATATTTTCTCCCTGACATCTTGTACTTTTTCAATTATGGTTTACACCACAGCACACAAAACTTACATGACTGAAGCGTATTTTAGAACAGGTGTGCTAGTTAATGGTATTTGGGAATACAGTAAGCGTTTATGTTTGGATAATTTTCGTGAACACCTCCCAAATTTCGCAGTAGTAGACTAAGGTTTTTATATGTGCCTCGCACATAGTGTTGGTGTATTTCGCGAAACTGTTACTCATAAAAAAAGGTTCTGGTAGGCCAACTATTCGTACAGAAGAAGTGCTTATTGAAGTTGGTAATCGTATGGAACAGGACTCCACAAAATCTTTGAGACGCATGTCCCATGAAATTGGAGTTTCTTATGGAACATGGCGAACCATTGTAAATGCAATCATATCAAGCTCTTTTGCCAACAGACCACCCCAGACGTCTTGCGTACTGCCAGTGGTTCGTCAACAATTTAATGAATAACGTACCTGTTAAAATTAACATTTTTTGCCGATTAGGCATGGTTTCATGTTTCGGGGTTCATAAATTCTCAAAATATGCGAATGTGGAGCACTAATAAACTGCATTTTTTGTTGAATCTCCACTACGTTCTCAAAAAATTGGGGTTTGGATGGCAGTCTCCCGTAGAAGGATAATTGGGCCGTCTGTTTTTTCAATTTCACTATCAATGCAGAGAGGTACAGAAATAAAATTTTGAATGAATCTGTTCAACAACTACACGACGATGAACTTCATAATGGCTATTTCCAATATGACGGCGCAACAGCACATATGACAGGAGAAACTATAGCCTTTCTCCGTGAGTTTTTGATGATCGACTTATAAGTTTGCATACGCAAGTTCAGTTTCCTCCGAGGTCACCTGGTTTGACTATTATGGACTATTTTGTGTTCCCTTACTGCAAAAATAGAATTTTCAGAACTCCTGTACATAATTTGCAAGAACTGCAACAAAAGATTATTGAAGTATGTGCAACCAAACGCCACAAATGTTGCAAAATGCTTGTGATAGCGTGAAAAGGCGCGTAAACGTGTGCATCGAACAAGGCGAGGGTCATTTTCAATATTTATTGTAATTTGTCTATTAATTTATAATAAAATGTTATTCAAACATGTAAATCATTTTAAATAAACATATGTTTAGAAATTTTATGTCAGTCAAATGTCAGTATGACAGTTAATCTGATAATAGGCGCTTTCCTTTTACTAGAGATCTGAGCTGATCTAAAGTGATGTGAGTGTCTCAGCTCACTTGAAGTGAGGAAGGTTCTGACCAACCTCACTTCGTCTCAGTCAGCTGATTACAAATGGAAAGCGTCAAAATATAATCTCAGCTAAAGTGAGGTGATATTATCTGAGATTTATGTCAAAAGGAAAGCGCCTATTTTAATCAGAATTATCTCAAAAGAATGATACTTAGACAGACGTTTTACATTCCTTGGCAAACTTTTATCAATATAATTTTTGATCTCGCGGTATTTCGGTTTTGACAATTTGACATTTTGACAATCTGTCAATTGTGTTTCACTTTGTATGCGCAATTATGGCCGAACGTGAAAGAAGGCGAAATACCAAAGTGAGTAATGATGTGCGTCGCTTAATTATTAATTCTATGACCCGCGGATTGTCTTCAATTGATGTTGATTGACAATTTAACGTAAAACCCAACACAGTGAGAAAAATGCACTCAGACTATATAAGAACAAGAGAAACAGATAAACACCCGGCAGGGCATAAATAGCAACTGTTGATCATAGTTCAAAAGGAACTGATTTGTGATTGGGTTGATCAAGACTGCACCCAAACACTTCGTCGTTTGCGTGAAAAATGCTTAGCCGAATGGCCCCGCATGCAACTTCTACTATCAACAGTCAACAGGACGTTAAATGACCTTCATTATTCCGTGAGAGAGAGAGATATATTGACCAATGTTCCAGAGAGAAGAAATACGCTTGCGATTATAGAAAAACGCTTCGTGTATGCCGTAGAATAACAGAATCATGCATGGAAGAGGAAAAAACGTTTTTCATCGACGAATTTGGTGTCTAAGTTAACTGTCTTATGGTTGATCACCAAAAAATACACCAGCTCATTTACGTAAAGCTCTAAGAGGTCGAAATTACTCCATTGCAGCTGCCATGACTTTGAATTCTTTGTATATTTAAGAGGGCCGTTTACCAACAAATAGAAACTTATGCAACTTATATTACTAGCGGGACGGGTAGACGCAAGGGCGTGTGAGTAGGTGGAGCTAGACGATATTCGGTTTCGTCACAGCGCTTTGGTTTTATTCACAGATTCTGTCGTGGGTTGAAAATTTTAATATATACATAAAATGAATCGTCAAATATTTAAATTCTGAAATGTCTTCGCATATTGGTATTATGTACTTAGTTATTAAACTAACTGGAATTAACAAATATCAAAATAATGTAAATAAAATTGTAGAATAAAAATTACTTACCTCGTATTTTGATTTTTCATACGATTGGCATGGTTACTTCTTTGTTTTGTTGATGTTTTATAATAAGGCAATTTTCGCTTGCCCATAACTGTTATATTATTATACACTCGAATATTATAGGTATATATGACATTTAATTACGAACTGGCACTCGGATTTAAGTCTGCAATAGCAGACCGATTCCGATAGATTTGTGTCTTCGCTGGGAGCGGTAGAGATACCCTAAAGTGGGGATAGACGACGCCATAGCCTCGAAAAACATTGTGTGAAATGTGTGTGACAATGTTTACTATTTAATGTTTTTTATCTTCAAATATAATCATATAAATTTGATTTTTTTTTTATATCGTTCACCAAATGTGCAGCTGGCGCGTAGAGGTTGTTTTTTTCTTTTGTCTACTAGCCTTAGTTAGTAAATAGTTAGTCAAATGTATGCATTTTTGCGATTATATCTAAAATACATAACTTTTTCAAGAAAATAAATTAATACAAAAACTGGCCTTGACATTATAAATTTATGCCTTTTGCATCGCTAACCTAAATTTGAGATTCTAAAATTACAAAATAAATTTAAAAAACGCAAAATGGCGATGCCTTACGGGGCTATAGTTTGTCATAACTGTATATACAATTATTTAATGATCATTCAGAACTTCTTAACTTCAAAAAAATGATTGTTAAAGTGTATTTTCATCGCATATGAGAACAAACTCGTTCTAAAATATATTCGCTTTTGCATTATGAATAATTATTATAGAAGCAATTCCTGTCATTTTGTCTATTAAATCTTGTAGTTAAACGTAATCAACAAATTCTGTACCGTATCTTCCTTGTGAAACGTGTAATACTACGAGAGCTATTAAGAAACGAAAATTTCTTTAAAATATCTATATTCACTGATAGTCGAATTGACCTTTACACCTAAAATTTTAGAATGACTGTTTTGAATCCTACTAAATATACCTTGAAGTTTTTGATAGTTAATTTATACCTTGAACATTAGACCACTCATCATTTTATTTTTTAGATTCTGTGACTGATTGTTTGCATCATTCTAGGGCTTGAAAAAAATCATATCTTATATGCTAGGTGTCATGATTAGGTTGCCTTAGCTGGGGCTGGCTTCTTCGTCATTACCTTCGTGTTATTTCTGATCTATATTCTTGATGATACAAATATACTTTATGAATTGTATTATTGTAATAGTAGTTGTTACTATAGGGTGTGGTGTAGTAATGATAGTGGATTTTTTTCTTTCTCCAGCAAGTAAACGTCAAACTAAATTGTCAAACTTTAACAAATAATATTATTTCAATGCTACAATGGTTAAAAAATAGAAAGTAAATTATTTTTATAATGGTTAAATTTGACTTAAATATATTGGTTTATTTTACTTATTTTAACCTTCTGAATATACTCTTCAAGTACTTTCTTTTCCTCTTGAACACGCTGTATAAAATAATTAGTTTCCTTTGATTGTGTTTTTGTATATGTAGGCCTTGTCTATATAACGAGACCCTGTGTGAGGACATTCTACTACTTTTGCAATATTTCGTGTTCTACGTACGCCACAATGTAATGAAAAAGTAAATATGCAAGAATGTAGTAATATTTACAAACCTTTAGTCTATCTACAGTCTGGAAATAAAGTAACGAATAAAGGCATTAACTTCGTTAATATTCATTTTTCGAAAAAAATCGCGAAGGGGTATAAACGATTTTAACTACATATTTTTGCACAACCGTTTTGAATCCTACAAAATAAATCTTGAAGTTTTTGGTAGTTAATTTATACCTTGATCACTAGAGCACTCATCATTTTATTTTTCAGATTTTGTGCCTGATTATTTGCATCATCATAGGACTTGAAAACACATTGTTTTATGATTGGAGAACTAATGATTTGGTTGTCTTAGCTGGGGCTGGCTTCTTTGTCATTACCTTCGCGTTATTTCTGATCTATATTCTTGATGACACAAATATACTTTATGAATTGATCGTCATATTTACTGGGGCCGTTCTACATATAAGCTCAGGTGTTATCTGTATTATACATTACCTAGAAGATAAACCTACAAAGATTCTTGTAGTAGCATTAGTTACTATAGGGTGCGGTGTAGTAATGATAGTGGATTTTGTATTTCTGTTCAAAAAGAAGTAAATAGTCAAGTATTGGATAAATATATTTGAAATGTTTGTTTATTAATGTGTGATAATTTCTTTTCTAATATGATTAATGTCAGAAATATATTTATAAATACACAGCAGTCGGTGTCATTATTTCCATCTATTTTACGTCAAATTACAACAATCGTTAGTAAGTAGGAAGATAATTGACTGAAAATCAACTTAAATTTCAATCGTTTGTCTTAGGAAAACCTAAGAAAGAAGAACATATTAATGAATATAAAATAATTAAAAAGTAAATATGTAATAATGTAGTAATGTTTACTAACTTTTAGTCTAATATAAAAACAATTATTGCGCTTGTTATTTGTTACAACTGGCCATTCCAGAATTCATAGTCATTTATTCTATATTTGGTAATGCATATAATATGTGCTTTATTACTAAATTGATATATACTGTGGAAATAAATTAAAAAATAAAGGCATTAACTTCGTTAATATTCATTTTTTGAAAACAATCTCGAAGGGGAAAAGCGATTTTAACTATTTTTGCATTACCGTTTTGAATCCTATAAAATAAACCTAGAAGTTTTTGGTAGTTAATTTATACTTTGATCATTATACCACTCCTCATTTTCTGTTACAGATTCTGTGCCTGATTGTTTGCATCATTATAGCGCTTGAAAACACCGCCTTCTATAGTTGGAGAACTAATGACTTGGTTGTCTTAGCTGGGGCTGGCTTCTTTGTCATTACCTTCGCCTTATTTCTGATCTATATTCTTGATGATACAAATATTCTTTATGAATTGATCGTCATATTTACTGGGGCCGTTGTACATATCGGCTCAGGTGTTCTCTGTATTATACATTTCCTAGACAATAAACCTACAAATATTCTTGTAGTAGCATTAGTTACTATAGGGTGCGGTGTAGTAATGATAGTAGATTTTGTATTCCTGTTCAAGAAGAAGTAAATAGTCAAGTACTGGAGAAATACAATTAAAATGCTTGTTTATTAATGTGTGACAATTTTCTTTTCTAATATGATTAATGTCAGAAATATATTTATAAATACACAGGAGTCCGTGTCATTATTTCCATCTATTTTACGTCAAATTACAACAATCATTAGTAAGTACGAAGATAATTGACTGAAAATCAACTTAGATTTCAATCGTTTGTCTTAGGAAAACCTAAGAAAGAAGAACATATTAATGAATATAAAATAATTAAAAAGTAAATATGTAATAATGTAGTAATGTTTACTAACCTTTAGTCTAATATAAAAACAATTATTGCGCTTGTTATTTGTTACAACTGGCCATTCCAGAATTCAAAGTCATTTATTCTATATTTGGTAATGCATATAATATGTGCTTTATTACTAAATTGATATATACTGTGGAAATAAATTAAAAAATAAAGGCATTAACTTCGTTAATATTCATTTTTTGAAAACAATCTCGAAGGGGAAAAGCGATTTTAACTATTTTTGCATTACCGTTTTGAATCCTATAAAATAAACCTAGAAGTTTTTGGTAGTTAATTTATACTTTGATCATTATACCACTCCTCATTTTCTTTTACAGATTCTGTGCCTGATTGTTTGCATCATTATAGCGCTTGAAAACACCGGCTTCTATAGTTGGAGAACTAATGATTTGGTTGTCTTAGCTGGGGCTGGCTTCTTTGTCATTACCTTCGCCTTATTTCTGATCTATATTCTTGATGACACAAATATACTTTATGAATTGATCGTCATATTTACTGGGGCCGTTGTACATATCGCCTCAGGTGTTATCTGTATTATACATTACCTTGACGATAAAATTACAAACATTCTTGTAATAGCGTTAGTTACTGTAGGGTGTGGTGTAATAATGATAGTGGATTTTGTATTCCTGTTCAAGAAGAAGTAAATAGTCAAGTACTGGAGAAATACAATTAAAATGCTTGTTTATTAATGTGTGAAAATTTTCTTTTCTAATATGATTAATGTCAGAAATATATTTATAAACACACAGCAGTCCGTGTCATTATTTCTATCAATTTTGCGTCAAATTACAACAATCATTAGTAGGTACGAAGATAATTGACTGAAAATCAACTTAGATTTCAATCGTTTGTCTTAGGAAAACCTAAGAAAGAAGAACATATTAATGAATATAAAATAATTAAAAAGTAAATATGTAATAATGTAGTAATGTTTACTAACCTTTAGTCTAATATAAAAACAATTATTGCGCTTGTTATTTGTTACAACTGGCCATTCCAGAATTCAAAGTCATTTATTCTATATTTGGTAATGCATATAATATGTGCTTTATTACTAAATTGATATATACTGTGGAAATATATTAAAAAATAAAGGCATTAACTTCGTTAATATTCATTTTTTGAAAACAATCTCGAAGGGGAAAAGCAATTTTAACTATTTTTGCATTACCGTTTTGAATCCTATAAAATAAACCTTGAAGTTTTTGGTAGTTAATTTATACCTTGATCATTATACCACTCCTCATTTTCTTTTACAGATTCTGTGCCTGATTGTTTGCATCATTATAGCGCTTGAAAACACCGGCTTCTATAGTTGGAGAACTAATGATTTGGTTGTCTTAGCTGGGGCTGGCTTCTTTGTCATTACCTTCGCCTTATTTCTGATCTATATTCTTGATGACACAAATATACTTTATGAATTGATCGTCATATTTACTGGGGCCGTTGTACATATCGCCTCAGGTGTTATCTGTATTATACATTACCTTGACGATAAAATTACAAACATTCTTGTAATAGCGTTAGTTACTATAGGGTGTGGTGTAATAATGATAGTGGATTTTGTATTCCTGTTCAAGAAGAAGTAAATTGTCAAGTACTGGAGAAATACAATTAAAATGCTTGTTTATAAATGTGTAAAAATTTTCTTTTCTAATATGATAAATGTCAGAAATATATTTATAAATACACAGGAGTCCGTGTCATTATTTCCATCAATTTTACGTCAAATTACAACAATCAATAGTAAGTACGAAGATAATTGACTGAAAATCAACTTAGATTTCAATCGGTTGTCTTAGGAAAACCTAAGAAAGAAGAACATATTAATGAATATAAAATAATTAAAAAGTAAATATGTAATAATGTAGTAATGTTTACTAATCTTTAGTCTAATATAAAAACAATTATTGCGCTTGTCATTTGTTACAACTGGCCATTCCAGAATTCAAAGTCATTTATTCTATATTTGGTAATGCATATAATATGTGCTTTATTACTAAATTGATATATACTGTGGAAATAAATTAAAAAATAAAGGCATTAACTTCGTTAATATTCATTTTTGAAAACAATCTCGAAGGGGAAAAGCGATTTTAACTATTTTTGCATTACCGTTTTGAATCCTATAAAATAAACCTTCAAGTTTTTGGTAGTTAATTTATACCTTGATCATTATACCACTCCTCATTTTCTTTTACAGATTCTGTGCCTGATTGTTTGCATCATTATAGCGCTTGAAAACACCGCCTTCTATAGTTGGAGAACTAATGATTTGGTTGTCTTAGCTGGGGCTGGCTTCTTTGTCATTACCTTCGCCCTATTTCTGATCTATATTCTTGATGACACAAATATACTTTATGAATTGATCGTCATATTTACTGGGGCCGTTGTACATATCGCCTCAGGTGTTATCTGTATTATACATTACCTAGACGATAAAATTACAAACATTCTTGTAATAGCGTTAGTTACTGTAGGGTGTGGTGTTATAATGATAGTGGATTTTGTATTCCTGTTCAAGAAGAAGTAAATTGTCAAGTACTGGAGAAATACAATTAAAATTCTTGTTTATTAATGTGTAAAAATTTTCTTTTCTAATATGATAAATGTCAGAAATATATTTATAAATACACAGGAGTCCGTGTCATTATTTCCATCAATTTTACGTCAAATTACAACAATCATTAGTAAGTACGAAGATAATTGACTGAAAATCAACTTAGATTTCAATCGTTTGTCTTAGGAAAACCTACGAAAGAAGAACATATTAATGAATATAAAATAATTAAAAAGTAAATATGTAATAATGTAGAAATGTTTACTAACCTTTAGTCTAATATAAAAACAATTATTGCGCTTGTTATTTGTTACAACTGGCCATTCCAGAATTCAAAGTCATTTATTCTATATTTGGTAATGCATATAATATGTGCTTTATTACTAAATTGATATATACTGTGGAAATATATTAAAAAATAAAGGCATTAACTTCGTTAATATTCATTTTTTGAAAACAATCTCGAAGGGGAAAAGCGATTTTAACTATTTTTGCATTACCGTTTTGAATCCTATAAAATAAACCTTGAAGTTTTTGGTAGTTAATTTATACCTTGATCATTATACCACTCCTCATTTTCTTTTACAGATTCTGTGCCTGATTGTTTGCATCATTATAGCGCTTGAAAACACCGCCTTCTATAGTTGGAGAACTAATGACTTGGTTGTCTTAGCTGGGGCTGGCTTTTTTGTCATTACCTTCGCCTTATTTCTGATCTATATTCTTGATGATACAAATATTCTTTATGAATTGATCGTCATATTTACTGGGGCCGTTGTACATATCGGCTCAGGTGTTCTCTGTATTATACATTTCCTAGACAATAAACCTACAAATATTCTTGTAGTAGCATTAGTTACTATAGGGTGCGGTGTAGTAATGATAGTAGATTTTGTATTCCTGTTCAAGAAGAAGTAAATAGTCAAGTACTGGAGAAATACAATTAAAATGCTTGTTTATTAATGTGTGACAATTTTCTTTTCTAATATGATTAATGTCAGAAATATATTTATAAATACACAGGAGTCCGTGTCATTATTTCCATCTATTTTACGTCAAATTACAACAATCATTAGTAAGTACGAAGATAATTGACTGAAAATCAACTTAGATTTCAATCGTTTGTCTTAGGAAAACCTAAGAAAGAAGAACATATTAATAAATATAAAATAATTAAAAAGTAAATATGTAATAATGTAGTAATGTTTACTAACCTTTAGTCTAATATAAAAACAATTATTGCGCTTGTTATTTGTTACAACTGGCCATTCCAGAATTCAAAGTCATTTATTCTATATTTGGTAATGCATATAATATGTGCTTTATTACTAAATTGATATATACTGTGGAAATAAATGAAAAAATAAAGGCATTAACTTCGTTAATATTCATTTTTTGAAAACAATCTCGAAGGGGAAAAGCGATTTTAACTATTTTTGCATTACCGTTTTGAATCCTATAAAATAAACCTAGAAGTTTTTGGTAGTTAATTTATACTTTGATCATTATACCACTCCTCATTTTCTTTTACAGATTCTGTGCCTGATTGTTTGCATCATTATAGCGCTTGAAAACACCGGCTTCTATAGTTGGAGAACTAATGATTTGGTTGTCTTAGCTGGGGCTGGCTTCTTTGTCATTACCTTCGCCTTATTTCTGATCTATATTCTTGATGACACAAATATACTTTATGAATTGATCGTCATATTTACTGGGGCCGTTGTACATATCGCCTCAGGTGTTATCTGTATTATACATTACCTTGACGATAAAATTACAAACATTCTTGTAATAGCGTTAGTTACTGTAGGGTGTGGTGTAATAATGATAGTGGATTTTGTATTCCTGTTCAAGAAGAAGTAAATAGTCAAGTACTGGAGAAATACAATTAAAATGCTTGTTTATTAATGTGTGAAAATTTTCTTTTCTAATATGATTAATGTCAGAAATATATTTATAAACACACAGCAGTCCGTGTCATTATTTCTATCAATTTTGCGTCAAATTACAACAATCATTAGTAGGTACGAAGATAATTGACTGAAAATCAACTTAGATTTCAATCGTTTGTCTTAGGAAAACCTAAGAAAGAAGAACATATTAATGAATATAAAATAATTAAAAAGTAAATATGTAATAATGTAGTAATGTTTACTAACCTTTAGTCTAATATAAAAACAATTATTGCGCTTGTTATTTGTTACAACTGGCCATTCCAGAATTCAAAGTCATTTATTCTATATTTGGTAATGCATATAATATGTGCTTTATTACTAAATTGATATATACTGTGGAAATATATTAAAAAATAAAGCCATTAACTTCGTTAATATTCATTTTTTGAAAACAATCTCGAAGGGGAAAAGCAATTTTAACTATTTTTGCATTACCGTTTTGAATCCTATAAAATAAACCTTGAAGTTTTTGGTAGTTAATTTATACCTTGATCATTATACCACTCCTCATTTTCTTTTACAGATTCTGTGCCTGATTGTTTGCATCATTATAGCGCTTGAAAACACCGGCTTCTATAGTTGGAGAACTAATGATTTGGTTGTCTTAGCTGGGGCTGGCTTCTTTGTCATTACCTTCGCCTTATTTCTGATCTATATTCTTGATGACACAAATATACTTTATGAATTGATCGTCATATTTACTGGGGCCGTTGTACATATCGCCTCAGGTGTTATCTGTATTATACATTACCTTGACGATAAAATTACAAACATTCTTGTAATAGCGTTAGTTACTGTAGGGTGTGGTGTAATAATGATAGTGGATTTTGTATTCCTGTTCAAGAAGAAGTAAATTGTCAAGTACTGGAGAAATACAATTAAAATGCTTGTTTATTAATGTGTAAAAATTTTCTTTTCTAATATGATAAATGTCAGAAATATATTTATAAATACACAGGAGTCCGTGTCATTATTTCCATCAATTTTACGTCAAATTACAACAATCAATAGTAAGTACGAAGATAATTGACTGAAAATCAACTTAGATTTCAATCGGTTGTCTTAGGAAAACCTAAGAAAGAAGAACATATTAATGAATATAAAATAATTAAAAAGTAAATATGTAATAATGTAGTAATGTTTACTAACCTTTAGTCTAATATAAAAACAATTATTGCGCTTGTTATTTGTTACAACTGGCCATTCCAGAATTCAAAGTCATTTATTCTATATTTGGTAATGCATATAATATGTGCTTTATTACTAAATTGATATATACTGTGGAAATATATTAAAAAATAAAGGCATTAACTTCGTTAATATTCATTTTTTGAAAACAATCTCGAAGGGGAAAAGCAATTTTAACTATTTTTGCATTACCGTTTTGAATCCTATAAAATAAACCTTGAAGTTTTTGGTAGTTAATTTATACCTTGATCATTATACCACTCCTCATTTTCTTTTACAGATTCTGTGCCTGATTGTTTGCATCATTATAGCGCTTGAAAACACCGGCTTCTATAGTTGGAGAACTAATGATTTGGTTGTCTTAGCTGGGGCTGGCTTCTTTGTCATTACCTTCGCCTTATTTCTGATCTATATTCTTGATGACACAAATATACTTTATGAATTGATCGTCATATTTACTGGGGCCGTTGTACATATCGCCTCAGGTGTTATCTGTATTATACATTACCTAGACGATAAAATTACATACATTCTTGTAATAGCGTTAGTTACTGTAGGGTGTGGTGTAATAATGATAGTGGATTTTGTATTCCTGTTCAAGAAGAAGTAAATAGTCAAGTACTGGAGAAATACAATTAAAATGCTTGTTTATTAATGTGTGAAAATTTTCTTTTCTAATATGATTAATGTCAGAAATATATTTATAAACACACAGCAGTCCGTGTCATTATTTCTATCAATTTTGCGTCAAATTACAACAATCATTAGTAGGTACGAAGATAATTGACTGAAAATCAACTTAGATTTCAATCGTTTGTCTTAGGAAAACCTAAGAAAGAAGAACATATTAATCAATATAAAATAATTAAAAAGTAAATATGTAATAATATATGTAATAATAATGTTTACTAACCGTTAGTCTAATCTAAAAAAAAATCATTGCGCTTGTCATTTGTTACAATTGGCAATTCCAGAATTCAAAGTCATTTATTCTATATTTGGTAATGCATATATGTGTTTTGTTACTAAATTGATATACAGGGTTATTTTTTTAAATCTTGACATAGGCTAACTTTTATATTTCAAAAACCTATGGTTTCTGAAGCAAAGTTTTAGGAATTAGTCTAAATAAGAAAAAATATGTTGAAAAAATAAACGCGTTGTTGCCAGATTGGGCGCTATTTCTAAAAATAACATATTTTCTTAAATGGCAACATTTAACAATTTCTAATACATCTTGGGATTCTACACAAAACAAAGAGGATGCAAGTTTTTGATTAGAGTGGCGGTTTACGAGCTAATAGTGCCTAAACTTAATTTATTTTTCAACATTAAAGGAATAACAAGGAGGCTATGTTTGTCCCTGCTGTCATAAGATAACCATAAGTTCCGTGTAATCTTTAATTAAAATGATTCGTATTACACCTCAAGAGAAAATTGAATTAATTTTTTTTGCATGTTGGTGGTTTAAGTTTGCGAAAACCATGCACTGAATTCCATGTTAGACATCCCAACAAACCTCGTCCTAGTCCAGAATTTTTAAGACAAAATTTAGTTAAGTTGAAAGCTACAGGAAGTGTGCGTCCAAAGATTTGACAAAGAAGTAAAAATACTGCGGTACAAGAAAATATTCTTTTAGAAAATGTTGAAAACCCAAATCGATTTACAAATAAGATTGCGCGAGCAGTGGACTGCTCTCAGGCTAGAGTTTGGACAATCTTAAATTCAAATAAATTCCAAGCGGCTACAACCACACTTTCAAAATTATATCTTATTTAGCGATGAGGCTTCCTTTTATTTAAACGGTTTGAGGACCAATAGACTTTTTTTCTGGGGACTCTGAAGAATAAAGTTTATGTTAACCCTCCTATGTCAAGTGATGAATTAAAACTAGCCATACAACGTGAAATTCAAAACATAACACCTCAAATGTTACATAATGTTAATAGAAATTGCGTTGAACGTATTTGTTGCTGCAGAACCCAACAAGGAAATCAATTCGAACATTTTTTTAAAAAATAAACGTTAGGTAATTAATTTTCGTTAATATTGCTATTCTTTTAATGTTGGAAAATAAATTAAGTTTAGGCACTATTAGCTCATAACCCGTTACTCTAATCAAAAACTTGCACTCTTTTTGTTTTGTCTTGAATCTCAAGATGTAATAGAAATTGTTAAAAAATGCAGTGTTGCCATTTAAGAAAATATGTTTTTCTGAAATAGCGCCAAATCTGGCAACAGCGCGTTTATTTTTTCCACACATTTTTCTTATTTGGACTAATTCCTAAAACTTTGCTTCAGGAAACAAAGGTCTATCTTTTCAAATAAAAAAGTTAGCCTATGTCAAGATTTAAAAAAATAAGCCTGTATACTGTGGAAATAAATTAAAGGATGAAGGCATTAACTTCGATAATATTCATTTTTTGAAAAAAATCTTGAAGGGGTATAGCAATTTTAACTAAGTTCTTTTTCATGTTACGACGTCACTGATTTTTTTTTTAAACAATAACCTATATATTTTTTTAATTGATTTAGATAGTACTTTCAATTACCTATCCAACGGTATAAAACTTTTAATATGTTACATTTGAAAAATATTGGGAAAAAGGATCTTAAAGTTCAAATATTAAACATTCATTAAACAAATCTAGTCACATAAATTAGATGAAAAGATTGACGGGGCATTCGTTTTTATAATAAAATTATAAAAATGTTGAAATATCAAAATATAAGTTTACTATCTACCCCATTCAAAGTTAATAATTACAAAGATACTAACCCTGTACCATCTAACAATAGCCAAGACGATTATAAAACTCATTTCCCACATTCTGAATCTTTGAGCTGATATGAGTGATAAGCTGATTTATTGAGAATAAAAAATCTAGTAGACTGTGAAAAACAATCATAAAGTTGATTGGTGGTTGTCTATTTAGAGCAAGAGAGGCTGTTACCGACAAAAACATTGCTGCTGTTCAAAAAATAATGAAAATGACAATAAAGCCACTGCTGCGGTAATAGAGCATCAACTCAAGATTCGATCCACAGCTGTTAAAACAATCTTACACAAGCCGCATCACCCTTTTGACTTCCAGAAAGCAGTGTGTGTGAGAATTTGCCATAAAACTTTAAATGTCATGACACTTTAAATTTCTTAAATAATAGCGGACACAAATTTTTTTTCCAAAATAGTGACAGGTGACGTAACTTATATTCCATTTTTCGACCTTCCTACCTGTCAAGAAAGTTGTGTATGGATTCACGAAGATGAGGAAACTCCTACAAGGACTATAAGAAGTAGCGAGCTATGAAGAAGATTATGTATGCGGTATTCTACAGAAGATAAGATCAGGTAATTTATTTGCTCCATGATACAATAGTATACTATAATCCGTCTCAACCCCATTATGCAGTACAGGTTTAATAGGGATATTGCATCTCTTATTATCTTTAGTAGTCTCTTAATAACGCCATCTTTATATCCGGTTGCCTTGTTGCAAGTTCTATTATGCAAAGTATATGGGTATATGAGTAATCGTTGCTGTCAATTGTCAGTTTTTGTCATAGTGTGTAAACTTTTATATTGTCTTTAATTTATCTATATATAATTTCTGTTAAATTGTTCTTTTTAGCAAGCATTTAAAAGCAAGTATGCATACCTATATCTATAATTCTGATAAACGTGATAACCTATATACAAATACATATACTTTTTACAGATTGCTACATGATATGGGTTTTGAATTTTAAACAGTAGGACGAAAGAGTATTCTTATTGAAAGAGATGACATCATTAGGTGGAGACATAAATACTTTCCAGACATAAGAAAATTCAGAGATGAAGGTATAGTTTATCATTTAATTTGTTATACTTTTATGTTCATTACGCAATTTATTATTTGCTTGTGTTTGATTGTGATTATTTTATTTTTAGGTCGAACTATAGTATATACTGATGAATCATGAGTGAATGCAGGACACTCGGTAAATAAAAAGTGGACTGACGCTACTGTTCAAAGCAGTCGACAAGCTTTTACACAAGGACTCAGCACTGGTTTAAAATCACCAAGTGGTCTTGGGCCTCGATTTCCATTAATTTATGCTGGAGGCGAGCAAGGTTTTGTTGTTGGTGCTGAATGTACTTTCTTTGTAAGAAAAATACTGCTGATCTTCATAGCGAAATGGATGCAGATAC
The DNA here is from genome assembly GCA_963170755.1 of Amphimallon solstitiale. Taxonomy (NCBI): domain Eukaryota; kingdom Metazoa; phylum Arthropoda; class Insecta; order Coleoptera; family Scarabaeidae; genus Amphimallon; species Amphimallon solstitiale. The sequence continues at coordinate 17,805,173 of OY720683.1, read as the reverse complement.
ATATGGAGATTGGTTCAAGAATAAATTGCTTCCAAATATACCAGAGAACTCGGTTGTTGGTCTCGATAATGCCTCATATTACACGAGAAAATTAGAAAAGTTTCCAGCAGTAGCACGGAGAAGACCAAATTATTGAATGGCTTACTGAGAAGAAAATACCACTTGATAATGACATGTTAAAAAGAGATTTACTGGCTCGAGTGTCACAGGTTAGGTCTTAGTATGACAGAAACAAAATTAATGAATTTGCAAAGAAGAAAGGGCATTATGTTCTTCGGCGTCCACCTTATCATTGTGAATTAAACCCAATTGAAATGGTGTGGGCACAAGTTAAGCACTACATTGAAATGTACAATACGACATTCAAACAAAGAGATATTGAACAATTAATTGTGGAGGGTTATCAGAATGTAACAGTGAACAACTGGCAGAATTACATTGGCCACCTTGCCAACTTGCAAGACGATGTTGAAGAGTTTATAATTAACGTCACACATTCATCATCAGATCAAGATTCTTTAAGTGATTGAAAAAAATAAAACAATATGTGTACCTACTCCTTTGTATGGTCATGGTTTGTTTTTTCATAAATGTTATCATGTATTATTAACTTGTTCTTATAAATGAGAAAGTATGTTTTTGCAAAATGAATTTGTGAGGAATTTGTGTCTTTAAATGTGTATAACGGAATGTAGATTAACATATTAATATTCAATAAGACTATATAAGTCATGTAACATATTAAAAAATAAAAGTACATGTGTATATGTGGTTATTGTTATTCTTTTCATAAATATGTATTATTTAAGTTGTTTTTATAAATAGACAAGTCTTTATGAAAAATAAATTTGTGGTTAACTTTGTCTTGGTCTGAATTTATATATTTTAACTAATCCATCTTCCCATATATTCTCCCCTTTTGGTGTTTCAAATTACTATTAATTTTTTGTATGCATCAATTGAATGACAAACAGTCGTATAGGTTATATTTTGATTACAAAAAATGTCAGATATTGAACCGGAACTGTAACGACATTATACAATGAGTCGATTTGGCAACCATGAAATCAATTGCCATAAGACCTGTACTGCATAATAGGGTTGAGACGGACTATAGTAAAAAACACGCCAGACATATCACAGGTAAAATAATTAATACATGTACAGTTCTGTGCAATAAAATGGCGTACACGTCTTATTGCTAATTTAGACATTATTTTGCCATTGTGTTAAGTATGACAAATTGAATTATAGCGTCAATTCAATTTGTCATACATGACAGATATTCAAACAAGAGTCATATTTACATAATCGTATAATAAGTGTACGCCAGTTTATTGCACAGAACTGTACATTAACATTTTAAAAATTTAAATTATACTTAAAAAAGCTATTTAAATTGTAAAATACTTTTAATTAATTTTAAAACGCCCAATGTCTTCAGAAAGTCAGAAATTCTTCCAGCGAATAGAAAGCATTGTCCATCAGAAAATTCTTAACAGTTCGCACATATTTTCGTAGACAAATATTCTCTAAACCACCATCCACGGTGTTTAGCTTGTTGTATATTTCAGTTCCCTTTAGAAAGAAGTCTAATGGCGTTAGATCTGGAGGCCTAGCGGGTCATTCCATCGGTCCTCTTCTTCCTATCCATCTTCTCGGGAGAACTTGGTCCAAGTAGCGATGCACATTAGTTGCGTAATGAGCTGGAACACCATCATTTTGTAATCATATACTATTATTTGGTAGGTCAGGCTTGTTTGTATTAGGAAATAATGCAGGCATCAATTCGAACTGTAGAAATTGCAATTATTTCTCTCCAGCCAAATTGTCAGCAAACAAAATGGACCCTGAATTCTGCCAAAAATAATTCCTGTCCATACGTTAACTTTCTGAGGATATTGTATTGTATGTATGAATTTCTTGCATTCAATGAGGATTTTCCCATCACCCCAAGATATTAGTGCCGCTCTTGATTCTCGCTCTCAAATGGATGTCATATATACAGATTTTTCGCGTGCACTTGACACTATTAGCACAGATAAGTATAACAGATAGCTCGTCTAATAGGATTACGAGAAAACAAGCGTGTTGCATAGTTAACGGCGCAAAATTTTATAAATCAGTTAAATTTGGAGTGTTGCGGTTAGTGAGGGGTGCGGGCGGGGTTAAATAGGTATAGATATCTGTAGATTTAAAATAACCAAGTCGTGTGTCAGTTGAAATCTACTATTACAACATGAAAACAACTCTGACATCTAGTAGCTAAAAGACCAAATATTAATCTTTATATACACGTATTAACACAATATACCTATGTTATTCATATAAGCCCATAATATGAATGTGTGAATACATACAAAAACATGATTCAGACCACAGATGTGAAAATGAATGGCACAATTGAGAGTACTGTGTAAAAAAAAATCCTGGAAATAATTTTGTCAATAAATTTTTCTTTGCCAATCCTCTATTATATAAAATGTCTGGGAATTTTAAATAATGTTGGAGGATTTTTAAGTTTATCTCAAGCAGATAGGTACATTATGTTCTTTTTTTTCACAATTAGGGAGTTTTTTTAATTGAAAAAGGCTGCCGAAATTCATTTGATTTCGTATAGCTGATATGGTTTCATATTTATCTATACCTATATATGTATTATGTATATATAATATATAATAATTTTAATTTCCGGAGCTCTGGTTTTGTTTTACGTGTTGGCCGTCGTTTCGAATGCTATTAATCGCCATCACTGTGCTTTCTAATAATATTGGTTTATAATTTAACAGTTATTTTGTTTTCAAATAAAGAAAAATATTTAACGAAAAAAATATTAGACAATGAACATCCTTTATTTAACCTACAAAACAGTTTAAAAAATTAGAAACATTTTTGTATTTAAAGGGAAGGTTTTGCTAAAGCAATCTAATAATATCGGTACATAAAAAGAGATCCATTGATGAGTATCTCATAAATGCCCAGAGTTCATCGATGAATAGAAGACCTTATTTTATGTCCAGTCTAACGTTTTTATTGTGTAATGTAATGTAATGTTAGTTGTGTTGTTAGTTGATGCTTGATAGTTGTTACATCATGTCGAGACTTGCTGCTGGAAATAAGTGTGTATATGTGCATTGTGAAAAAACACGTAGAAATTTTAAAGGATTGAAATTATTTCGATTTCCAAAAAATGAAAATATTAGGAAAGAATGGATAAAAAATTGCGGTAAATATTATTTTGTTAGTTCGTTCACTGTTTACTTATAATGGGCCTGTAATTGATTTACTGATTGGCTATTTACATTTTAGGGAATTTTACATTTTATAATATCTGCCTCTCTTTGAAATCAAAATAATTGTCAAATTTGACATTATAATTCCATAAGAGCAGAAAGAAATTTCTAGCAATGATTTTGATAATTATCAGCTTTAACATGATGTGAATTTAAAATTACAGGTTATTAATGCTATTTCTTCCTCATATTGGCAATGTTATATTTGCATGAAAGCATTAGAATATGATTATAAAACGATGTTAATTTCGTAAATCAAACCTTCAGGCACGGCACTAGCGTTTCCAAGTTGCCGATTTAGTAACATCAAATTTTTAAATTGCAAAGCGTAAATTAATTACAGACACCTGTTACTTGCGTATAGCATTTTTATTTTAGTCCGTGTATACTTTTTTAGGAAATGTGGATATGGCAGCCTTATCACCCACTACATTGAGGAGAAAACATATCTGCGAATTTCATTTTAAAGAAGAGTGTTTTAATGCTTCGGGTAGACTAAATAAAAGTGCCATACCGACTAGTTTTAGTGAAAAAGAAGATTTCATATTACGCACATCTTCATTGTCACCGATACGAAAATATGAGGCAAAACATATTCCCGCATGTTCGCCAAAAACTCACAAATTGTATTTAAATGAACCATCGACATCAAAAGAGGAACATATATTAGACGCAATAACAGAGTTCCCTAGCCCAAAACGCAAAAGAAAAGTAATTCAAGAAGAATATGATCTAGCAAGAGGTAAGATTAGAAAATTGTCAGAACAGCTTCAAAAACAATCAAGAATTTTAGCATCCAAAAGGGGACATATATCAAAATTAAAGGCAATGAAAAGAAAATATTGCACCCTAGAGGCATTTAAATCAGTTAATTATATTTCCCCACAATCTAGAGCTATTGCTCTTATGCAAATACGCAACCACAAAAAGCCTTGGACAAAAGAAGAAAAAGAGCTAGCGATATCTCTGTTTTATACGTCACCGTGTGCATATAAATCTATGAGGCGACAAAAAATAATATTACCCGGTGTATCTACAGTTAAGAAATGGATAGGTAACTCAAAATATACACCGGGATTCAATAAATATTTATTTAAACAAATGCATGCAAAAAGTAAGACCATGACAATTAAGGAGAAATTTTTTGTTATGTGTTTTGACGAAATGGCTTTAAAGCAAGAGCTAGAATATTCAAAACACGTGGATATTATAGAAGGTCTTGAGGACCTTGGATATTTAGGAAGGAAGGATAAGCCTGCCAAGAAAGCGATGGTTTTTATGATTAGAGGACTCTTTTCCCAATGGAAACTACAGATTGGATATTTTCTTATTGAAAGTGCCATATGTAAGGAAAATATGATATCTGTAATCAAAACAGCTATTAGTATGCTAAAAAGATGTGGCATAATAGTTAAAGGAATGGTATGCGACCAAAGTACAACAAATGTGGCCGTTATTAATTCTTTGGGAGTTACAATAGAGAATCCATATTTTACTGTGCAAAATAGTAGAATTTTTGTATTTTATGATCCACCTCATTTATTTAAAAGTATTCGTAACAATCTTCTAAATGGACATTTTATATATCGCGAACTGAATACCACCAATATTATTCGATTTGATGACATTGTTGCGGCATATGATTTAGATAAAAAGAATGTAACTGCCAGATTGTTACCAAAATTATCTGATATTCATATTCATCCAAATTCATTTCAGCGGATGACTTGTAAATATGCTCTCCAAGTTTTTAGTCACACTGTGGCTGCTGCCATTAAAACTTACATTGAATTAAATAAAATAACAACATCAAGTGCTCTGCATACAGCAAATTTTGTAGAATTACTTAACAAGCTATTTGACATTCTGAACAGTAAATATATAACTCACAGAAATCCGTTTAAATCAAGTTTTTCAGGTAAAAACAAAGAGCATTTAAATATAATTTTAGAAACCAAGAAAATGTTTAGATTCTTAGAAAAAGTAGATTATAAAAACAGAATTTCAAGACCTCCATGTTTTAATGGAGTTCTTATTACTTTAAATGCTCTAGAACAATTACATGATGAAGTGCGTCATATCGACAGTCACATATTGACTTCCAGATTAAATCAAGATGTACTAGAAAATTTTTTTTCAATTATTAGACTTCGAGGTGGGTTTAATAGAAATCCCACTGCAAGAACTTTTAGAACGAGCTTCAGAATCAATGTCATAAATAATATAATGAAGCCTCCACATAGTGCAAATTGTGAATTGGACGAAGATATGTTTTTAGATTTACCTGTTGCTGAAGACAACCTAAATGAATCGTCAACCGATGACTCACACACAAGTATAAGCAATATAAGCATACCTGATACAGATTCCCAGTCTTCCGAAGTAATGAACGATGCAGCAGACTGTGCTGTATCATATTTTGCTGGATACATTTGCTTTAAATTAATTAAAAAGTATAATTGTGAGACTTGTGAAAGAAGCGTACTATCCCAAAGCACATTAAAATCAAAAAGTCAATTATTTATTCTAAATAAAGAATATGAAAACAGCAAAGACTTTTCTAAAGGATTGAGAAAACCAAATGATCAAATAACAGCCTTTGTAAAAAGGGTATTAAAATCGGTTCATAAAATATTCAACAAAAATAAAGATTTAAATCATATTAGGACAAAAATTAAGCAGAGAGTACTAGAAAAGAATGATTTAAACATAATTTGTAACAAACACGAACATCAAACGTTCTTTTTAGACATGTTACTAATAACAAAACTTTATAAAGAATGTAAATGGCACAAATATCCGACATCTAAATCTAGATCTGAAAAGTTGAATATTTTACGAAAAATATATAGGACCCTATTTATAAAAAATATATGTATTTTTATTACCAAACCGTTCTATATTTACTATATATAAAAATTTTGTTTTATTTCATTAATGCTTTCATTTTTTCCCTATGTTTTGTTCAACAAACGTACTCAAAAATATGTTCATTAGAAATCAACTGTTCACAGTTCACGGGATTATTTTACAATCTTAGAACCTCAAACAACAAAGAAACTGTTGTAGTCTATCTCTGGTTATACCAACTCACATAAATATAATTTTTTATAGTCACTACGTCTCCATACATATTATGCGGTAGGATATGCCTAATTGTGTGCGTATTATGTACAACACATACCCTATATATGTTGGCATGTGGGAATACATATATAAGTAGTAATCTATTAATACACATTTTATAATCTAAAAATATATTTTTTAAAGTGGTTTTTTGTTGACTTCAATAATTACGATAAAAGTCAAAAAAGCACATAATTAATTACAGGATATAATAAAAAAAAAAATAATTGTAAAATTTAAAATGTTAAAAATAGAACGACATCTATATTTTATTAGTACAACTACATAGAACTATTTGCACTGCAGCGCCAAAACCTTCATGCTATTTAGCGGAAGGATTCCATAGTAATAAAATTCCAGCTCCATTTCGACGGAAATGCCGCTTCCAGTTGTCCCATAAGGATGAGCTATCTGTTATACTTATCTGTGCTATTAGACACGACATTCTGCTGAGGAAGCTTGATGCACTGGGACTTCATGGCAATCTTGTTAGTTTTCTGACGTCATATCTTAGGGAACGAATCAATTATGTGTATCATAATGGATCCAAGTCTGCTAAATTTGCTGCCACGTCAAGCGTTCCACAGGGGTCTAATTTGGGCTCTCTGCCTTTTATACTATTTATTAACGACTTCTTGGAATCGTTTTCTTGTGATGGGTTGGTATACGCTGACGACTTGAAAATCTATCGTCGTATTGATCTCGGATGCTCTTCGTCTACAGTTGGATACTCTCTATGAATGGTGTCAGCACAATGATCTGGCACTTAATATCAATAAATGTCATGTTATGAAGTATTCTAGGAGGATTCTATATAAATGTACATTTACATAATATGTGCATATACGTTTACGTATAAATGTATATATGTATGCTTATGATAGTATTATCCGTTAATGTACGTTACACATTCAAGTATTTTATATTGTTACATTAATTTGTAATAGGTACGCCACCTATGGCGTGTTCATTGAATGCACGCATATCTACAGTTGCCCGATTTGTAGTTGTACTACGGAGGGTAACATTACCTTGCGATGCCACGCTTGTGTAACAGTTGCGACTGGGAATCTCTCATGGCATTTGGTACGTAAGTTGACTATATAAGGTAATCAAAGTTTTTAAGGCATTGTGAACAACACATTCTTACCAATGTAATGTCGAAACAGCTGTCTGCATGTTGTTGTTTGCAATGCCAGCTTAGGGTAGATGTGCATACATTTACATATGTGCATATACGTTTACGTATAAATGTATATATGTATACTTTTGATAGGAAATAAGACTAATTTTGAGTACATATAAATTCTTAGTAGTTGACGATAGGGATGCGCAACATTTCTAAAATATCGATATTAGAATCAAATGATGTATCAAAAATTCAAAATAGATTTTAAACAAATATCGAATCAAGAGTATCGATATTCCTTGATATCGATATGTTTTTTATGTTTATAAGAAAGTTCTTTGTGGATTTTCAAGTCATTTAAAAGAGAGAGGGAGAGAGAGAGGGAGAGAGAGAGGGAGAGAGAGAGAGAGAGAGAGAGAGAGGGGGGGGGCAGACACACAAACATTTTTTAAAAAACAAAAACACTTTTTCGGTATCAGGTGACTCAAACACATCTGCCAAAATCTCGAGGTCGAAAACTTTCATCATTACAATACTTCATTATACTACGTATAGAAAGTAAAAGCAATCGGTGACGTCATAACATAAAAAACAAATGACATAAGAAATTGGAAATTGGGTGAAAATATTCCCCTTAGTTAAAATCGTTGTAACCCTTCGATATTTTTTTCAAAAAATTAATATTAACGAAGTGTGACAAATGACGTAGGTGTTAAAAAAAACGCAAAAATCCCATTTTGTTCTTTTACCTGTAGCACCTACATTTGGCCTTGTAGGGAAAAAATAAAAACTCATTCTTATAGCCACGTTTAAACCTCTATCCAATGGTGTACTCAAAATTTTTATATGACGTTTCGTTTCTTTCTGGCGATTATCAACTATTTAATTTTTATAGGCTCCATATTGGATTACACACCTTCGAAATAGTGTCTTTTTCTAATTTCAGCCATATACTACACATTGATAAAAGTTTCTGATATTATGCATTAATTGAAAGAATAAATTTTAAGATTAAATTAAGTAGCCGTGAAATTTCAATCCGTCAAACATTTCATTTATCGTTTATTAGCAATGCAAAAATGTCATACACCAACGAAGAGAAACGAGATATGTTAAGTATTTTTTATTCCTCGAACAGAAATTCAACCGTAGCGAGTATAAGACATTTACAATTTTATCCAGGATGACAACAGCCTCATCGTACAAATTTTCTAGATCTTGATAGAAACTTAGTCGAGAATGGATCGTTTACTAAGCCGCGTAATGTTCATGTCAACAGGAATTTGAATGAAAATCAACAGGATATTTTACAAATGGTAAATTTAAGGCGTGTTTTTGCATAGTTTATGTTAGTCTTGTATTTTTTAAATAAATAATAATCCATCAATTTCTACACGCGAAATGGCGTCAGAATAAAATTTGTTGCAGTCTAGAAGTTGGAGAACTTTATATCAAAATAAGTTTAATCCATATAAGATCCATGTTAGCCACACTTTACTACTTGGCGATAATTTAAGAAGACTAGTAGAATACTGTAACTGGTTAATGGGAATGATAGAAAATGACTACAATTTTTTAAGCAAAAACATCTGGTCAGATGAAACTAAATTCACAAATTCTGGAATGTTCAACAAAAATACTGAGCACTATTGAGCAGTACAAAATGCCTGACAAAACAGGGCAAGGAGACCACAACATTATTTTGGAATAAACGTTTGGATGGATATTTTGGCATCGTCTCTTAGGAACAGTTATGTATGAGGAACATTTAAATGGAGAAAGATATTTAAACCTTTTACATACATGCAGTCGAAAGCAAAAAAAAAGTAGACAAAAATACAGGTTTCTGTCACAGACTTTCTCAAAATTGACAACCTTACAGTTGATATTAAACTATTACAAAAATGCCTTCCATAAATGAAGATATTAAAGTCAATGTTATTGCAGATTTGAGTAACGGTTTCAAAATACGTGAAATTGCGGGGAAAAAATAATATAAATAAAAGCACAGCTTTTAAAATTATTAAAAAATTGCGAGATCACCATAGAATTTGTAGAACTTCTGGTTCTGGCCCCAAAAGAATATCAACAGCTGAGCAAGACCGCCATCTCACAAATGTCCTTATTGAAAATCCATTTTCTTCAGTAGTGATTGCAGCTGATGTAAGTAACATTCCGGGTTCTGTTTTTACTGCCCGACGAAAAGTTAGAGAAGCTAATTTGGGGTGCCATAAAACTGGCGCAAAACTTAATTCGAATGCGACCCACAAAGGAACTCGTGAAGGATATGCACTTGAACATTTGGTAAATAACAGGCACTTTTGGGAAACTGTAATTTTTACAGATGAAAAATTATTTCAAAGCAAGAAAAATGGACCGATTCATGTGATACTGATACCAAGAGGTACCCGATTTGACGAAAACTTTATTAATAGTGTGTATCCAGAAAATTTCAGAGTAAACTTTTGGGGTTGGATTTCAACACATCTCGTTTCTCTTCGTTGGCGTATGTCACTTTTTTTATTACTAACAAATGATAAATGAAATGTTTGAAGGATTGAAATTTCATGTCTACCGAATTTAATCTTAAAACTTATTCTGTCAATTAAAGCATAATATCAAAGGCTTTTGTCGACGTGTAGTGCATGGCTGAAATTGAAAAAAAAAACTCTTTCTGAAGGTGTGCAAATCCAATATAGCGGCTATAAAAAATTAGATAGTTGATGATGGATCGAAAGAAACGAAACGTCATATAAAAATTTCGAGTACTCCATTGGAGTTTAAAAGTGGCCATAAGAATGTGTTTTTATTTTTTCTCTGCAAGGCCATATGTAGGTGCTACAGGTAAAAGAACAAAACGGAGTTTTAAATTTTTGTCTTTAAAACTCGAACGTCATTTGTCACAGGTACATTTTCTTTACGGATTCATAACAAACACAAAATGTAACAACTTCGTCAAATTTAAACCTACACTTTATATTCACTAATAAACGAGATTCTTATGGCGAGGGCCGAAAATGAATCAGCCTGTATAATATTAAACATTTTATACATCATATTGGAGTTTTTCTTCTAAAGTAGGAATATTCTTTTATTAGTAATAATAATAGTTTTCTTTTTATAATTCGTCTGAAAGTAGGTAAACCAAAATCAATGTTATAGACGTGATATGATTTAGATATATTGCTTCTTTCAAATTGAATGTATCTAATTTGGATATATCTTTACTTTATATTGAGGAAAGAAAATAGATTTGATTGTGCACATAAGGAATTGAATAGTTATTTTATAGAAATTTATTTGAACCCACTACAATTTTTTGAAACAAGGTTATGATAAATTAAATAAATATAAAACCACAAAACGACATCTATCAACAAAGGGCAGAATTTATAACAAAAATTTACTAGGACATACAAAGACTATAATTCTGAGCTAGCATAAGACACGACATAAATATTCTTTAGATTTAGATAATATTAGTAGGTGTGATTTTTAAAAAAAAGTTATATTACTTGTTGAGTCACCACAACAATATGTACGAAATGTACTTGCATAACGGACCCCGATCGACAAAAATGGCCACTACTAATGCATCGTAATAATACAAAATCCTACAAAATAAACCTTGTCGTTTCTGAATAGTCAATTTATATCTTGATCGTTAGACCACTCATCATTTTCTTTTTCAGATTCTGTGCCTGATTATTTGCATCATTCTAATCCTCTACACCTGGAGAAGTGATTATGTTTTCTTAACTGGACCTGGCTACTTTATCATCACCTTCGCGTTATTTCTGGTCTATATTCTTGATGACACAAATATACTTTATGAATTGATCGTCATATTTACTGGGGCCGTTTTACATATCACCTCAGGTCTTATCTGTGTTTTAAGTAGAGATCGTGACCAGAACAGCATTCTTGCAATAGGAGTAGCTAATCTGGGGTGTGGTGTAGTAATGATAGTGGATTTTATATTCCTATTCATAAAGAGGAAGAAGAAATAGTCATGTATTGGAGAGATACAATTAAAATGTTTGTTTATTAATGTGTGACAATTTTCTTTTCTAATATGAGTTATGTCAGAAATATATTTATAAATACACAGCAGTCCGTGTCTTATTTATAGCTATTTTACGTCAAATTACAACACAGATAATTGCTTGAAAATCAACTTCAATTCAATCGTTTGTTATGTGGTAATTATATAAAAAAAAATAAGACAAAAATAACGTACTAATGTAATGAAAAAGTAAATATGCAGTTATGCATGGAGGTTTTCATTTAAGGCGAGATTTCGGCAGGCAAACGCAAGCAGTAAACGACGTTGCTGCCTAGACAAATTTCTCCCTTATTTATAGATATATTAACCTGATTTTTTTTTTCTAGTCACAAACAAACAATTATTATTGAACTGTACAGACTCTTTTTCTATATTTTTCATTAGGGGATTTTTATAAAATATCGCAAATATTATTGAAATTAGACAACTTCAATATATTCTAACTCAGTGTGTGGTAAGAAATAAAGCACAAAATACAGTATGCGCCAAAATAAACAACACTGAAATTACTGAAGTATATTACTTATTACTTATACATTATTATGTCTATAGAAAACATCTTCAAAATGTGCGCCATGGCGTTGTAGGCACTGCTCATAACGGTTACGCAGATTTTCAAACATATTCGAGAACACAGGTTGCTGCATATTCCTGAAAAAGGAGACGATCTTCTCACGTAAATAATTAACAGTTCTGGGTGGGTCTGTACCGCTGAAGACTTTCTCCTTTAACATACCCCATACGTAGGCATCCGGTGGTGTAAGATCGGGGGAATGTGATGGGTAGTTGAAATTAGAACTGCGGGAAATGATACGTCCTTCAAAAGTTTCCTGCAGCAATGCTATCGATTGTCGAGCAGTGTGACTGGTCGCCCCGTCCTGTTGAAACCACTGCTTTTCCATCCGAAGGCCCTTGGCACGACAAAACCTTCTGAGATCTTGGACAAATGGCGTTACCACAATGTTTCTATAACGTTCCTGGGTAACAGTAAGAGGTGGGCCATCATCATCCTCAATGAAATACGGACCAATCACACCGTGTGCTGACACTGCACACCATATCGTCACACGGGCACTATGTAGCGGTTTTTGGATAATCACGTCTGGCTTATCGAAACCAAGGAAGCGGGTTGTTTGCTTATTAATGTAACCCTCCAAGTGAATATGACTTTCGTCTGAGAACCACACATTATTCAAGAAACCTGGATTCTCGTACAACATAGCAAAAAATTGTCCACAATACGCAACCCTGAAATTCATATCTTGGTTTGACAATCGTTGTCCAACTTGAATTCGGTACGGAAATCCACCTACGTCTTTGAACAAACGCCGAATCGACGTACTGCTGATATTCAACTTTAATGCCGTTCGCCGAAGACTACGGTTTGGTGATTGTAAAACCTGATTGAGCACACGTCCATGGTTCCCATTTGTTCTCACAGTTACTGGCCTACCAGACCTTCCCTTCCGTTGGCACAACACACTGCCAGAACGACGAAATTTCTCAACAATAGAAAGCATAACTTTGTTGGTTGGTGCCTCTTTATGAAATTGTTCGCGATATGTTTCCGTCACTAACTTCAAACTCGGTCCACATTGTTTGCCTTTTCCGTATGATCGAAAATAATGCTCAACGATAAACACTTTTTCCTCAGTCGTGAGACCCATTCTCTACTATAACTTCACATAACAACGTTCTTTGCACTACTAAAAACACATAACGCTGCTAGTATCATACGTCAAAAAGCAGACATGCGCATAACAGTGGCACGCATTTCAGTATTGTATATTATGGCGCATACAGTATTTATGTACAGTTCTAGAAATGACTTTCAGTTATTTTATGAAAAATTCCCGTAGAACAAAACACTTTGAAGCGTGAAATTTGCAAGGATCACCGCCTAGACTTATGAGCAGAATACGCTCCAGGGGGGGGGGGCACATTAATGGGGCAATTGGGTTTCGATTTCAAGCGCTATCCAACAAGGAGGCATGGGAATATTGGTGATTATTGTGATTAATTACAAGCTAACATTGTAGATAGTTCAGACGTAGTTGTTGGAAGTTCTTTTCAGTTTGTTTCATCTTGTTTGTTTCCTTATTTGTTTCAAATAGTGCAATAGTAATCTTGTGTTAGTTTATAAGTTTTCTTTGTTGATTTATTAATTCAGAAGTAGTTTTTATTGTGAGTTTGTTTTAAATAGTGTATTAGTATAAAAAGACTTTTTATCTTGTGTTAGTTTAGAACTTTTCTTAAATTATTTTCGCCATAAACGTAAGTAAGCCAATATCTAATGAATACTAGCTTACAAGCAGTTATTCCATACAGTGAATTTATTTTCTAGATTTTGGAACGTTAACATGGACAGCAGTCGATATATACGGAAATGTATTATCCCAAATTGTAATGACAGGAGTAGTTCATGGTATTTTTAAAAAGACCCTTAATAAAATGAATTACTTAATGTCACTGAATATCAGTTTGAAATGAGTCACTTTATACATACTCAGACGAGAAATTAAATAATAAATTTCGTGTTTGTGGAGCACATTTTTTGGATGTGTGTAAACGCCCTAGGACATTATTTCCTAATGCATTACCAATAATAAACTTGCCTGGTAAATTATTAAGTTTAGTATGTAGATAGATATATTAACCTGTTTAATCATAGGATTTACTGAAGAACCAACTACTACAAATTCATTTTATAATGAAAACACAGAACACCAAGATGTGACCAGCAGAAAATTTAACCATTGCCCAGAATACCGAACCAATTGAAGCACTTAGTATAGATGCTGTTCCAACTACTTCCAAGCAAGACAACTATGCATGTACTACATATTTGAGTCAAAGTGATGTACAAATGGTTAAAGAAAGAAACAAAGCAAAAGGTATGAATAAGTAAATTAATCACCAATTGCAAAAAACATCTTTTGATTAGGTACTTTGATAAGTACATATACTGCTTTAAGTGTAAGACATTCCACCAAGTAATAACACAATTGCTTTTGCTTGTATTGTAATAGCAGTGAACCAATTTGCAGAGTTGGAAATTTGAATGTTTATTTTCAATCAATTTTTTTAAAGCATATTAAGTAAATCATGTTACTTTTATTTATTATTGATAATAAGTAAAATGGCATTGTGTGCTGAATTATAGTTTATTTTATTGATGCATTAATACAGGCACAATCTGTTTGCTTCTTTTTAAGTTGCAGTACCTTATTAATTTCTATTATGATTTTCAGATAAACGGAGAATATTAAAAAGCGTTGGTGTTAAACGAGTGAAGCATCTTGCCCAAAAGGCACAAGAAATATACAGGATTGCAAAGTATTACAAAAGGCTGAGTGAAAAGTTACACAAACGGAAATCAAAAAAGATACTTTATTTAAACATGACAAACTCAATATATAATAATAATAATAATAATAATAATAATAATAATAATAATAATAATAATAATAATAATAATAATAATAATATGTCTTTATCACTCTAAATTATTTAGAAAATTAGAATCTAGCAATCCTATTGCATTTAGGTTTGTTGTGTCACAATTTAGAGGTTTTGGAAAAGAATTAAAAGGAAAACGATATACTTTAAATGACAAAATTCTTGCCTTATCAATTTTTAAGAATAGTCCAAAAAGCTACCGTTTACTAAAAAGATATTTCTCTTTACCATCTAAATAAACGTTGAAAAGGATATTAACAAATATTCCAATTTACCCTGGAATTAATGAGAATATCTTCAAGAATCTCAAAAAAAAATGTTGTAAACGTGCAGGTTAAGGATAAATACTGCACTGTAATATTTGACGAAATGTCCATTATTCCAACTTAACCTATAACCAAAAGGATAACCATATTCAGGGGTTTCAATGTTTTGGCATGGAAAGGCAATGTAAATTTGCAGACCATGTTTTAGTGTTTATGTTGCAAAGCTGCTTTCGTAAGTGGCAACAACCACTATGTTTCATGTTTTGTAAAAGCAGCACACCATCGCAACAATTGGCTGCTTTGATAAAAGATATAATAAAGCAAGTTACATTATGTGGCTTAATTCCAATAGCAACTGTGTGTGATCAGGGAGCTGCAAATCGGTCAGCAATAAAATTATTGCTAAAGGAAACAAAAGAGAAACATATTGATTGTAAATTTTTTGGTTTTGAAGTTGAAGTTAGAGAAATAGTGCCATTATATGATTATCCTCACCTTCTGAAGTGCATAAGGAATAACTTGTTGACAAAGGATTTACAATATATCTGTAATAGTGAAGTGATGTATGCTACCTGGAATCATATTGTCAATCTATATAAATGGGACAGCCCGACTAATTATTTACAAACATTAACCAAATTGACTGACTATCATGTGCTTCCGGAAAGAATCAAGAAAATGAAGGTTAAACTGTGTTCCCAAGTTTTCAGTCAGCGAGTAGGACAAACGATAAATCTTCTTGTTGATTCAGGTAATTTATTTTCATCATATAATTGCATTGAATTAATAAAAAAAATTTAGGTGCTACTATTCTCCCACCTGAAGTAAAAGACACAGCTTTTATATTATTGTTTTTTGACAAACTATTTGATTGCTTCAATGGCACTCGTAGGTTTGCTGATTCCGGACACCCACTACGATGTCAATTAAGTCAGTCTTCCATGCATTTTGAATTTTGGAAGGACGCCAAAGAAATGATACGAAGCAAGAAATTTGTAGACAGGACCACAAATAAAATTAGTAACCCGCCATCTATTAATAATAATTGGTTGCATAATATTAATGCGATGGAATATATTTTTAAAAATTTTCAAAATGAAGGTCTGACTTACCTTGTTCGTAGAAATTTTAAACAAGATGGAATAGAAAATTTCTTTTGTTGTATAAGAAGCCATGGTTTGAGGAACAATAATCCAACATCTGCCGCGTTTATTACCTCTTTCAAAACATTAATTATCAATAACCTGGTCCCAAGTAAATCTATTTCATCGAACTGTGAGGACGATAATTTTGCAGGAACATTATGTAATATGCGGGAATACATTACTATGCAAATTGCTAATGAGAATTTAGTACCTATAACTAATTTACAGTTTAATTATAAACCCACAAATATTCCTTCATATTTAGGGTCGTATGTTAGTGGAAATGTGACACGAAAATTGCTTTCATATATACGGAATTGTAGTACCCGTTTAACTAATTTAACTACATGTAGTGAAGAAAGTCACCATACAATGATTATTGCAAGGCGATATTCACACAAGAGTTTATTGCTCCCATCTACAAAATTCGTTTACCTATAAGTATACTAATGTTGCATTAAAAATTGTTCAAACATTACCTCGGCTTTGCTTAAATTACAATTTACGTGCATTAATTTATGGTAATGTGGTAGACCATGTAGATTGTGATACATTTAATTGTCCAAACCATAGAGACTTAAATTTTTTTAAATATAACAATAAATTTATAATTGGATCAAATCAGTAATATATGTGTATGTAATATTAATCAAGTCATTATTGCAATTATTGATATTTGATTAATAAATTATGTTTACTTATTTATTTTTGGCATTCCGTACAAATTTCTGCAAAATAGCTATTACAAATAATTGTTATTTTTTGATGTGTTTCATGCTAAAAAAGAGTATACCGCCTATTACGGATTACCTTCTTAAGTAATGTTTTTTGTAACGACTCCTTTAAATGTATGTAATCACAGTTATTTTTTATTGACCACTGTAATCAATAATTACATTAAAGAATAAGAACATCTATGCTGAATCTAGAAATAGTTATGTAATTTTCATGATAAATAAATGTATATATACTTATTAACGTTTTTCTTTTGAATTTAATAGGTATTGTATAATCAAAGACGTAAAACAATTTATAATTAATACTACAAAAGGAATAATTTAAATAAGTCGGTTTAGATATGAACCTTCGATGTAGATTTTCAGTTCAACACCAAGTTTTTGTATTTTGTCCAATAGTACTATGCCTTCTCGATAGGTGGCGCACAAAATGCATATCTAAAAATTTAACATTCAATGTCCCTTCACTTTGTGGTATTCTCTGATACGCTCCCACTTAGGTCCACCTCATCGGACTAGGCCATTTCCGTCTCTTTCGCGCCTGGAAAACACGTGCGCTTAAGTGTTGAATAGCGGGGTTCTTTTATATTCTGTTTAGTAGTGAATATTATAGGAACTTTGTGACAATTATTTTGTGGTTTGTTTATCGTTTTTTGAAGTACTTTTTTTAGACAATAGGTAATATTAAATATCAACTGCGTCTCGGAGACAAACGTCTGAGCAGGGGGTGGGCACTAGGATAGGCTCTGCTGTACCCTTGTGATGTCATAATTTTAGATGGGGGATACATATCCAAAGATGACTCTGCTTGCAGAAAAATAGAATCCTGTACAGTGACGAACTTCCTTTAGCCATTTTTGGCAGACGCATGTTGTTAGTGAAGGTTATGTTCCATTTGTATATCCTGGTTGTTTGTGTTTATTCTAACTCTTTGTATTAAAATTTATGATAGTTGTTGTGTATATAGATATTCATAAGCATACATCAGAAAACAATGTTAAACATTTCACGAGGAAATATCAATAGTATTTTTTTATACCGCTGTCTTTGCACGCCACTGTGTTTTTGATGGCGTGCAAATAAAATTCAGTCACAGGCACACAATTTTTGTTTGAAACATTTGTTTGTATATGCAATAATAACGATGATAAAGAGTGGGTAATTTATAATGAATAACCCTGTAAATTTTTTACGTACTATTGTATTATTGGTATTACTGTGCCTAATTTCCAATCACATTATTCATTTAAGTCCGGTCCTGGAATGTAAACCTGACTTCCGATCCCTATTAATTGTTTTTCGTACAGTGGCACTATGAACGTACAATAAATATACTTTAACCGGCATTGGAAAAGGTCTGTTTGCATTTAGCCTATTTTTGCTTCTTGTCGTGAATGATTCAACAGTGGATATTTATGATGTAATGCTATATATGTGTTAAATAAATTACATGCAAATTTACATTCATAACTGACGATGAAATACAACGTAGAAAATTGTAAATTCATTAGGGAATATAGACTAGCTCGAATTAGAATTTAGTCCTTGATAAAACCTAATAATATGTGAAAATTCGGGAGAAAGTGTTTCTCTTTCATTTAGGAAAACAAAATCATTTCATGTAAATAAACAAGTATAAATATAATTAGTTACGCGCTTTTAACAATACGATGCAAATTGTGTACAAGGTTATTTTGCAATAACATGTAGTGTTATGGCTTGGTATCCAATATCTTATAAACAGAGAAGCAAATAACAAAATTTAAATTGGCCATTAAAGCAAGTATGAGGGCTGTCTGATTTTCTATTGAGGCGGGTCAAACATTGACAGAATGTTCCCATGTGTTAGTAGGTTCGAATCTCAGGACGGGCATTTTATCAATTTCATCAATATTAAATTGTATTTATATATTACTACAGAGCGGACACCAAAGGTTGATGACTCATCGCCCACGGGCGCACTATTAAAATTTCGTATTTTTAAAAAGTGTTTAATTTTATTTATATAATTGGATAACAAGTGGGTGGTAATCTATAAAATACAAAATACGTTATTATTTGTTTATTTTGTAGTTCAAATCGAGTAAACTTTCCGTACTTTATTTATCTTACAAAATATAATAAATTTTAAAAACCCCTCACGCTCCTGTCTACGCCGATGAAGATAGGAAATTTACGAGTTAAATGGACTTTTTTGCTCTCATTCTCGGGCGTAAACAGATGTTGCAGATCACTATATGAATAAGTGCTATTCAGTAACTGCGTGCTGTTTAGATTATTTCTTCGCTCCGTCGTAGTTTAATCCTGGGACGTCCGCTCTGTATATATTACATTCATTATATATTGTTAAGACTTAACTTTTAAGTAGATTGTAATGTCACATCTTGTTTTAATATTTTCTTTTTTTCTTATTAAAAAAAAGTTTCAAGTTTGTGGTTTTTGCTTATACGTAGTATAAAGAAGTATTGTGATGACCAACATTTTCGACCTCGAGATTTTTGCACATGTCCACATTTTGAAGTACACTGTTACCGAAAAAGTGGTTTTAAAAAAGTCTTCCTCTCTCTCTCTCTCTCTCTCTCTATGTGTGTGTGACCACGATAGCGGTCAGACCAAATTTTGTATTTATAAGTATAATCTCTTTTATTAGTTTTTCAGTAAAATCGGTAGATCGAAAGTTGTAATTTATTTCAGTGAAAAAATTGAATTTTGCCAATATTTCGTCAATTACTAAGTTTAAACAAATTTATAAAGAATTCATATTGCAGTAGCTTTGCTTTCAAATTTAAAAATATAGTAATCTTGTACCAGCAGAAATTAACCAAAAACAACGATAACACAAAGCAGCATAATATATAACAAATGCAGAGATTGCGTTGACATGTTAAAAAAAAGTACTTCAATAAATTTATAAATTCAATCCCTATTAACATTTATATTATTCTTGTAGGTTCTAGTAGTGATCCTTCCTTTATTTGTCGACAACATTTCTTATTTAAAATTAAATAAGATAAGGTTAATAATAAAAAAAACTAAATCTCATAAAATATTTGTATTCAACTCGACACTTGATAACAACATCAGTAAATAAATTCTTTTGCCACATGTGGGTGTAAAAGAAATTGTCCTTTTTATTTTTCCAATCCAAACAAAAAAAAATGTAAATTTTTATATATACGAAAAACACATTGCTTTTAATATATTATATATATTTAAAATAAAAATATTACTCCTTGCTATCTTCAAATTTTTGATATCGTATAGTTTCAAAGAAATAAAATTTTTCTTTTACGACGCTGAATTTTATTTCAACAAAGACATTCATTTGCACGAAATGCCTCTGGAGATCTAAAATCTCACAAAGTAGAAAACGCTTTGCTAAAAAAATGAACATTTTCACGTAGCATCTTTAGCATACGCTACACATCACCAAATATCTATTATGAACTTATTTCAAGAAAAACTTACTTATAATATTCATACATTTCATCAAATTCCTCTTGATTTCTATCTACCATTTTGATAATAAAAAAAATAATGAAATTAAACAAAATAACAATGAATTAATTATAATGTAAGAAACTACTTATTGAAATCAAAAATAACTTAATACATTTAAGTAAAAATGATTTTATTCAGTGTATCTGTACGCCTGCAATCAATTCAGCATGAAACAAAATTTTTACGTTCGAACAATTCAAAAGATCGGCAGCTTCTTT
This sequence comes from Amphimallon solstitiale, assembly GCA_963170755.1. NCBI lineage: Eukaryota > Metazoa > Arthropoda > Insecta > Coleoptera > Scarabaeidae > Amphimallon > Amphimallon solstitiale. The sequence continues at coordinate 17,784,233 of OY720683.1, read as the reverse complement.
TCCTTTATCGTCGTTCGCGGCTTTTTATCATCTCGGTCATCGAAAAAACACAACTATTCGTCTGCAGCGCCACAATTCACGCACTAATGTTTATGTTGGCATTGTCCTGCTCATATTTGTTTTCTTCAAGTTTTTCCCCAGGTTGAACTATACCTATATTGTTTTTGACAGTTAGAAATTGCACAAAAATACACACACACACACAAATTGTTTATTATTAATGTCCATGCACATTCGCAATTCCTTGTCTTGAGTAGGTATATTCTTCTTCCATTAACGCCATCCCTCATTGTATTTGTAAATGAATTTGTTGCCTCTTTCATCATTGTTTAAATACTTCCTTTTACCATTATTTAACACTATCCGTATTTTTCTTTTGCAGACATCTTCGTTAGAAATAATCGGAAACACATTGCATACAGATGGAATCCATCCTTTTATGATTACTTTGTCAGGAAGATGGACCTTGACAGCTCTATCCCTGTCTTCGAACCACCTTCTCTCATCTTCCTGTAGGTTGATTTGTACGCAGCTGTTAACAACATTAAGATTATTCTTTTCTTTGTAGATTTATTCAGATTAAACCAATTTTATCCCATTATTTCTGGAGCTTTTCTGGATTAAACCAGATTTATCCTGCTATTTCTGAAGTTTTTGCTTTATTATATCGTGTCGAATAAAAAACACCTTCCTATATATCCTTTTTTTAAAATTACTATTAAATATAAGTATCAGATATTTATTGTATTGATAAGTGTGACCATAAAATGTCTAACAGATAACAATCTTTTATAAACTTATTTTATTTCGTACGTCTATTCATGATGAAAGATGTTTTAATGTCGTGAATGTCTAAATTTCACCTTTTTCATACAATTTTACAGCATTCAAACGACAAACTCTTTTCACTGTTCCATCGTTCATCATCACTCTCTCTCTCTGTTATTTATTTTTAACACATTATTATGCTTGAATAGTGGTTTACTTCTCAATATATTTAGTGCCACTCTTACACAATGCAAAAAGTTTGGTTCGGCCTTTGTATACTGAAAATACATCTTGTGCTCCTCGTTTCTATAAATATAGAATACATGAATTTATTTTCGTGTTTATTTTTGTACCTTTCATATAAATTTTATTTCAATTTCAATTACCGTATACCCATCATTATAATGTTACGCCGTTGCGGTTATGCAACTTATAATTCATTTTTCAACAATTATGTTTACCACTAAAAATTATTTCCTTATTCTAATACTTAATTGTCTAACTATTTTATAATGCCTAACCAATAGGGATCACGGCAATATGTACTCAAAATTAAATTTGAGAAACATTCTATTAAAAAAGTGTTTCGAAATACCTACCGGAAGTAGGTCTTTTATCGAAAATAAGAATTTCGTTTTCGAGTTTTTTTTTCAAAAAACGAACATCATTTGTCGCAGATCTATTTTCTTTACGTACACACAAAATTTAACAACTTCGCCAAATTTAAACCTACACAGTGAAACTTCCCTTAACGGGCACTTCTATTATCCGGGAACTTCTTAAACGGGCATTTTATCCGGTCCCAAATTTAAGCCCTGTGAAATTAGCAACCGAATTTGAAAAAATATTATATTTCATTGGAGTTCCCGATAGATATGGAATACTTCTCGAGTACTTTGCCCAAAATTTCAAGAGTTCTGCAGATAATGAGATTGCCAACCACTTTTGAGAAAAAGAGTGCGTTTTAGACATATTTCTGCACTTCGACCATAGTTCTAGAGTTCTTTAACAATTTTGCAAAAAGTTCTGCAAAAATAAGAATTTTGTAAAAAAAAATTAAATTCTGAAAATCGCACAATAGTTTTGATCACATTCAATCAAAAATCCAAATAAAATTTTTCTGAAAATTTGAAAATCCAAAAGATATTCGAAAAATTAAATTCATGTTATTTATAGTGAAAAGGGAAAAAATTGGATACCAGTTCTGATCGCAGTTCTCCCTAGAATCCTAAGAGTTCCATCGAAAATCCCAATAACATTTTTCTGCAAAGTTGAAAATTCAAAAGATATTCGAAAAATTAAATTCATGTGCTATTTATAGTGAAAAGAAAAACCAGAAAAATGTTATTAGGATTTTCGATAGAACTCTTAGAGTTCCAACAATAAATGCAATCAGAACTGTTGTGCGTTTTTAAAAATTTAATGATTTGCAAAATTTTTATTTTTGCAGAACTATGGTCGAGGTGCAAAAATATGTCTAAAACACAGTGTTCTTTTTTCAAAAGTGGTTGCCTAGCTCATTATCGGTGTTTGCTATTTTTTCGCTAAATTCTGCAGAACTCTTAAAATTTTGGGCAAAGTAGGGGAGAGTGGTATATAGTGGGACATGGTATATAGCGGGACAGAGCCATTTAGTGCCATCTATTGAACAGTGGATGAATTATTAATCTATTACAATGTACCTTTTATGCCAACCAAATGTACTAATAACGGATTTCACATTTATCGACATAGCAAAATGGCGAAATTTCTTCCTCATGGTTATTTAGTGTGTGATGTTTTTGTTTCTGTGCTTTTATAAAATTGTCTAGAGGTGTTTAAAATAATAATCAAGACTAACAATAATACCTGTGATTGAGTTTAAGCTGTTTTCAAGGTATGTACCTAGTAAAAAACGTATCTTGTAACTGGTTTTCGACAAAAAAAAAGTTGAATGAAAAGAAACATAGTGGTATATTTCGGGACATTCTGTGGTGGTATATAATGGGACGTGTCCCATTTTGTACCACCCAAAGATATGTATTGAAACTTCTTTAACTTAATAGAAATAAATAGATTTAAGCACAGAATATATATTGTTTTAGATGCCAAAGCAAAGTAGGAAAGAGCAAGGAAAGAAGTTGGAAGAAAGTAAACGTCATCATGACGAATATAAGCAGAAAATGAAAATGGCCATTGAAAAAATTGCTACAGGTGAACTTTCGATAAGAGCTGCAGCTAATCAGTATTCTTTAACAAAGTCCGCCCTGCACAGAATGTGGTCCAAATATAAAGACATGAATGATGACGAAAAAACGAACTGCAGTTTTGAGAAACAACATGGATTTCGGCAGATATTTAATTCGGAAGAAGAGAATACTCTTGGTGATTATCTCATTAAAGCCGCGCAAATGTGTTATGGTCTAACTGTTAAAGACACTTGTGAGTTTGCCTATCAGTTTGCTATTGCGAACGAAAAAACGGTACCGGATTCTTGGCACAGAAATAAAACAGCTGGTATAGAGTGGATAAGATTATTTCGAAAAAGACAAAAAAAATTAAGTTTGAGGTTGCCTGAGGCAACCAGTCTTAATCGCGCCACCAGTTTTAATAAACATAATGTTTCTAAGTTCTTTGACCAGCTGCAATATGTGATTTCAAAAAATAATTTCACAATCAATCAAATTTATAACTGTGATGAAACTGGGGTGACCACAGTACACAAGCCAGCAAAGGTAATTGCACCTAGTGGCCAAAAACAAGTTGGGAAAATTACTAGTGCTGAAAGGGGCCTTCTTGTCACAATGTGTGCAACAATTTGTGCAAATGGAACATATATTCCTCCATTTTTCATTTTTCCACGCAAACATTTTAAGGCGCATATGCTAAACTCAGCACCACCAGGGTCTAAAGGAGCTGCTCACAAAAGTGGATGGATGACAGCCGAGAATTTCAAGATATATTTAGAACACCTAGTTAATGTCCTTAGGTGCAGTCAAGAAAACAAAATTCTTTTACTGCTGGACAATCATGAAAGCCATTTGGATTATCGGGTATTGATATTCGCTAAAGACAATGGCATAGTGCTTTTGACATTACCTCCCCACTGTAGCCATAAACTTCAACCATTGGACGTGAGCTGCTATGGTCCATTCAAAACATACTACAATAAATCTGTTGATCACTGGATGATGAATAACCCTGGTGTACCACTCAACATGTATAATATTGCCGAAATTGTTGGAATGTCGTTCCCTTCTGCCTTTACTCCGTCAAACATCATTAAGGGATTTGAAAGAACAGGAATAGCTCCATTTAATAGAGATGTTTTTGACGACTCTGAGTTTCTATGTTCGTATGTCTCCGACAGGCCTATGACGGATAAGGCTGCTACAGAAACGCTACCTAATAATGAACAGGAGCCTAGCTGCCAAAAAGACAAATCGACTGAAGAAATACAACCTACCACCAGCGGAACTTGTAACGATTTCTGGAGTGAACAGCAAAATTCTAAAAATCAGCCGTCTGGGTCAGTTTCATTTGTTTCTCCAGAGTTAGTAAGACCTCATTTGAAAGCTAAGGAAAGAAAGGAAACTAGAAAAGGAAGGAAAAAGAAAGTATCAACGGTGCTGACTGATACACCTAATCTCGAGGAAAGAAAAAAGGAGGAAATGAAGAAAGAAATTACGAAAACTCGCAGCAGAAACAATAAAAATGTTCAGACTATTAAAAGGAAAGTGTTTGATTCTTCTAGTGATAGTGATGCTGATGAGGAGGTGCCCTACGATGATTCTAGTGATGCTAGTTTTTGCGATAAAGAAGAAATGATGGAAGAAAGTCAGCTGCAAGTAACAGATTTTGTCATAATAAAATATGTCCTTAAGAAAAGTATTAAACATTATGTTGGAGAGATAGAAAAAATAGAAAATGACAGGATTCATGTTAATTTTTTAAAGTTTGAGAATACAAAGTTTTTCTTCCCGGAAACAAAAGATGAAGATATATTAGGAAGAGAAGACGTAGTTTGTAAGCTACCAAAACCAAACTACCATGGTGGAACCGAAAGGGTTATAAAAAAAATATTTTTTGATTTTGATTTTAGCAAATATAATATTTAGGTATTTTGAAGTATTTTTGAAAGAGTTTTGAATTAAATTAATATTACTGAGAATTTTTCTATTATTTTCTGTAAAATTGTTTCATATTTTGTTTGTAATCCATACTTTAAAAAATATTTGCCGTTTAGAATAAAAGAAAGTACATTTTAACATGAATTAAATTGCTGTCCCATAGTGTACCACACCTTGTCCCGGTATGTACCACCTGGTGGTTCTTACTGGGACAGAGGGTGTATACTGGGACACCTGACTTTTTCTTTACACCTTAAATATTTTGATAGTAAAAACCAATTTCTTAGATAAGCACTACCAACAAGTATGACATATTCCGACGGATTTTTTTTTAAATTAAAATTAATTAAAATATGGCCCAAAGAAAAAAATTGTCCCAATATATACCACGCTCCCCTACTCTAGAATTATTCCATATCTACCGGGAACTCCGACGAAATATAAAATTTTTGCAAATTCGGTTGCCAACTTCATAGAACTCCAAATTTATAAGTACGGAATTCCTAATAAACTGGTTTCTCTTATGCGGACACTCCCTTGAACGGGCGCGGACAGTTATTTAGCTGCTTTTTGACCGAAAAGTTTCCATTAAACGGACGGACATGTACTTCAATACATTCATTACCACATGATATCTGACGAAGCCGTTAGCGCAAATCAAGAAAATGTTGAAATTTTCATAAACAGGTTGCCGTTAATAATTAATTCATAATTTGGACGAAACAGGGTACTACCAACAAAGACGATGGCATTAAGAGGCGAAAAATGTGTGGGCGGCAAGTTATCGGAAGAAAGATCAACTATAATGCACTGTGTGAATATGGAAGGGGAGAAAGAAAAACTGTTGATGATCGTAAAATCAGCACGTCCTCGGGCATTTAAAAATCTTTGCTCTTCTTCCAGTCCAATCGTATTCAAATAACAAGGCTTGGATGACTAATTTTATTATGACCGAGTAGTTGAGTGAATTTGATCGGAAAATGATCGATCAAAACAGAAAAGTTTTATTATTTTTGGACAATGCAGCTGCCCATCGTTAGGACGCACAGTTGCAAAATGTTAAACGCGTTTTCTTACCGCCAAATACGACAGCTTAATGCCAACCGCTAAATCAAGACATTATAAAAATGTTCAAAACTTGGTACCGACATTTAATACTAAAACACATTCTATCACAGTTTGAGAGTTCTGATTCGGGACATAATTTAAGCGGCCAGTATTGTCGAAACGAACAGTGTCCGCCTATGAGAAGTTTCACTGTACTTAAAATGGGATTTTAATAAAAAAATTTTGGTTAAAATTAGAAAAAAAAACTATGAAGGTGTCTAAATTCAATATGGCGCCTATAATAAATTAGACAGTTGATGAAAGAAACAAAACGTCATATAAAAAATTTCGAGCACACCATTGGATTGAGGTTTAAAAGTGGTCATAAAAATTAGTTTTTATTTTTTCTCTACAAGGCCAAATGCAGGTGCTAGAGGTAAAAGAACAAAGTCGGGTTTTCTCGTTTTTCTTCTAAATGAACGTCATTTGTTACATGACTATTTTCTTTATCGATTCATAACAAACACAATTTAACAACTTCACCAAATTGAAACCAATACTTGATATCCAATAATGAGCGAGATCCTTATGGTGAAAGCCAAAAATGAATCAGCCTGTATATTGTACTGTAATGTCTAGTAGTTAGTAACTTTCTATGGCACTACCTACAGGGTGTAGATAAAGTCTGGAACAAAATTAATATTTCTGTTATCTTCGGTTTGATGGAAAAACCCTGAAACCGGTCGATTTTGTTTTTATCCCGTGCACTTTATAACATCGTGAATTTAATTCTGTCGTCATCTGGTTGCGCGCAGGCGTGACGTCATTAGTTTTTTCAAATGGTAACCCGCCACATTTATTACCCCTTGTCGTTAGGTATTCCATTGTACATGCAACGGTATAAAAAGTTTGGTACCTTACATAACAATTTTTAGGAGAAAAATGCTTTCGAATTTCAAAAAATTAAAATTTTATTTCTAATGAAAAACTAATCAAAAATTATTTTAAAAAATCAGATAAATTATAATCCGAGGTTTATCTTGGATTGTCGTCAAACAAGACACCAAAAAAATGTCAACGGAAGTGTTCAAATTGTCCGCCATTGGCCATTTGACACTGGCCGAGACGGACGTACACGCTTTCTACGACACGTCATATTGACAGTTCATTACTTGGTGTTTGAACTTATCCATTCACAATACTTGCTCCATTGGTAGTGTTGAACGTGCATTGCGAAAATGGCGAATTTGAGCGAAAAAGAGCGGATTCAAATTCTCATTATTGTTGGTTGTGGTGATAAAATACGTAGCCATGAAGAAGCCTGTCAGTTTTTCAATGCAGAAAATCCAAACCGCGCACCGATTTCGCGGTCAACGGTGAGCAAAATTGTCGCAAAATTTGCTGAAACTGGTAGTGTAAAAGACAGGGCTCGTCAAGGTCGACCAAGAATTGAGGAAGATAGAAGGGTCAATATTCTCTTGGAACTTCAGGACAACCCCCACACTTCAACAAAGAACATTGCCAGGGATCATGCAGTCGATTTTACCACAGTAGCCAAATTGCTGAAGAAGGAAAAACTTCATCCGTACAAAATCAATCGGGTTCAAGAACTGAATGAAGATGACTTCGACCGCCGACTCGAGTTCTGTGAACAAATTATGCTACGGTGCGATGAGAATCCCGGATTTGTCGACAATGTGGTTTTTAGTGACGAAGCAACTTTTACCTTGAACGGTGAAGTGAATCGCCACAATTGTAGGTACTGGTCGGGCGAAAATCCTCGATGGGTTCGAGAGGAGCACACCCAACACCGGCAAAAAGTTAATGTATGGGCGGGAATAGTGGGAGATCGCATTGTGGGGCCTTTCTTTCTGGACAGAAATTTAAACGCTGAAACATACTTACATTTCCTAAGATTTACGCTAGTGCCAACATTGGTAGAATTATTTCCGGATGAAAACACCCCCGACAAGCCTGACCCCAGAATCTGGTTTCTACAAGATGGAGCACCTCCACATTTTGGCTGGCGTGTTCGGAGTTACCTCGACGAAATTTTCCCCGGGAGATGGATCGGACGAAGGGGAACAATTGAATCGCCTGCCCGTTCGCCAGATCTCACACCACTTGATTTTTTTCTATGGGGTCATGTGAAATCAAAGGTGTACACCAATAAGCCAAATAACTTGGATGATCTGAAACATCGTATCCGCGAGGAAATGCGAAATATTGGTGCAGAGACAATACGACGTGTCGTAGAAAGCGTGTACGTCCGTCTCGGCCAGTGTCAAATGGCCAATGGCGGACAATTTGAACACTTCCGTTGACATTTTTTTGGTGTCTTGTTTGACGACAATCCAAGATAAACCTCGGATTATAATTTATCTGATTTTTTAAAATAATTTTTGATTAGTTTTTCATTAGAAATAAAATTTTAATTTTTTGAAATTCAAAAGCATTTTTCTCCCAAAAATTGTTATGTAAGGTACCAAACTTTTTATACCGTTGCATGCACAATGGAATACCCAACGAAAAGGGCTAATAAATGAGGCGGGTTACCATTTGAAAAAACTAATGACGTCACGCCCGCGCGCAACCAGATGACGACAGAATTAAATTCACGATGTTATAAAGTGCACGGGATAAAAACAAAATCGACCTGTTTCAGGGTTTTTCCATCAAACCGAAGATAACAGAAATATTAATTTTGTTCCAGACTTTATCTACACCCTGTATATACAATACATTGTATATTTATGAATGAAGACTAGTAAATAATAAACGCAAGAGACCAATGTCAAAGATTATTAAGAAAACATGTCTGGAATTAGTATATAAAAATAATTAACTACAGCATGACATTGATGCGCTTTCATTATCATGCTCATCTTAAAGAACATAAACATACAAAGAGACGCATTAACATCTCGATTACATGCTAGCGATTTTCCGTCCAAGCGAGAATCGCAGTTACCTTAGCGTGCTCCTAACAGTAAACAGAAACACGACTTCATGAAGGTCACATCGCCTATATGATTGAGGTGCGCGAATGATATGCAAACATACGCATACAGGACTTACTACGTTGTAATATAATAAACACACCTCATCTAAACATCGAATCAATAACGCATAATATTTAAAAAGCCAACAGTAACTGTGTTAGAGGAAGCTATATCCGAGTCGAGCAGAAGAGTAGTGGACATTACGCAATCATTGGAAAGCACCTGTTGCCGATTCAATTGGGAGTTCTCTGCCTGACCAGTTAGTAGACGAAATTAAATGGTCTAACGAAGTGAATCATTCATGATGCCTTTATTAAAGTATTCTTAATAAATGGGACTGGCTGACTTAAATAACAAAAGAAGTGGCGAAGAACAATGTGTGTACGTACGTACATGTCGTGTGTCAGTGGGCGTAGGTGATAATCTTTATTAAGCGAACTTAAACGTTAGGGGTCAACTGGGCCACTAATTAAAGTGATTAAAAGAAGACTTGGACGAAGTGTTTCATTCAACAGGAAAGACAGAAATGAACCTGGTGTTCTACGAAGTAGACTGTTAGTGTCTCTGGAAGAGTGTCGTTCCTAGTGTTAAACTAAGAGTCAAAGTGGCGGCCGCCCATGAAAATTACCTTTACGACGTACCTATTAAAAGAGAAAAGATGCCTGAAGACGTAGAAGATAGCCGTGTCGAAACTAAGCAGAACGTTAGTGGAGGAGGATCGTTTAAACTTTCTTCCGGGTTTTGGCAGTTGGTTTTTAAAGTTATCGAATTGGTATGTATATTTATAAGGTTTCATAATTAATCTAATTATTTTTATATTCAGCTCACATTTCAGCTTCTTCCATGTTATTTAAACGCAAACGTTACTATTAGTAATGCATTTCGAATAATTATTTTACTTTACATAGTAAAAAAAAGGAACAAGCTCATTTTTATCAAATTTAATACAAAAAATATTAAATATTCAATGTCAGTGGTATCGAGTATTTACATTTTAAATAATATTACAACAAAATTCTTTAATACAAGGACTTTTCTTATAAATTCATACGTGTATAAACTCTATACGTTTTCAAAACTTGATTCTGAAACTAATTTCAAAATTTCGTATTTCATATATCAAGTGTTTTTATTTTTCTTTACCTTAAAGCATAAATTATAAAAATTATATTTAAAAAAAAATACGAACTTAGAGAATTGCCGAACTAACCAACCGGTTTATGGTGGAGACATAAGTACGAATCATTTTTAACGTCTTAAATTATAATAAGGTCGCCTTTCAATATTAGCACATTCATTTCGGATCAAATCTAAGATTTCGGTATTTTGAAGTTCTAGTAATAACCGCTACAAAATCAACTTTGCTACAGTCTTAAAGTTCGGAGATGTAATTGTTGTCTAGATACAATGACCTTGAATTATCGTAAATCAATGCATTGGTGTTAGATAGCAAGTAACTAAATTTTCAGCATTTTCTGTGCCTTCATGTTTTCGTTCTATTTACACTTTGTGTTTTGACTCCTGGAAACTTTTTAGATTTTTTTGTAAATGTGGGTAAGTAAAAGAAATTCTACATATTTTAACACAAATTTTGGTCATAGCAAAAACTATGTCCGTGCGGATTATTCATTGCAGGAATACCAAAAGATGAAGAATTATAGAAAGTGCATATGCTTCTAAAATAAATTTTATTTTACAATAAACTATAAAAAAATCAAATCAAAAGAATTAATTAAGTATTATTTAAAAATAGATCATTTATTACTTTCTTATACGCAGTATAAGGAAGTATTGTGATGATGAAAATTTTCGACATCGAGATTTTTGCAGATGTCCACGTTTTGAAGTCCCCTGATACAGAAAAAGTGTTTTTTTTAAAATGTATGTGTGTGTGTGTGTGACCACGATAGCGGTCAAACAGCTGAACCTATCAATTCCAAATTTTATATTTGCGAGTATAATCTTCCTCGTAAGATCTCATTAGATTTGCAGCAAAATCGGTAGATCGGAAGTAGTAGTTTACTTCAGTGAAAAAATCGTATTTTCCCAGTATTTCGTCAACTTCTAAGTGTACACAAATTTATAGGAAATTCAAATGTGTTCAAAAGGAAATTTGTGAAAACTTTTACCAAAAGTTTTTCGAAATCTCTACCAGAAGTCGATCTTTTACTCTTATCGAGAATCAGTTTATTGCGATTACCTTGCGAGTCATGCTTCCTAGGCAAATACATTGTGAGATAAAAGCAAAGCTTGATTTTGAATATTTTTTGTGAAATTTTTTTAAAATTCCGACCGAGTGTAACACTTTTACTCTTATCCAATAGCGATTCTTTGCAGATATCTAATAAATTATGCATTCTATATATATTTATCAAGAGTACAAAAGTATTTAGGGCAAGATTTGGCATAACTTTTGTATAAAAGAAATTTCAAAAGTCGGACCGAAAGTAACGGTTTGACTCTTATCGAGTCTTTTTTTGCAAATATATCGCAAAAACATTCTGAACGCAAAAAGGATAAGAACCGCAAAAAGATTTTTTTCTTATAAAACAAGGTTATCATGATATAAATCATAAACACAAAATATATTTGCTTGATTATATCACTCATATCTAATAAACCAATCATGTGTAGGAATTTTTAAAAAATGAACCAGTTATAGAATGTTTCTCGAAAATACATTGTTGTTAATTGCAAAATTACCAACTTTGCTTCTCTCGAAAACTGTATATTCAATTTGGTGTTTCGCTGTCCTATTGGCTTCTTCATGCAAGTGCTACGATAGCGTCTATAATAGCAAGCGGCGGGAATGATTTTTTTGAAACGTCAGTCATAGATTTTGAAACTGTCAGAATTAACCAAAATGCTCTCTAAAAATCGATTTGTTTATTTTTTCTTAATAAATTCTTATTTCGTGATATAATCACGACAAATATCAATCCTAGAGCAATTCTATATATTTTCCCTCCTTCTATACTCAGTTGATGCAGCCCTTAGGAAATACCCCTAAATAAATAAATAAATATAAAATATATAAATAAATTTTTAAAAATCAAATTTTTTAGCTGATTGAAATGAAATGGTATGTAATTCTAAAGATCATCCGTTGAAATGTCGAAATAAACATTAAATTTACGTATTGAAGTGATATATTTACTAAATGAGCCCATAAGAGGCCAAATGTCTGTAAGCAGTAATGTATATACAATAGACTTTTGTACGATAGTGTATATTTACAGTGAATGTTTGAACTTGAAGAATTATAATCGCTCTTGAAGAATGTAAGCATGTACTGCTTTACGTAGTTGTTTGTAAACCTTTAAAGTTTAAATGCTCGCTTCTGTTATGCACAGTTACAAATGGGGTCATATAGCAGTACAACTAAATCTGACCACAACTACAATATTAAATAGTTAACTCTCGAATGTATATAAATAATTAATATTCTCCTGAATAATATTTTTCGGTCGTTATAACTTTCTCTTGGCTTTCTCTAATTCTATCACATTTCTACGCGCTCGAGATAATTATTTATATAAATAATTACGAAAATAAATATATGCGTATATTCGAGTTAGCACGTTCGTAAAATGTACAATTTCTTTAGTCTCTTATTTATTAAAGATTTGCCCAACAGTTTAGTTTTGTTATATGATTGCTTTTAATATACGAGGGTGTTCCACTCACAATAGAAAGTTGTCAAATATCTTACTTTAATTTTTCAGCATAGACTGTTCAACCTCTGCAAGCCACTGATCTAACGCAATATATAAATATCACATAATTATTTGACGGAAATTGTTTACCATGCAAATGTTCTCTTTAATTTGGGGCACGTGGGATAATGGCGAATTTTGAATATTGTCTGCGATCTGATAAAAGTAACCTGGTATAATATGTTGGTTGTAAGGGTATATACCAGTTGTAGCAAAGCCTGAAGTAACATCAGAATTGGTTGCAGCTTTTGTCCAAGCTGGTCCGATCAGTTTACCTATGACATTTCTGTTGATATTTTTGTCCTGACGATCTGTCAAACGGTTGTAATGCCTGGGTGATGTGGCTGGGGAGACATAGCAAGATAATAGAATTTCTTTCCGCAAATTCTAACAGTTCTATATTACTATAATGAGAAATATGACCGTCAAGGATTAGAATTATAGGACCTTCAGGTTTCCTGGGAGTAAATACATTGGCATATCGTAATAATAATAGTTTAAATCATCTACACACACGTTTAAAAGATCCTATCCCAAAATTAAAACGATCACATGCTGTATACAGCATTCCATGTAATGATTGTAGTAAAATATATATTGGTCAAACTCAACAATACCTAGAGGAAAGAATAAAAGGACATAAGTATGCTAAAAATCCCACATCACTCAAAAAACATAAAGATAAGATGAAACACAATATCAATTTTGAAAATGTTAAAATTCATAAAACCGAGAACAATGCCAAAGTAAGAAATTTTCTTGAGATAATTTAAATAAAACGAAACAACAATACAGTTAATGATAGGAATGAAATTGATGGTTTATCAAAAATCTATTTTCATATTTTATAACGTAAATATATTAACGTATGTAATATATTTATAGTGTGCGTTTGGACAAATTTTCAAAATGACATTTATTTCTAAATTTGATTTTTTTTTTTGAGTATTTCAAAAAAGATTGGCTTAATTTCATTTATAAATGCTATAACATTAACTATATTAATAAAATTATGCTTTATGGTATTGAAAATACCTTGTAAGGTATTATGAATATACAACAACATCAAACAATAAATTTAAAGGTAAGTTTCAAAGGCTTAGATGTGATAAGTTTCTGTATTTAATTAAAGTTTATATTTTCTGTACAGTTTTACTGATGAAGACAATAAAAAATTGTCGTAACGTTTAAAAGTGTGTATTATTGAGTTATTTAAGGTCGCTAATACCAAGAGATGTATTAATTTGTATACCACTTTCATCCATATTATAGATATAACGTGGTTTATCAACTAAATCAAATTTTTGTAAGGTGTTCTTAAGCAAAATATAAAACTCGCCTACATCTTCCCTGTTCATTCCTTTTGCTCTTGTTAATGACAATTCTTCACTTTTTCTAATTGACAAGTCGGAGTGGGGTATCTATCCATAAAAGAATAGAACCAGTGCATTCCTGCTGTCTTGTTTGTCTTATCTTTGTGGAAATTTGTATTCTAGGTTCAGTTTTGTTGCAAAATCGTACGCTATTCCTCTTACTACCGATGGAGTCGACGCAAATCCTGATACCTGAAGTTTTTATACATGTTTTACAAGACGAATTTTGTTATGTTCTCCCAAAGCCGGTGGTTTTCCTAATGTTATCTTTGTAAGGTTGTTGGATTCAAGTCGTCTTCGAAGTGTACGTGAAGGAATATTGTACCTCTTGCTGCTGAGTTGATACTTAATTCCTTAGATTTGCTTTATTAATGGCTGTTCGTAAATCTTCCTCCCTCCAAGCAGCTCGTGGCTTTATATTTTGTTTTCGAACGTATTTTCTCGGCATTCTGCAATTTTTTAACCATTGCTAACCAGATACCTTCTGTTGACAATAACTGAGGCCTAGATCCTCCACAACGACAGGGCATATATTCTTAGACTTAAAATTTAGTGGGATATATGCCCCATGTAAAAAAATAAGGCTTCCACGGAATTTTTAGCGTTAACCTAAGATTTTTTAAAAGATTGCGATATGAAGAACACATTCTAGTGGAAACTGCACAATTTAAGAGTTCTATGATTAGAAAATACAAGAGACAAGGTATGTCACTTAACGCTAAATTAAGTAAGGACTTACCTGATTTTGTATTTCCCGATATTGTCGAAGCAGATCACACTCTTACTCTGCAAGTTTCACATTGCCATAACGAATCAACAAACAACCTTTTGCGTACATTGACATCTAGTGATTAGTTCGTATAATGCAGAGGTGAGGCGTTTATCCTCATGGGGCATACGAGGTGTGGCAGAAAAGTAATGAGACTGATTTTTTATTTGCCAAAGTTTTTATTTTTTTCAAACATCAATGTTATCTCCTTCAAAGTAGTTCCCTTGGGCAGCTACACACCGATGGAGACGTTGTTCCCACTGTTGGTAGCAGCGCTGGAAGTTTTCAATCGGTATGGTCTTCAGCATGTCCGTTACACTCTTTTGGATGTTTTCTAAAGTTGCGAAATGACGTCCTTTGAGGACATTTTTCAGTTTAGGAAAAAGGAAAAAGTCACACGGACTGAGGTCAGGTGAATAAGGGGGCTGGGGAATCACAGGAATGCCTTTTGGGGTCAAAAATTCTGTTATGGAGAGGGCAGTTTGACATGGGGCGTTGTCATGATGGAGTATCCATTTGTTTGCAATGCCTGGTCTCACGCGAATGACCCTTTTTAATTGTTCACTCAACATTCTTATTGTTAAACGACGGTCTGATATCACAAGAGTGTTCACACGTTCGATGTTTTCATTGGTTTTCGAAGTTGAAGGCCTCCTTGAACGGTGTTCATCTTCAACGTGTTTTCTGCCTTCCAAAAATGATTTGTGCCAGCGAAAAACTTGAGCTCGGGATAAAGAATGTTCCCCGTGGGCCTGTTTTAGCTTTTCAAACGTCACACTTGCCGATTCTCCAAGCTTAACACAAAATTTAATGGCACAACGTTGCTCCAAATTCCGCTATTCCATTTTCCGTGACGAACAACCACAACACAACTTCGCTCATAGCAGTCACAAAAATCACGTGCTTCACGGACAGAGTTGAAACTCGCACTGAGCTATGGGAGGGTACTGATATACGTGCTCTATCAAGAACAACAGCGCAGCGTTGCCAGATAGCTTGCAGTGTTGCCAGTCTCATTACTTTTCTGCCACACCTCGTATATCCCACATTTACCCTATATGGTTTTCTTCATCTTACAGAAATTTGGTACAAATTAAACTATCTGAGATATGGCAATGGAAAGTGCAATATCTTATACTACTAGAATGTGACTAATATAGACCGGACACGAGAGGACGATGACTCATCGCCCATGGGCGCACTATTGAAATGTTGTATTTTTAAAAAGGTTTTAATATTATTTATATAATTGGATAACAAGTGGGTGGTGATCTATAAAATACAAAATATGTTATATTATTTGTTCATTTTGTAGTTCAAGTCGAGTAAAGGTGTATTAATATTTACTAGCAATACTTTCTCAATGTTCTCTTCTGTACGATTTATTCTTTTTGAAGAAACGTCCTATATCGCAACTAGTTATAGGTGCATACTGGAAGTATTCTTTTATTTCAGCGCATTTAGTAGTTAGATTATGTATTACTGTCCCCATACACAATTGCCGCAATTTTATTAAATCTTGATTTCTATTAGAAACTTCGTCTTATTTTTGCCGAAGGCCACATCCGAAGTCACTTGGAATACTTTGTGCTTAGTTTAGTCAAATTTCCAAAGTGCTCCTGAAGGAATAACAACTGATTTTTTAAATTTAAGATTTGTGTTAGTTCCTTGCACTCAGAAATACTTCGAGCATCATCATTTAAACATGTAACGAACTTTTGTAAACTATCGAAATTCTCTGCATAAAAACTAGTAGCTTCCAACCATGTTCCCCATCTAGTTATTACTGGCGAGGGAGGCAGTGACAAAGATGGAAGTTTTTTCCTGTAAAGAGCTACTCTCAATGGTGCTTTTCTGAAACCTTCTTTAAAGGCGGATACAAGTCTATCAACTTCCGGGTAGGTGTCTAATATATTCACAGATTCTGTGCAGAGCATATGTTACACAAGTAATATGCAGCATATAAGGATATGTTTCCTATAATAGTCTGCCTATTTCTAACATATATGCGGACTGCCACTAAATAAAAGTATTTTTTCCTTATATCTGTCGTCCGAATGAAGCATTTTGTGCAAATTTTCGTCAATGGTTTTAGCAACTGTTTCCGCATCAACTGCATTTACAACTTTAGATGCTACATATGCGTTATATGGCATAGTTGGATGTAGTACACCAGCTACAACATTACCACACAGCGTCCTAATATATCGAGAGTTTCGTCGGCACCTATCCATAGGTACTGATTTGATGTCATCTAATGTATTCGTGAAGCACTTAGAAACATGATATTGCGTAAGATGGATTCATCAGGAACATTTCGACGAGTATGTTTTTGGAGAAACGTTTTCAAAGTGTGTTTGTCATGTTTATTTACTGGGATTTTATCTGCCATTAAGTTTCGCAGAGTTTCTCGTTAAAATTGTCAGCTTCCAGCGGGTCCAAATTCTGTGTATGTTTTAGCGATGCTAAACTGACGTTGTACATGCGATTTTTTGGCATTCTGTAACGATATTTTACAGACATTTCAATAAATTTCGGAATCACTGACAATGGAGGACATGCAATCAGTATGACCCTTAATCCAATTCGCCATTGTTTCGCGATGCCATTCTCGACGTTCTTCAACATCATATCTGAAAAAGTAACATAAATAATGTTCTAGATCTAAATAAAAACTAAAAATGTATGCGTATGTTATTGAAATTTAACGAAGTCCAGTGCACACTTACGTCAAGATAATTTGGTATAATTAGAAGACTGCTTAATTACAAACCTGGTTATAGTTGTTCAAACTTGTTATCGCACTGACCATATCAAAACCAATTTTTAAAGTGTTTTACAATAATTTAGACAAACGACATCAAAAGTGTTAACTTTGAATATTAATTTCTTTGAAATTAACGGTGATGGAAGTTTTTCCATATTTTTTTTTATGATCCTTGGTCCTTCCATAATCAGGTATAATTTGGAGAGGCTAATGT
Source organism: Amphimallon solstitiale (assembly GCA_963170755.1). NCBI lineage: Eukaryota > Metazoa > Arthropoda > Insecta > Coleoptera > Scarabaeidae > Amphimallon > Amphimallon solstitiale. Next base: position 17,766,468 of record OY720683.1, on the reverse strand, counting down.
GTGCTATAAAGAAAAGGCGAACATTAATTTTAAGAAAAACTAATCAAAATATTGATGGTATACGTAAATTTAAAACATTAAAAAAATATACATATTCAAAAATGGAAAAGGCACTTGTACAAGTGGTTTATTTCATTGCGAGAGAGAAATATTCCCGTTAGTGGATTAATGTTAAAACAAAAAGCTATACATTTGCAAAAATTATTCGATGAATCGTCAACATTTATTGCAAGTAATGGATGGCTTAATAGATTCAAAAGACGGTACTACGTAAGGTTTTTAAAGATTTCAGGAGAGAAATTATCATCACAACCAGAATCAGGTGATCCATTCAAGAAAGCATTGAAGAATACAATGGATGATCTTGACCTGTTACCGGAACAAATTACTTCAGTACTTTTATCAGTTAAAGAAATTATCAAAATTGAGTTTCCCACACGCCAAATGTTACGACAATCTTAAATTGGTTTATGATAAAGTTATTCTTTCACAAACATAAGATGTATATTTCATGATCTCTAAAAAATGTTTATTCAAAGCTATTAATTATAGTACAAAATCACTAAAACTCCATAACTAATACATACTCCTTTCTTTTCAGATATTTTGCGTAGTCAGCGTTGCACTACTATCGGAACCAGCAGAAGAAATTTTCCATAAAGGCAAGATACCGTACCACCACGTCATATTAGCATATTCGACGTTCGTTAGCTACATCATTATCAGTTTACTGATAATATTGGGCAAAGCTCTAGGCGAACCATTAGGCCTGAGAAGTTCCATATTGTATTCGATAATTGGAGCTGGCCTTTTCTTCGTAACATCCGTTTTGTTATTCGTGGACAAATCAACTCTGGAAAATAACATATTTTACCCCAAAGTGTACGTCAGAAACATGTGGATGGCATCTGCATCGTTTGCTCTCATTAATGCTTTCGTCTTTGTCGGTGATACAGCATATATTTTCTTGAAAAGAGATGATTTCGATTGAATTAGTTTAGTGATGTTTTAATATATCATTGTTTATTAGTCATTGAGAAGTGTACAAATTATTAATAATTTTGGCTATTCTGATCCCATGGTTATTATTAGTAAAACCAGAGAAAACCGTATAGCAACTATACATTTTACATAGGAAGTTTATACATTATAAATATGTGCCATTTATATACTATATCATTAGTAATTTTTATTGAATATAAGGTGAAATGTAATATAGTTTTGCAATAGTTCAAATTTAATAAGCTTTGTACCTTACGCATCTCTTTTAAAAAATTCGAAAAAAATCAGTGTTGCTTAGGAAGATTTCGAAGGATTATGCAAATTTAAATGAATTATTTAAATTTATAGAAAAGTATTGACTTTTTTTTTAAAACGAAGTCACTATATTACTATAACCCGACGATTTGGGGGCTAATGTAATAAAAAATACCAAAAATAAAAAATATACACCAATAGGTTTTATTTTTCTAAAAAAATAAATTCTTAATAAAGTTATACACTTTTTTAGTAATGTAACCCAATGAGCTCTGTGTTCTAAAAATTAAGACACATTCTGATTAAAGTAAAACTATTATTATTCTTTGGAAAAACTTGTACCATGTTTAGCATTTCAAGTTGTGTCCGACATTAAATTACTTCTTGTGCATTTAGGTTCTGGTAGAATTTTCACCATATGGTGTCTGCGTATTCTATTTTTAAAAATTATCTTTTGAGAATTTCGTAAATTTAACTACAAAGCCATCTACATTTTTGTCCACAACTTGCCCGATAAAATGCAATATTGCATTAACCCCAGTCACCTTACCTAATTTTAGAAGTGTAGATGTAATCGTAGAACTTTTTATGGTGTTAACTAAATATACTGACCAAGAAGTGCATGGTCTTTTATAAACAACAACCACGGCATCCCTTCTTAACGTTTGCGATACAGGTACCGTTTTGCATTCCCAAAATGTCTTCCTCCTAGCACTCCCTTTATTCACTGTGAACATAGAGATACAGAATGTGCGATATAAGCGATACATTGTATTAGACACCCTGAAATGCTGGTTATCATGTCTTTACTAAACATGCGTTATTTTCTGCTGCCTTGTTTCCCAAAAAACTGTCAAGAACTCGTATCATAGACTCCCGAACGAAGCCCTTTCCCCTGCTATTAAATTGCATTTAATTTTTTTGTATCTGAGGTCCAACAAAAACATCTTCTTTTATTTTTCCTTTGGGTTAATTTTAGAATTTCTTCTCGGAAATTTCTTTATCCATAAGCCTTTGTGAAAGTTCTGTCGTAGTGGTCACTTCCGGTTAATGTAATAGTTCTTTCTGCCACGACTATCACAAAGAGATTATGCCGGGTGCGTTGAAAAAAATCTGTCACCATGAACTTTTTGGCCGACAGATCCACCTTGGCGTAACAACTCGTCCGAATTGCGGTTGAACAACACCAAACACTCCCTCGAAGTTGTCATACAATCGCGTTTGTGATCAATCGTGAGCAAACGCTTCATTAATCTTGCGGATAGTTTTCTGTAGTAGATAGACTACGAGGGTACGGGCACAAAATCCCATGCATTTTCTTATCGAGGTTCATTTTGCATTTCAAGATCTTTGAGATTTATACAGGGTGTAATCACTTTTGTGTACGAGGCAAGTGCGGTAAACTTCAGAGTTGTCAGAGGAGTCGAGTGACCCCTCATTTGAAAGGTGTTTGGAAGATCTATTTAAAGTCAATGTTTTTCTTTTAAAATTTCCCTAATTTGTTATAAAAAAACGCCAAATTTCAGCTTAGAATAATTACATCATTCTTTTGCAATCGTTTGTTCTATTGCCAAGAAGTTAAGGGTGCTCATTTTGATCTTTTAATTTTATATCTCAGTGATGTGTTCAGGATTACTTGTTTCTTTTTCAATTTTAGTAGTTTGGGAAATTCGACGTTTTCCAAATGAGGGGTCACTCGCGCATCTGTCAAAATTTCAATTAATTTGTTCGACTTCCTTAGGATATGAATTAATATTTCTAGTACTAATGTGTTTAACTTCATCTCCTGACGAAGTCAATGAAACTTTATAAAATCATGAAAATGAATAATTAAAATATTATTATTACTAATATTCATAAACATGCATTGGCAAAAATCGTTTATGCTGATTAATTATCGATTTTCCTAAGTATTTTAATTCAATTTCGATGTCTTTTTTAATGAAATTCTAATAATCGTGAATAAGTCACTTCCGTTGACAGTAAGTAATGGTGATTAATGGATAGTTAAATCGTTTTGCCAACGGACACGACCAAAGTACGAACTAAACACGGCGATTCAATGCCACTACGCATTCTCCATCAACCGAAATAATTTCTCAACAATAAATTTAAACTAATTACTTAATATTTCAGGATATATAGCTTCCGCTACTAAAATACCATTACATGAAATCGATTTACATACTGAATATGATAAATAAACTTATTAAATATTGCTTTTCTATACCTGTTTATTTAATACTTGGTTATTCTGTTTAGTAGGCAAGCATTATTGACAAATTAAATTGTTTAGATGAAAAGGTAATTATGACAAATGTCAAAAGGTGCTTGAAAATAAGTATTTATGACAGACCTGAAATAGCTTTTGTAGGTTATATTACTTGACAGGTAAAATTTTACATCTCAAATTTTGGCACATGTCCGTTGCCAAAGCGATTAAACCATATAAATATAAACGTTTTGGGAAAATGTATAGCTTTTAACTGACCCGGTCAGTAAGTACCTGACAGATAACCGTGTTTGAACCCCAATGGGCTTAATTTCCGAAATCACCTTGTATAATATTCGATAAAAAAATTACCAACTATCAACTGAATTTATTCACCATAGGTACAAGTTTGACACATTTTTTTTTTAATATTAGGTAATAAAAATATAGTTTTATGATTTTATGTTTTTATTTGTCTTTGGTTAATTAATTATTTTAACTACTATGTTGTTTTTGCATCAAATGCAATTAAAATTTATCAATATTCCGTCCATTTTCTTAGAACAGTAAATAATATTTTTAGTAATATTTATTAACAATAGAATTAATAGAATAAGAATTATGTACATAACAAATATTTTTTCAATTTTATATTATATATGTATAATTTATATATATTGTAAATCTAGTATATTACATGTATGTATGTACGTATAACATAATAAAAATTGTAAAGTTGTAAATAAAAATGTCTATACATGTTATATTCAACGTAGTTTCTATTTATACGATCACGTGTTAGGATATTGCACATAATTATCCGAAAAATATAGTAGGTATCCGTATAATTAACATGGGTCGATATCCTTGAAACTCTTGTTATACCACTACTAATAACCAGATTGTTGACAAACACGCGTAGAGGTTACCTACTCTTAGGCGTAGAACGTTCGTTGTGCAATGACCAATGACACAAACAGTTAGGTAATTTTAGTAAACACGCACGGACTGACTGTTTGTTTTAACAACTTTGTTTTATTATTTGAAAAGTATTACTCAGTGCGAAAGAATGACATAATAACGATTTACGTATTTAAATATGCAAAGACACGCAAGTAGTAAAAGTCTACATATATATTATCATAGTATAAGTATAACTTCCGTAAATATACCACGAATTAAATAAAGGTTTAACCATTTCATCTTTATTATGTTTTTCATTTAATAATAACAATAATATTTATTGATCCTTTGCTACACAAATAATTAAGACAGGCCAGTAAAACAATTAAAAAAAAAAGAAAATACAGTAACTGACGAAGACCAACGAGTCTGAAACACGTGTCTGCGGTTGCACTACAGTGAAATAATCCGATATTCTATCTCCTATTACTTTCTTATACGTAGTATAAGGAAGTATTGTGATGATGAAAATTTTCGACCTCGAGATTTTTGCAGATGTCCACGTTTTGAAGTCCCCTGATACCGAAAAAGTGGTTTTTAAAAAATGTCTCTCTCTCTGTGTGTGTGTGTGTGTCTGTGTGTGACCACGATAGCGGTCAAACCGCTGTAGATATCAATTCCAAATTTTGTATTTACGTGTATAATCTCCCTCTTGAGATCTGATTAGTTTTTCAGTAAAATCGGTAGACCGGAAATAGCAGTTTACTTCAGTGAAAATTTCGAATTTTGCCAATATTTCGTTAATTACTAAGTTTAAACAAATTTAGAAACAATTGAAATGTACTCAAAATTAAATTTGAGACAAATTATCTTAAAAAAGTTTTTCGAAATTCCAACCGGAAGTAGGTCTTTTATTGAAAATCAGTTTTTTGCGAATATCTCGCAAGTCATGCTTTCTAGGCAGGTACATTATGAGTATAAAAGTATTTAAATTATAATTTTAAATATCTTTTGTATAAAAAAAATTTCAAAATTCGGACCGGAAGTTCCACTTTTACTCTTACCGAATAGCGATTTTTTGCAGATATGTCGTAAATTATACATTCTATATATATTTATTAAGAGTACAAAAGTATTTAGAGTTGAATTTGCAATATTTTTTGTATAAATGAAATTTCAAAATTCGGACCGGAAGTGGCACTTTTACTCTTAGCGAGTAGCACTTCTTTTCGAATATCGTGCAAAGTATGCATTCTATAGCGATTTATTAAGAGAATGAAAGTACTTAGAATAGGATTTTGAATAAGTTTTGTATAAAAAAAAAATTTAAAATTGTATAGTTTGAAACGCTCATACGTATAAGAAAGTCGTGTGGTGGTTAAGTAATTCTTGATTTAGTTGGACGCCACTGTATTTCGTTAAACATTTTGTTGGGCAGCAGAAGTATTTCACAATACACATTCCACAGATGCTGATTTTGAGATCGTAGTAGTTATTTGTGACATTTAGCTGTCAAAATAACATTTACTTTGTTGGTTGTTAATTTAATTAAAACCCAACCCAACCGAACCCGCTGGATTTTTTCCTTGGGATTATATGAAATCACGAACTACCTATTCGTAATGAGGAATATCTCCCAGCAAGAATAATGGCGAGTTGTACACATGTACAGGCTATTCCCGGATTATTTCATATGGGCCGCGAGTCAATAAACTGACGGTGCAATCTTTGTATTGAAGCTACTGGCCGACATTTTCAACAATTTTTGTAAACCATAATTTACATGTCAATAAAACAAAGCCTAACATAAACATAAACTGATTTATTAATGTCCTCCTAAACTTTTTTTTTTTTGTAAAATAATACCAAAACAAATTTTCCTATTTTATGCTAATATGGCTCATTTGCGGACATACGTTTATTAAACAAAAAATGTATGTTTTGATATCCCCAATCGCCCTTTAAAGTTTCTGGGTATGTTTTTGGGACAGCTTGTATATACCGGGTGTCCTAGGTGGGTGAAGTCCATTATTGGTATCTAATAATGTAGATAGCTAATAATTTTTAATATAAAAATTGTAGATAATCATAAGCTCTACAATTTAAAAATATTTTAATTTATACAGAGTTTTCGACAACGACGAACCAACACAAACTTATGTTTTTTAAATAGAAAGCTGTACATTTTTTTTTACAATTTATGATAGCCCTTGAAGAGCTGACTAAAATGACAGCAACTTGTATTTGTCGCTTTTCAATTGTTTCTGAGATATGGCGATTTTTCGTTAAAAATTGTATGTACAACATTAGAAAAGTTGCTGTGAACTAACGATTGATGATGAAATACCAATTATGGGCTCAATTAGTAGAGATATCTTTTCAGTACGTGAAATTAATGTTTAATGCGATATATCTAGGCATGTTCTTTAGAATTACATATCATTTGCAAAAGTTAAAAATTGTAAAAAAAATTAATGACAGAACGGTATATTTATGTCATTGAAAAGTACTTAAAATTTACTATTTAAAAATATATACTTTCTTCCGCCTATGGGCGATATTACAAAAGTTATAGAATATTATATCTGGATAAACTCGATTACGACCTAAAAATATAAATTGTCATGACTTGCGCTACACATAGCATAACTAAAATTAGTCAAAAACAGGTAATACTTTCCTTTTGCAAATACGTAATCTTTATTAAAATTTTAAAACTCATAAGAAGTTTAGAAGTTCATGAATTAGTAATAGCATAAAAAAATATCGCAGTCGCTGTGTGTCAAAAATTGTTTGAACGTCAAACTTTTTATATTAAAAATTATTCGCTATCTACATTATTAGATACCAATAATGGACTTTACCGCTCGGCTAGGTCACCCGGTATATATAAAAGTAGTGCAAAGGAAAAAAAAATATAACATTTACTATAAGCATTTGCAACACACACAGAAATAGTATAAAAATCGTATATTGGATTCGAATAAAAATATTGACAAAGGTTTAGTAGTAATAATGAATAGCAGGCCATGTTTCATTTAAACTTATTGAATGTTATATTAATCAATATTTTCCATGTTACAATCAAGAAACTCTCGAACATTGAAAAAAACAAAATGATTTTTTCAATTCAATCTTAAACCGATCAGTCGACAGTTCTTTTAAAAATGAAAGCAATTTATTATGCAACCTAACCCCCAAAAACCATGGAGAGTTTTCTGAAACTGTTAAATGAACGTGTTCAGGTAAGAGAGTTTTATCTCTCGTTAGGTACCGGTGAGGAATACGTTTTTTAATTGACTTGCATGCTACATATCTGCAAACTTTCAAAATATATGCAAACAGTCTTGAGAGTTACTCTAAAAATTATGCCATAACTACTAAATCTGCTGTAGATGTATGAAGAGTAAACCAGTCTAATAACAGACAAATCGATGGCATTGCGGAGCACACGTATTTAAAATTTACCCTGACTTAACTTGCGGCACATATCCTCGCAATGAAGTCTCCAAGAGAGATCATAGGTTAAGTGTATGCCAAGAAATTAGGTTCATTTTGAATGGATATCGAAACACCATTAAACTTCAAACTTAAATTCGAACTGACAGACTTCTGTCTCGTAGTTGGGTTCATGTATAGTTGAAGCAAAAAGTCTTGTTGGGTATCAGATTATCGCAGCAGTAGAAACCCTGAAGATGTCCCATAGGATAGTGGACAACACGTGTCGAAAACAGAAGCAGACAAGACGACGCTGTTTCAACCCAAAAACCAAGAAGGTATCAACGACAACCGTGGCAACCTCCGACTTACAATTAATAAACTGTCTCTTTCTAATGTTGTCATCAGTATTTCGCGTTTATTTAAAATGGAAAGCTCCGTCTATTAGTATTATTATGTCAATGGAAGAAACGATTCTAGTCCAGAAACTAAGAGGGCATTTACGATTTTGATTTTGTACTTTTATTTTATTTTATTATAAGAATACAGCTGAGCTATGATGTTGAACAATTCCGAACTTTATAAAATGACGTGTATCTCCATGAAAATACAAATTTAAATAATCCTTAAACCGATAATGTCACATTCATTCCATCAAAATTATGCATATTGACAGATGATGTCAAATGGTGAAAAGTTAAAATATTTTTTAGAATATGACTGTGCCGAATGTTCTAGGTCCACGTGAACTATACATTAAGCACATAATTACCAAAGTATGTGCGGCAATGTGTTGTGTTGGAAGAGAAATAGAGCTAGAGGACCATATAACGAAATTCGTATTATAGAATTCGTAAGTGTCTTATATAAAAGCCTGTATTTTCTATTAAACCTTAAAATAAGTTTTAATTTTATGTAAATATTGAAATATTCTTAGATATTCTATAATATATTAATATACACTAGCATGAGCATATTCTAAAATATAGGTATTGCAACAAAATAAAGACTAATTTCCTATAAAGTCAGTAATAAGTATAGACCTTTTTCACAAAAAACAATAGTCTATTAAAACTATATGTACATTTCATGTGCACTGCACACATCATCAGTAGTACTGCTTAAACGTTTATTTACGAGTTAAAATGTTCTATGAATTTAGACGAGGTGCAAAGAAATATTAGGGTTAGGGGTGACAAATATTGAGAATAACTGACCTAAATACAATGACTAATCTAAGGGTATCATGGTTGGGTTGTCTTAAAACTATCATATATAGAATAATGTACATCTTAACAAATTTGTTTCTGAATTATAGGATAATGTCGGTATACATGCTAATAGTTTATTACTGAGGGGTAAAATATCGTTATTAAGGAGGTTATTTTTATGTATTTTCATATATCTAAATTTCTATTACAACTTTTTGACTAGTTTTACATTTTCTAAATTAAAGTTATGACCTGTGTCTATGTGATGTAGAGCTAATGCTGATTTTCGACGTTGTGTAGTTTTACATGAACCATATGTTCTTTATAACGGGTTTGGACATTTCTTCTTCTTTGATCAATGTATAATTTCGGACAAGAATTGCAATTTTGTAAATACCCTATTTTTTTGTCGGATCTGTGTTAACTAATTTTGTTTTTAGACAATACTCTAACTTATTGTTATTGGAAAATGCTGCTTCTAAATTGTACTTTTTAAATAGTTTTGTTACCTTGTTCTGCCAACTTTTGTGAAATGAAATTCTGCATTGTTTTTTGTTGTTTTTCAAAGTGTTTGGTGTTGGTGTGATTTTTCTTTTCAAGTTTGTTTTTAATCTTTGATACCAATTGTTTGTCAAAACCGTTAGATTCTGCGACTTTAAATATGTAGTCTAGTTCTTTCTTAAAATTCAGTTTTGATACAGAAATTGACAATAATCTACTGATTAAAAAATAACTCTCTTTATATTTATTTGTGAAAAGTGTATGACTGTTTATGAATGTGATTGCCTGTATGTGTTTCTTTTCTGTAAATGTCAAATTTAAATATATTGTCTACTATAGAGATTTTTAAATCTAGAAAGGGTAAAGCTTTTTCTTTTTCTAATTCATACGTGAACTTTATTGATGAATATTGAGTTTTAAAATATTTAAAAAATGTCGAAAGATTCCGGTATCGCCGCCAACACATCATCTACGTGTCCTGCCCAAAACTTTGGAAATAATCCGCAATTAGCTTTGATTGTGTTTTCGAAGTTATTCAGAAAGGGGTTCGTTAAGAAAGGTGATAAAGAGGTACCCATAGCTGTGCCATCTGTTTGTTTATAAAAATTATTGTTAAAAGAGGAAATGTTTTGATGCATGCAAAGTGTTGTTAGTTTTATGTATTCATTTATTAAGTCAGAAGAAATCGAGTTGAATTTCAGAAAGTCTCTGAGCATATTTAAGGTATTAAGGAAATAGGGACACATATCGTTTAATTTCGTGATGAGATGATCACCTGTGTTTGAAATGGAAAGGTCATGTCAGAATTTCAAATTGCTGAATTTATTGACCAACCATTTGACAATTTCATAAGCGGGGAAGTTTATATTTGAAACGATAAGCATTTCCTGGTTTATGGATTTTTGGTAGGCAATATAAATAAGGAATTTTCGGGTTATTGAGTTTTAACTTTTGACTAATAATCAGTTGTATTCCTTTAAAGTAATATTAACATTTTTTATAAAAATATTCAGTGGATCTTTTTTTTATTTTAACGTAAAGACCAGACTCTATCAAAAGCTCTTTTTAAGTGATGTGAGTGTTTGGTAATTCTTGTTTGATTTGTTTTTCTTTTCCTTTGTCTTGTTGATGATATGTTCTAGCATTCGGGCCGTTCAACATATTAATAGTAGTAATAAGTATAATCATTTTACAACATAAACATTATTGGGACATATTTTTCCTTTTGCCATAACCAATACAGCTAATAGTAACGCTAATGTTGCACCAACATGTTTTAAAAACAATGGAAAAAGAAGTTACCAACCCTAAATACCTTTTTTTGAATATGTATTTTTATTATGAATGCCAATAATTTTACTGGAATTAAAATAAGTAGAGCAATGATAACCCTTGAAGGACGAAGTTTTTTTTTCTTTTTAAAACCTTGTTAATATCCTTTATTTTTTCTTCATCTGCTATAACTGTGCAATATGTTGCATAAAAATAGCTAAATATGGCATAATAGTTAAGTAATAGAAGACAACTAAATAGTTTGAATGTGTAGTATCAGAAACCTTACAACTTAGTGTGAAAATTTATATTACAACTTAGACATAGCCCCACGTCGCATTTCTTGCACATTGTCCTTACAAACGATTTACAGCGTTCACCGGCGCATCTACTTTTCTTGTAGGTGATTATTTTGATCAAATTTTCATCAGAGACTCTTCAAAATGATCTGCCCAGTGGACTTGTGGATGGTCGTCCATCAAGTTTTGGAGGGCAACCAAACTTTTTCGGATAGGTTTTTACAACGCCTCTTCGAAATTCTAACTGAGTTTATTACCAGATTTTCTATGCAATATCCACGCGTTTTGGACAGCAATATCAATCGGCCATGTGAATATGAACCACCACCATTTTCCCCGCGTAAACCAAATCTATGTCTTGATATGTTCTCGTCCATCAAATCCGTACCACCCCATTGCATCATTATATTTTCCTATGACATGTGACTTCTCGATCTGAATATTTTCCTTCCAGGAGAAATTCCATCAGGAGTGGATGCAACGGTTACAACATTATTATCGGCCCACCTGATCAACATAATACCGTTGGTTTTGTGATTACTGGATTTCTTTTTCATGATAGCTTTTGATGACATAGGACAAGTTCTTGGTATACGATCGTCCCGAATTCAGTGTAATAATCAGATTTTCTCTCTAGCGTCGCATTTTCAAAATATACAGGGGTGATATAAATGTAAAAATAAAATATATTTATACACAGATTATAACACTGTTTTCTTAATAACAAAAAATATCTTTAATCAAAAAAAAAATATAATATAATGCACAAAGAACTAAATTAAATACTCATTACTACTTTGTGTCATTACAGTTTCGACCAATTTGGTCATTAACAAACACTGTATTTTTAATGACCAAGTCATATGTGTTTTATTCAATTCATTATAGAATATCACAAAGTAATGGCTTACAGTATAACCATAATGCACAAATACTACAATTTTAATATATACAAAGCTTAATATCAATTTGACTGAGGTAAAAAAGAATGTTGAAACTTTTCTTTTGTATGGTATCTCATCAGTATCCCTAAACCGGAACTATCAGTAATCGCCCATGATTGTAAAGTCCCAGCGCCCTTGGTATCGACGCTCCATAGTAATGATATCTTGGTGCAAACGTTCACCCATTTCTTTGCTTACAACTCCAAAATTGGTTAAAAAAAGTCTAGACGTTAATGCATAAACAGAATTTTTAACAACATTCTGTAATTTTCATCAACTTCATGATTAGTAACCCAGTAGATATGCCTTTTTTCAACATTCCTTGACTCCGTTTGGGAAACACTTCCATCAAATGCCTAAAACCTTGGCATTCTTTATTAAGAACTTTAGCAAAGTAGGAATAAAGCAGGGCGGAATTCTGAATTTTCTTCTCTTCATAACTGTCATGGCCGATATTGCAAAAAATGCCAATAACCTAACAAATAGTATTTACGTAGGATCCAGAAATCTCCAACCGATAGTAGCAAAGGAATTTTCGTATGCCGATGACTTGATAATAGCAGCTCTTGATATAAATGTCCTGCAAAGAAATATGGCAGGAAACTTTAAAGGACTTTGGAATAAATATTAATAAAGAAAAAACGGAAATATTGACGGTCTGTAAAGAAGAAGAAGAAATAAATATCACAATAGATGGTTATCCAATAAAAGTAAAAATATCTTCGAACCATAATACACCACAAAGGAGACAGAGGCAGATGTGAATAGAATAAAATTTGTAAACGGTTTGTATCATGCACTGAAGAACATATTTCTAAGTACGAGGAGGTCTGCAGGGAAACAAAGACAAAGATTATCAAGAAAATATTCCTTCCGACACTATGCTACGACGAGTCCTGGGTACTGATTAACAGATATTGGGATGCTCATTCTGTGGAATGCTCCATAAAACTTGGCTTGGCGTTGTATGAGATGATGGCATGTGTATTGAGAAGAAGCGTCACGATTTTCTTATTGAAATCATTTTACTTTACGTATGTAGAATCATGGCTTCGGTATGCAATTATATTCTGGAGATCTTCCACATACTTTCTAATACAATATTCATTATCAATAAAGAATTTTTTTTCTGGTAGCACTAATGTAGGTATGGGTGTTCCACAGGGCTCTGTCCTCGGGCCAATGTTATTTTTAATTTGTATCAATGACTTCCCTAACTGCCTAACTGGTACTGCTAAAGTGATACTAAATGCAGATGACATAAGTTTAGTGGTTTCATCGAACAATGTTGACGATGTTATTAGTGCTGCTGATGTGGCATGTCTGAAGTAAATAAGTGGGTCAAGTTTAATAGGATTTCTGTGAATATCGAAAAACACAGTATATGCTTTTTGATAATAAAAGAAAGTCTAATATCAAGGCTGACTCAGAAATACATTTGGTTAGCAGTTGTTGGTTGCTCGGTGTCATTGCTGATAAAGGTTTGAAGTGGTCGGAACATATAGACCAGTTATGTTCTAAACTTGCCAAATCGCACTACGCACTGTTTCAATTGGGTAAATCTTGTAATTTGCCCACACTAAAAAGTTTTTACTATTCTGACGTCTATTCAAGCATACGTTACGGAATAGAGCATTGGGGCATGAGTAGTTTTTCTCGCATTTTTATTTTACAAAAGAGGGCTATTAGAAGCATTTTTAACCTCCGACAGGGCGACTCGTGTAAGAATGTGTTCAGGGTCAATAAGATTTTTACATTTTTGAGATTCTCTGTTATGTATACAGAAATTGCAGCAGCTTTGATTTTAGTTTGCCGCATAAGTATGAAACCCTTCACTCTGATCACGTTTTGCCTCCTGTACATAGAACGACTTCCTTTCAGAAGACCCCGGTTTTTGTGGCCTGTAAACTATTTAATGTTTTGCCAAATGAAATAAGAGCATGTCATTACGAGTTTTTAAAATAAAATTGAAGGACTATCTTCTTCAAATCAGTTGTTATAGTGTACAGGATTTTATTAATTATTTTAAATAACTTTATATTATATTGTATTATATGTGACGTGTACAAAATTTCACCAAAGTTTAAACATTTTTTTTTTAAACTTTTGCACCCTATACAGTTCAAAAGTTAAGACATTTAGGACATATGTTCATGAGAAGTTTTTTTCACAAAATGGACCCAAGTATAATAACCCTCTTAAATATTAGCATGTTATTAAAAAACGTTCCGTTCCGCTTCAAAAGTGTTAGCAAGACTGAAAATCCAACCACTTTGGAAAAAACAGAAACTTCTACCAACGAACTCCTACAAGTGCTCATAGAAAGGCTAGACAAACAAGAAAAGTTGCTCCATTCATTTTCTGAAAGAATACAGAAACTAGAAGAGAGAAGCAAATCAAACAACGTGAACAAAAGAAAATGATGCACAAAAGTATCAGAATAGCCACATGGAATGCTAACGGAATCAGCAAAAGAAAAGAAGAATTGCAAATATTCCTTGATATACAGAGAATTAATGTGTGTCTTATCTCTGAGACGCACCTGACGAAACAAGATTATATTAAAATTAAAGGATATAAAATTTATCATACCATTCACCCCTCAAATGCAGCAAGAGGAGGGAGCGCAATAATATTAAAAAATCAAATTTCTCATTATGAAGAACGGAATATAGAACTTGAGGAAAATCAAGTAACAGCAGTAAAAATCAATACAAAAAAAGGAAAAATAACAATAGCTGCCATTTATTGCCCTCCAAGACATAATCAAAAAAAAGAAAGTTATCTTAACGTCTTAAATAAATTAGGCAACAAATTTATAATTGGAGGTGACTATAATGCGAAGAACACACGGTGGGGATCTAGGTTGACGACAACCAAAGGAAGTCAGCTGCATGCAGCAGCCACCGAACTTGGATGTAGCTACCAATCAACTGGTAAACCCACATACTGGCCTACGGACCCAAAAAAGATCCCTGACCTACTGGACTTTTTCATTACTAGGAACATCTCATCGAACTATATGGAGACTGAGGAAAGTATGGATTTAGACTCAGATCACTCACCTGTTATACTAACACTGAGTGAAAGTATAATCAATAAAGATCAGAAACCGATGTTAGTTAACAAAAATACCAATTGGAAGGGTTTCGAGGAGGATCTGACCAATCGTATCCAGTTGAATGTACCACTTAAAACAATGGAGCAACTAGACCAAGAAACAGAGAAATTTGTAAAGTGTGCCCAACAGGCTGCCTGGAAGAATACCCCAGCTGGAAATAATTACACCAAAGAAATTAAAGAACTAGTAGGTCAAAAGAGAAAATTAAGGAAAAGATGGCAACAAACAAGAGCACCAGAAGATAAAAACAAACTAAATAATGCTACTCAAAACTTAAGTAGAGAAATCACCAAATACAAAAATAAAGGCGTAGCCAAATATCTGAGTAACCTAACGGATGATTCAGAAACAGATTACTTCCTCTGGATAGCAACAAAGAAATTGAAACAACCCTGCATGCATAATCCACCAATTAGATCAAACAATGGATATTGGGCAAGAGATGATCAACAAAAAGCAGAAATATTTGCCAGCCATCTAGAACAAACCTTTCAACCAAATGTAAGTGTAAATGCAAAACAGATCGAACATATGTCACCTGAACAGAAAATTGAAGAAGCTGTTATAAAACCAGTAACCCAGGGTGAAGTAAGTAGGGAAATCAAAAATAACATTAATTCCAAGAAAGCAGCAGGATATGACCTCATTACAGGGGAGATCTTGAAGAAACTACCGAGAAAAGCAATCATTAAACTTACTCATATAATAAATGCTGCATTCCGTCTGAAACATGTACCGGATGTCTAGAAAATGGCTGAAGTAATAATGATACCCAAACCAGGCAAACCTCCAAATGAAGCAACATCATATAGACCAATTTCGCTGCTCCCGATAATATCAAAGCTATTTGAAAAATTGTTCCTGAAAAGACTGAAACCTATCATTAAAAATAAGTCCCTAATACCTTCATATCAGTTTGGATTTCGAAATAAACAATCACCTATCGACCAAGTGCACAGAATAACAGAAAAAATTGAAAAAGCATATGAAGAGAAAAAAATTTGCTCAGCCATTTTTCTAGACATAGCCCAAGCTTTCGATAAAGTATGGCATGCAGGACTAATGAATAAAATCAAAAGCATGTTACCAGAACAGTATTCAGGTTTAATAGAATCCTACATATCCGGAAGAATGTTTCGAGTTAAACAACAAGATAAATACTCTAGCATAAGAGAAATAAAGGCAGGCGTACCCCAAGGCAGTGTCTTGGGACCAATCTTATACCTACTGTATACATGCGATATCCCTCAAACAAAAAATG
Organism: Amphimallon solstitiale; assembly: GCA_963170755.1. Lineage (NCBI taxonomy): Eukaryota > Metazoa > Arthropoda > Insecta > Coleoptera > Scarabaeidae > Amphimallon > Amphimallon solstitiale. The sequence continues at coordinate 17,750,049 of OY720683.1, read as the reverse complement.
TCACCATTGCGACCTTTGCTGACGACACCGCTACTTCTTTATAAACAAATATTAAAACCTATATGGACCTATGGTATTCAACTATGGGGTTGTGCAGCAAGGAGAGCGCAGTCGACAAAATTCAAACATTTCAAAACAAGGCTTTGCGAAATATCGTGGATGCCCCATGGTACTATCGGAACCAGTATCTACACAGAGACTTAAAAGTCCCAACAGTAGTGGAAGAGATCAGCAGAATTGCAGCGAAGCATGAGGAGAGACTCCATGCCCACGAGAATGCTGAGGTTCTGCAAATGCTGGATAATACTCAACTAATACGTAGACTGAAACGAACCAAACCATTCGAGTTGGTGTAGTGTACAGCGTGTGACGTAGTGACAGTGACAAAGCAGAGCATTGTGTTAGTGCAGTGCATAACACGAGAACATCAGTGTTTTATTTGAGAACCTGAGGAAACCACTGGGGATTTCTTAGCAGATAAGTGTTTAGTTTTAAGAACTCAAAATAAAATTGTAGGTTAGTCATATGTGACTATACTCCATTCAGTCTAAGAATAAAGTAGATGGCGCTACAATATGAGCACAGTTTACACACGATGAACTTTGTATTTTGAAAACAAGTAAAACATATGTTTACTGTCAGATGGATAGCAGGGATATACATATCTGATATCATTATATTTTGACATTTACGTACATTTTTATACAAGTTGGTAACTCATTCCTCAAGAAAAAGGAATGCACATGTCGTCTAATTGTACTTTTTTGTGCTTCATCCAATTTATTGTAAGTATGACGATAATTTCTTTTTCTTGGAGGAGAAATTGGAACTCCATATAATTCCATTTCTTTAATAATGCAGTACATTGTATTCCTATTAATACCCACTTCCTCTGCTGTTTGATTGACTGCAGCTGTTTTAGACATATTGTTTTTATCCTTAATGTACACATTATAAGCCATTTGCCTTTGTCCAGATCTTATGTGTTTCCCTTTACGATTTTTTGAAGGACCTGGTAAAAGTGCTTCCGCCATACTATAGAATATTAGCGATTACGAAAAGAAAGTTAACGAAATTGATAAAATACCTTAACAAATGAATATTTCACTTGCGAGTTCTAAGAAGAACTATTTTTTAAGAATATTAACAACAAATAACTATGTAAAATACGGAAATCGACAAAATCTTTGAACAAAACTGTCAGTAAACAAATTTTTGACAGAACGAGCTAAATGCGATTATTTTGCCGGTGTAAATGCACACTCGATTTCAACCAATCACAAACGTTTATTTTAAGCCCTATCTTTCCCAATGCTTTATTCTTAGACTGAATGGAGTATAGTAACAATAAAATAAATAAATAAAAAAAAAATAAAAAAAAATATGTTCATTAGAAGTTTTTTTCACAAAATGGACCCAAGTACAATAACCCCCTTAAATATTAGCATGTTATTAAAAAACGTTCCGTTCGGCTTCAAAAGCTATGGATTACTATGGAAGAAGCGGGCATAAATTAAAAATACATAAACGCAGTGAAAGCCCTGTACAAAGACAGTCAAGCCGTTGTAAAAGTGGCAGCCCAAGTCTCATCGCCACTCACACCATCAAAGGGAGTAAAGCAAGGATGCTGTCTGTCCTCCACCCTTTTTAAAATTTACCTGGACGCGTCCTTAAAACATTGGAGCAAAAAATGTAGCCCCATGGGAACATGGCTAAATGACAGCCCGATACATACGGTATTATTTGCAAATGACCAAACAGTAGTAGCGGAGGATCAACAGGATATGACATACATGTTGAACAAGCTCATAGAAGAATATACTAGGTGGGGCCTGCAGTTAAACATGGAGAAAACCCAGTATATGGTCATAGGAGAGAAAGGACGAGATATAGAGTTAGACAGCGGAACAATAAAAAATGTAAGCCAGTATGAATACCTGGGGATCACAATAGACGAGGACGGAAGAGACGGCAAGGACATAATGAAAAAAATAGGTAGAGCAGAGAATATCACGAAAGCATTACATCCTCTTCTGTGGAACAAGAACCTGACAAAAAAGACAAAAACGAACATATTTAAAGCAATCATTGAACCAGTTACGACATATGGGTCAGAGATATGGGTGATAGACAAAAGAATGAATCATTCGGCGGAAATGACATATTGGAGAAGATGCCGCGGAATAACTTTATACGACCATGTCAGAAATGAGAAGATCAGAGATAGAATGGGGGTGAAGGAGACTATTATAGATGCTATAAATGGCAGGCAGCTGAGGTGGTATGGACATCTGAATGGAGGAAGAAAGATTACCAAGAAGAGTATGGAATTGGAATCCACCTCAAAGGAATAAACGAGGCAGACTAAGAAGGAGATGGATGGAAAATATAAAAGAAGAAATAAGGAAGAGAGGTCTACGGGAGGAAGAGTGGAACGATAGAGATAAATGGCGCTTAGGATGCGAAAACCGGAAATAACGGCGAAAACTCGCTATATATATTAAGAAACATATGATATACATTTAGAAAAGACAAAGATGATATTGCCCTGATAGTTGCCCTGTGCATTAATGTATTTATGTACTTATTCTACTAATTGTATGTTTTGTTAATGATAAGAAATGTATAAATAACTAATCTCAGTTTTTCCTATTTACAGATATTATGTCTGGTATGTTTTGGATTAGGAATGTTCTACGTGGCAGCTAGTAAAACTCAAACCGGTGTTTTTCTCACCTTCTTCTGCATTCTCATATTCATGTTCATCACTCTGGTGGATATAATAGTGATAACGGCGTGGTTCCCCATTGGCTGGAGAGCCTGGATTTTAATATCGTTGTCGGCATCTCTTTTCTTTTTCACGTGTACGGGTCTTAGCTTCTTGATAGAACATAGTTTCTTTTTTTTTGGCACAATATTTTTTCTTATTACGGCTATCGTATTTCTAATGGACTGTATGTGTATCATATGGTAAGATATTGAGATACTATTTAGATATTATTAGTATTATTATTATTATTATTGCATTAGATATGTAATATGTTCGTCGTGAAGGCTTTACTAAGTAAACTACATATTGATACAATAACAGAGGGTCAAGCACAGTCCTATTAACAGAGCTATAATATCAATAACAATTTCGATTTAAAACATTAAAATTGTCGAATATGCATATTAAGTATAACATATAATTGCAAATAACGATAAGACCTATGCTTATAACAATATACCTACATTAACATTACATAGAGATACGTGTGTCACAGTAAAATTAGTGTGTATAATGTACCCTATAACTACAATCTTATTTAAAATGATATTAGGGCGTACTAATTTTTTTTAGGCATATTACGTTATGGTGTGTCAATTTGAAGACAAAAAATAACCTAAAATTGCTATCTCCTTTTATTTTTAAACTTTAAATATTCCATTATCCATTACCGTCACGTTATACTTTTTCAATTTTTCAAATTTGGCTTTCTATATTTCATCATACTTTGTATATATCTTATAAAAATATTTTTTTTTACATTCTTTCAACACTTGTTCTTCGCCATATTTATGTCAAATTGCAAAGATATAGCATATTTTTTTTAATTTTAAATATTTACTGGATATATCTAAGAGCACTAACATTACCGTCACGCCAACTTTTGGTACAAATTTTAAACAATGTATGGCGCCGGTTGATCGTTTGTTTACTTTTATGATCTTCTATAGCCAAGTGGATGTTGGGAATCCGTGTTTTACAAAAATAACTGCAGTTATACAGGTTTTTTTTTCTATTAAAAAGGATAAGTTTCAAGCAGCGTATTTTTTCTCTTAATATTACCGTCTCATGGGATAATTTACTTCTGATAGTAGCCATCGTTATCATCACATTTGTCCAATATTTTAAACCACTGCTAATTTCATATTTCCCAACCTCAAGTCTTTCTTTCTAGATGTAACATTTCTAACACTGTTTTAGTACTGTTCAAACATTACCGTCACGTTCGCAAAACAGCCAATATGTAATGGTAATGATAATAAAGTGATGGTAAAAATTTCGATTAACAAGTTAATAATTAGTTTCTAAACATCTGAAATATCACTACAAATAGTATATGTCGGTAAAAGTATATTTTTTGGAAGTAATATAGGTCAAAAGTTAAAGGTTATTGAAAATGACCCAAATATAAACTTCATAACAAATTGTCTGTAACATAAGTTTTACTTTCTTATACGTAGTATAAGGAAGTATTGTGATGATGAAAATTTTCGACCTCGAGATTTTTGCAGATGTCCACGTTTTGAAGTCCCCTGATACCAAAAAAGTGTTTTTTAAAAAATGTCTGTGTCTGTGTGTGTGTGTGTGTGTGTGTGTGTGTGTGTGTGTGTCTGTGTGTGTGTGTCTGTGTGTGTGTCTGTGTGTGTGTGTGTGACCACGATAGCGGTCAAACCGCTGTAGATATCAATTCCAAATTTTGTATTTACGTGTATAATCTCCCTCTTAAGATCTGATTAGTTTTTCAGTAAAATCGGTAGACCGGAAGTAGCAGTTTACTTCAGCGAAAAAATCGAATTTTGACAATATTTCGTCAACTATTAAGTTTAAACAAATTTATAAAGAATTCATATATACTTAAAATTGAAATTGAAAATAATTTTATTTAAAAAGTTTTTCAAAATTCCTACCGGAAGTAGGTCTTTTACTCTTATCGAAAATCAGTTTTTTGCGAATATTTCGCAAGTCATGCTTTTTAGACAAGTACATTACGGGTATAAAAGTATTTAAAACAAAATTTTCAATATCTTTTGTATAAAAGAAATTTCAAAATTCAGACCGGAAGTACTACTTTTACTCTTATCGGATAACGATTTTTTGCAAATATGTCGTAAGTTATGCATTCTATATATATTTATCAAGAGTACAAAAGTATTTAGAACTGAATTTGCAATATTTTTTGTATATATGAAATTTCAAAATTCGGACCGGAAGTAGCACTTTTACTCTTAGCGAGTAGCACTTTTTTGATAATATCTTGCAAAGTATGCATTCTATAAAGATTTATTAAGAAAATAGAAGTACTTAGAATAGGATTTTGAATAATTTTTATATAAAAAAATTCTTAAAATTCTATTATTTGAAACGCTCATACGTATAAGAAAGTCGTGTGGTGGCCACACCTCATTTTTTTTACTAATTATTCTCCATTTCTTAGCCTACTTCTTGTTTTTATATGTAAACACATTTCCATGGTAACGTATTTCTTTTTCTTTTAAAAGGCAAGCAAGCATTTTTTTGCTGATTTTTATTTCTTTTCTTTTTCCTGAAATGACTTGATATTTCTTTCATACACTTGAATAAGAACACTTCTGTGTAAAATCAGAATTTCCCAAAAAACGGCAAAATGTGATATCATGATATGAAAACTTATACTACACTTTTTAATACTCCTTTTTAATCATTTGAGTATTATTCTATAAAAAATGATAGTGGCCTCTGCTTCACTAGTTATTAACAGGGCGCGGACATGACCGAGTTAAACTACGACGAAGTTACAACGGAGCAAAGAAATAATGTAAACAACACACGCTTACTGAATAGCACTATTTCATATGGTGAATTGCAACATCTGTTTACGCTCGAGAAGAGCCCGAGAATGAGTGCAAAAAATGGCCATAAAATAAGGAATTTATGAGTAAAATTCTTTCTACATCGGTGTAGATAGCCTGAGGGGTTTTTAAAATGTATTATATTTACCTTATATTTCGCAAGAGAAATAATGTAAATACTTACTGTTATTTAGTTTCAATAACATACGCGTACATTTTTAGTTATCATTTATTTAGATCTAGAACGTTTTTATGTTGCTTTTTCTGATATGAAAGTGAAGTGTCAGTGATTCCGAAATTTATTAAAGTCTGTTAAATATCGTTACAGAATACCAAAATATCGCACGTTCGTCACTTAGCTTTGCTAAAACATACACAGAAATAGTTTTTATGCAGAGAATTTCGATAGTTTACAAAATTTCGTTAAATGTTTAAATGACGATGCTCGAAGTAGTTCTGAGTGCAAGGAACTAACACAAATCCCAAATTTAAAAAATCAGTTGTTATTCCTTCAGGAACACTTTGGAAATTTGCCTAAACTAATCACATATTTTGAAAGTCGAATCTCAAATTAAAAAATGGATTAACCACATTAGATGTGGGCTATTAATAATTTCAAAAGTATTCCAAGTGACTTCGGATGTGGCCTTCGGCAAAAGTTAGACGCAGTTTTTAATAGAAATCCAGATTTAATAACATTGCGGAAATTGTGTATGCTAAATACGCTGAAATAAAAGAATATTTCCAGTACGCACATATAACCAGTTGCGATGTAGAAAGGACGTTTTCTATCTACAAGGATGTACTTAATTCAAAGAGAACATGTCTTACAGAAGAGAAAATGAACAAATAATAAGGTATTTTGTATTTTATAGATCACCAGCCACTTGTTATCCAATTATATAAATAAAATTAAAACCTCTTTACAAATAGAACATTTCAATAGTGCGCCCATGGGCGATGAGTCATGACTCGCTCGTGTCCGCGCCCTAGTTATTAATCATGTCATTATGAACTACCTTGCAATAAGTGGACAAGCTAATTTAATAAGAATAGTTTAATTTTCACACATGGTGAAAGTCAGTGAAACTGAAATAATTGAAATACTAATGATGGTTGGTTATGGAAGTCGGCAACGTTCACAAGAAGATGTTTCTCATTTGTTCAATAACGTTCATCCCGAGAGGAATCCTATTGCACAATCCACACTGTCTAAATTGGTTAGTAGATTTAGAGAAACTGGAAAAGTAAGAGATATCCCAAGGTCTGGACGATCAAAATCAGCCACAAATGAAGAGCGAGCTCTCAATGTTGTACTTAATGTGAATCAAAGAAAGTGGATGCAAGATGGTTATCAGCAAAAAAATACTGAACCCGATGGTGTGACGTAATCAAGATGTCGATGACGCGCTACATTTGAAATAAATATACAGTGTGTCCTCGAATAGACTGAACAATAGGGAATTTTTTTTTATTTGGGCCTTTGCGCAAAAATGTCATTCTTTATAAAATTTTTGCCTGTCTCAAAACCACCAATTCTGAAACAATACTCTAAATATTATTTTTAGCAGCTGAGAAAATTACAAAACCACACTTGAATTAAAGGATTTTTTATTTTATTTTATTTAACGTGGTATCCTCCAACCTCTACACACTTTTCGGCTCTACGAACAAATTCTTTATAAACATTGTGGATCATATCGTCAGTAACAGAATTGACCGCTTCCGTAATTTTTTGTTTTAATTGTTATCTAAATTAGTATTATAAACATGCTGTTTATTTAACATATCCCCATAAAAAGAAATCCAGTGGGCTTAAATCAAGGGAACAAGCCGGCCAATTAACAGGTCCGTAACGACCTATCCATCTGTTTCCAAAATGTTCTTGCAGCACTGTTGAGTGAGCAGGGCACCCATCTTGTTGAAAAAAATACACTTTCCAAGTTAAATTCATCTCTTATTGCAGGTAGAAAAAAATTTCAAGCAACCCAAAATACGTATATTCATATTTTCATTAAAAAAATACTTTGCTTTGCAACTATCCCATTGGTTGTAAATGTCGATTCGTCTGAAAAAATTATGTTTTTGCAGAAATTACGATTTACAAAATGATTTTCTCCTACCCATAAGCAAAAGCCTTAACGCAATGCATCATCACCATTTCTCAATACATGTAAGTCGGTTTATAAGGTTTACTTTTGTTTTCTTTAAAAATTCTTTGTAAATTTGATTTGCCCATTAAATGATTTAACTGTGCACACCTTTCTCGTAAGGATAATTTCGGATATGTTTCTACAGAATCTAGAGCCAGTATTGTAGCAGCATCTTCTTCATCGTGTATCCTTTTTCTTTTCTTGATGTCATGTACACCACTTGTTCTTTCAAATTTCTCTACCAAATTTCGTAAACCATTAACGCACACGTGAACATTAATAAATTTTTGTTAAAATTTTTGAATTGCAAAGTTATAAGCAACGTCACCAGTTCCATAACATTGAACGAGGTAAACTCTTTGGTCTAAAGTTACCATTACTATTAAGTAAGTCTCATTAATGGTGCGGTCTTCGATGCCTAACCCTAACGGGGGTCCATAGATGGAGCTGTGATTGCATATGGATTTTTTGCAGTTTTTATTATAACCCTTGATCAATAGAGAAACCAAGAGAGAAATATTTATAATAAAGATAGTAATACAACAAAAATTAATACAGAAAGTGTTCCTAAATTCGAATTGAAACACCCATCTAATGGATTTTTTCGGTACCATTTTAGGCGAAACCAAAAATCAAAATTCATTTTTTTTTAGGATTCGACATCAGCATAGTGCCTTTTATAAATCGAGTTAATTTCGTTCTGTTTCTTCCAAATTTACTAATTTTATGATTTTTTTTGAAAAAGCTAAGGGCACTAGGATTTTCAAAATAACTCAACCTGATGAGTGTGTTTTAACATTTACTGTGTGAAAATTTCATTGTTCTTGATTTACAACTTTTCGTTAAAATGGTACCAATATTCCTTATGGACATATAACACGGGCGAACCCCAGCCTTAAAGAGTCACCAATACGTAATGAAAATGACAGATGCTAAGTAACTTGACTTACATATTAGGTTGTCATGGAAGATAACACGATAATATGATTAACCCAAAAACATGAAACTTTATTGCTTAAATTTTTGCGTGTTATTGTAATTTTCTCAGCTGCTAAAAATAATATTTAGACTATTGTTTCAGAATTGGTGGTTTTGACATTTTTTCAAAGAATGACATTTTTGCGTAAAGGCCCAAATAAAAAATTTGTCCTTATTGTTCAGTCCATCCGGGGACAAACTGTATAATATATACAGTATGGTGTGTCGTGACAGTATGTAAACATTAAAATTACAAAACGAAAATTATCAATTTGATTTAATTGCTTATTTAAGTTGTACGGGAAATACAAAAGTGTAATAATACACAAAAAGCAATATATGTAAAGAATATATAAATATGATCATTCATCTACTTATGGAGACGTATAATACAAAATAGCTTTACTCATGAAGGTATAATCTGGCTTCCCCACGGAGATGACTCACCCTGTATATTTTCTGTAATCTTATTGTATTAAAATTGCAATTTGTACATGAAAAGTCGTTATTATTAATATGATCAACGACCAATAAAATTATTATTATTATTATTATTACTGTTTTAATTTTCTAGGTTAGTGCAAGGTGTTGAAGACACAAGTGGTAGACCATGTACGTCCACCGTGTGCAAAGCGTCGCAGATAGTTCCATTGAATAGGCCCCCCGATCACAGAAGGACGCCCGCAATATATCTCCAAGAACAAGATCAAGACTGTAATCATCAATCCCAGCAAACTCAATACACAGCAAGTACTGCGTCAACGTTAATTGGGGAGATTCTTATTATTGAATGTTCGTTTTAGGTTCCAGATCGGAGCCCAAGTGCCACAAATGGCAGGGAAATAAAACGACGTATGGGGGCACCTTCCACATGTCCAAAGATACAGCGCCATTGCCTACTCCTAAATCTATAGGCAATACCATGTAAGGTATACTCTTAATAATATAACACTTACGAAAGAGAATATAATAAAACAGCAACTAAACAAGTGATGAAGTAATTAACGAAAAATAATGCAATTAATGTATATGTTTTTAGTTTAAACGGGTTTTTACTAGGAAGAACTAGTTTTTACTAAAATTTAGTGATGGGAGTTCTCGAGAACAAAAAATCGAAAGTTCTCGATTCTTGAAAGTACTCGTTGTTCTCGAGAACTTGATGTAAAGTACTCGAGTATTTTTAGTTCTCGGATAAACCGCAGAATCAATTAGAAAAAAATTAAAAATTAGGAAAACGGCAAGCGGCTGGTACAATTAACAGTTATAGTACCTATATCATGAAAAGTTTGTAAAATTATAAAATGAATCGAGTTTGAGAGATGTGGGTGAATAATATAAATTTATCTATATTTGCAAGTAATAACAAAAAACACACTTGGTATTGTTTCACAAATAAATATAATTAAATACTCGATGTACATTTCGCCTTGCGGCATCGTCAGGAATTCTCGAGAAACTAAAGTAAAATTTAATATAGTGTAACTACCTACTTCTAACAAAAATGTAAATAAAAAAATGTACAAAAATAGAAAATTATGAAAAGGCCATGGCTTATCTGGAAAGACCGTTTTTACAAGGCTAGGGTTTATTAGCGGTGAATTTATGAGTTCGGTTTGTTCATTAAGAACATTGCCTGGTTGTAAAAGTAAACTTTCTTTTATAAAATAACCTTCTAGAACATTCATTTTTTTACTTTTATTTAAACTATGCAGTACTTCTAAATTGTCTATTGAAAATTGATGTCCCGTGTCTAAAACATGGTTAGCTACACTTGAATTTTCATAATTTAATTTAACGGCTCGCATATGTTCTGAGAATATTAATTTGAAATTTCGCCCTGTTTGACCTATATAAAATTTACTACAATCACTACAATTAATTCTATAAATTCCTGATTTGTTTAGGCTATTTTAAAATCCAGTTTCTTTAAAACATTAGTGTTTTAAAGAAACTGGATTTTAAAATAGCCTTCTATAATAATAACACTTTAAAAAGCCAATTAACGAATAATAAAACAGCGAATCCTAGACTAAACAAATCAGGAATTTATAGAATTAATTGTAGTGATTGTAGTAAATTTTATATAGGTCAAACAGGGCGAAATTTCAAATTAAGATTCTCAGAACATATGCGAGCCGTTAAATTAAATTAAAAAAGTTTCTTTAAACACTAATGTTTTAAAGAAACTGGATTTTAAAATAGCCTTCTATAATAATAACACTTTAAAAAGTGAATTAACGAATAACAAAACAACGAATCCTAGACTAAACAAATCAGGAATTTATAGAATTAATTGTAGTGATTGTAGTAAATTTTATATAGGTCAAACAGGGCGAAATTTCAAATTAAGATTCTCAGAACATATGCGAGCCGTTAAATTAAATTAAAAAAGTTTCTTTAAAACACTAATGTTTTAAAGAAACTGGATTTTAAAATAGCCTTCTATAATAATAACACTTTAAAAAGTCAATTAACGAATAATAAAACAGCGAATCCTAGACTAAACAAATCAGGAATTTATAGAATTAATTGTAGTGATTGTAGTAAATTTTATATAGGTCAAACAGGGCGAAATTTCAAATTAAGATTCTCAGAACATATGCGAGCCGTTAAATTAAATTATGAAAATTCAAGTGTAGCTAACCATGTTTTAGACACGGGACATCAATTTTCAATAGACAATTTAGAAGTACTGTACAGTTTAAATAAAAGTAAAAAAAATGATGTTCTAGAAGGTTATTTTATAAAAGAAAGTTTACTTTTACAACCAGGCAATGTTCATAATGAACAAACCGAACTCATAAATTCACCGCTAATAAACCCTAGCCTTGTAAAAACGGTCTTTCCAGATAAGCCATGACCTTTTCATAATTTTATATTTTTGTACATTTTTTTATTTACATTTTTGTTAGAAGTAGGTAGTTACAGTATATTAAATTTTACTTTAGTTTCTCGAGAATTGCTGACGATGCCGCAAGGCGAAATGTACATCGAGTATTTAATTATATTTATTTGTGAAACAATACCAAGTGTATTTTTTGTTATTACTTGCTTATATTTCGACCTGTTTCACCAAGAGATTTCCGTCACTTCATTTAATTATTTATCTATATTTGTAAGTATATCTATCATATTATTATTATTAACAACGAAAAATAACAACAATTTTCAACAAAATAAAAACATTCTCAAAATAAAAATATCACTATGAAACAAATTATAAAATACAGTAATATTATGTATGTACAATATTTCAAAATAAGCGAAAACTCTATAAAAACATTTATTGACTAAAAGAAAAAGTATTTAAAAAAATTATAATATTTAAATTCTTTCAGAGGGAACTGATGTTCCTGGAATGCGAAGGTACTTCATAGCAAGTTCATACAATTCTGGCAACATCAACTTATGACTTTCCCAAAAGTCAAGAGGACATTCAGATCTTTTTACATAAGGAAGCTCCAAATATTGTATTACATTGTCTGTAATAAACCAGTTGTACCAGGTGTAGTTTGTGATTTAACTTGGGCCATCTTATTATCAAAAAAAGCCCATAAATCTCCAGCATTTTCTGATGTTGTTGCGATTCCCGAACTGACTGGAACTAGTGCTGTTCTTTTATTATTAGAATTGCACGCCAATTTACAGCGACTGATCCTATTATTACCCTATACTTTTCCTTTGTGCGCTCAAAGTTAAAATATGCATCTGTAATTTGGACTCCTAATTTCAAATATCACATTAAGGCCTTCGAACATGTTCAGAGACGATTCCTAAAATATCTTTACTTCAAAAAAACAAGGTGAATACCCCATACAAGGTTTCAGCCATAGAGCACTTTTGGATATGTTCGACTTCGATCCACTAGATGTTAGACGCAATTGCTCTGACCTGAAGTTTCTTTACAATCTATTACATAATAAACTTGATGCACCGGAATTACTTAGCGATATCAATTTCATCGTCCCTCGAGCATCGTCTAGATCGTCGTGTGCGTTCTATTGTGAAAGATTCAATACCAACATTAAATTTTCATCACCTATATACCGTTTATGCAATAGTTACAATGCGTTATCGGATTCATCCACCGACTTGAATTATTCGCCAATCAACACACTCATTCACAGATGCACTGCCAACTTGCATTATTTATAAATTATAACTGCGTAGTTTTATTTACCTTAGTTTTAGTCTGCAAATATACTGGGGTGTCTCTAAAAGGTGCGGAAAAACGCTACCACACATTTCTGAGGGCAAAATATGACGATCTAACCCAACTTACCTCAGTCCAAAAGTGGATGCTTTCGGAGATACAGAGTGTCAAAAGTTCAATTTGGTTTTAGTTTTTTATAAATAATTTCTGTAATAATTGGTATATTGTCACAATATTTGGGTAGGGGGGTTTCGTGGGGTAAAAAATTTAAATCTGCTCTCATTTTCATTGCAAAATGTAGAGGGCGCCACCTGCGGCATATTGTATCCATTTAAAACGTAATAACTTTTTTGAGACACACTGTATTTAACTTTTAAATAAAAATTCTTATTCTCCAATGTTTTTTACCTAGAAAAGGTATACCTGGTAGGAGTTGATTGGAGCAGCCGTTTATGAGTAATCTGGATATAAAAAATTCATTCCGTATATGGACACATATGCTTCTGTAATTTGGGTGTTATTCTTGTGGCAATTCAATGCAATGGTGCATCCACTTTTGGACTGAGGTAAGTTGGGTTAGATCGCCCTCAGAAATGTGTGGTAGCGTTTTTTCCGCACCTTTTAGAGACACCCTGTATATACGTTGTAATTGACGTTTTTGTCCTATAATTAGATTGTAAATCTGTTGGGAAAATATATTATTCTATTAATTGAGTTAGCAGACGGTTCTTGGTGGAACATTTTATTAATAACTATTTTAAATAAAATAAAATAAAACTCTTGAAAACTTTCCACAATTTTTATTTATATGTTTCGGTATTGTTCATACCATTATCGAGCGGAAACTAACAGGTCAGTTTGTGTAGGGTTGTTATATATGTCGTTGTCTTTATTGTCTCTTTTTACATAAGTGTCTATTATGGGTGTATGTGTGTTTGAAAAGTCTTTGTGTGTGTTCGTTACTTTCTCTTTTCCTTGAATTGATTTTTTGATTTCTAATATTTCTAACAGATTTAATTTCGGTCCCTTGTTTACATTATGTATAAGTTTACAACTATCTACATATATCGGGAAAATGGAGATTATCTATACAATGTTCGGCAAGGCCTGTATTTCTAATATTATGCAATATTGATCTTTTATGTTCTTTTAATCTATACTCCATTCAGTCTAAGAATGGAGCATTGGGAAAGATACGGCTGAAAATAAACGTTTGTGATTGGTTGAAATCGAGTGTGCATTTACACCGGCAAAATAATCGCATTTAGCTCGTTCTGTCAAAAATTTGTTTACTGACAGTTTTGTTCAAAGAGTTTGTCGATTTCCGTATTTTACATAGTTATTTGTTGTTAATATTCTTAAAAAATAGTTCTTCTTAGAACTCGCAAGTGAAATATGCATTTGTTAAGGTATTTTATCAATTTCTAGATATTGTAAATAAGATAATAATTGAAATATCTGCTAATGGAAATAGTATCTAAAATTTATTGGATTTTAACATGAAATATTGCCCTTTACACCTTTTACTCACATATTGATAATGATACCTACATTCTTGAATGTTGTAAAATGTAAGCGTTCTATTTACGTGTAGACACAACGTGTTATTCAAGGTTTTCATTATATTTTAATATTTTTTGTGAGCGATATTCTGTTTTGGAAAACTTATCAAATACTGATTAGCTGTTTGCCTTTTCATGTTTGTTAGTATGGTTATCATTTTAAAAGCAATATAAGCCTTACTTAAATAAATGTCAATGAACACGTAAAAGTCAAAATATAATGATATCATATACAATGTACATATATCCCTGCTATCCATCTGACAGTAAACATATGTTTTATTTGTTTTCAAAATACAAAATTCATCGTGTGTAAACTGTGCTCATATTGTAGCGCCATCTACTCCATTCTTAGACTGAATGGAGTATAGTTTCGATCTTTCTGCCCCTTTGTCCGATATAGATAGCTTTACAGGCTGTGCAACTAATAAACTAATCGATAAATCAGGTGTATACAAAATTAGTTGCACATACTGTAAAGCTATCTATATCGTACAAAGTGGCAGAAAGATCGAAACTAGATTAAAAGAACATAAAAGATCAATATTGCATAATATTAGAAATACAGGCCTTGCCGAACATTGTATAGATAATCTCCATTTTCCCGATATAGATAGTTGTAAACTTATACATAATGTAAACAAGGGACCGAAATTAAATCTGTTAGAAATACTAGAAATTAAAAAATCAATTCAAGGAAAAGAGAAAGTAACGAACACACACAAAGACTTTTCAAACACACATACACCCATAATAGAAACTTATGTAAAAAGAGACAATAAACACAACGACATATATAACAACCCTACACAAACTGACCTGTTAGTTTCCGCTCGATAATGGTATGAACAATACCGAAACATATGTCGCAAAGACTAAATAAAAACTGTGGAAAGTTTTCAAGAGTTTTATTTTATTTTATTTTATTTAAAATAGTTATAAATATATTATTATTATTATTATTATTATTATTATTATTATTAACTAAGTATGTTAGCTCATCTAACATCTATTTTTGGGCGTTATTTGCGTTTTCTTCCAATCCAAATCCTACTTTTTTTAAAACATGGGTCTAGAAAAGTTGCTTTAGCGGCTATTTTATTTTGTTCCAGGCAACCAAGTCGAGGGTACACTATTTCCAAAAGACTCTGTTTAAGTATTTCACCACAATCGGTCTGAGTTTGCATATTTCTAATAGAATGCTGCAAACCTCCAATTAGAGGTACGAGGGCCACTGCTAAAGTTCGCGGAAAATATAAACTAAAACACGCATGAACTTTTATAAAGCGCTTTATTGCTTCTCAAAATATTCCCCTTTCACATCTATACACTTTTGCATTCGATGGAACCAATCTTCAAAACACTTTTTCCACTCTGAACGGGGTACCTCCGAAACAAGTGACTTAAATTTCTCAACGGCCTCTTCAGGCGATGAGAAAAGCTCGTCAGGCATTTTGTTTTTAATGTGTCGGAATAAGAAGAAGTCATTGGGCGATAAATCGGGAGAATATGGGCAATGGGTCATTAATTTGATGTTGTATCTGGTCAAAAACTCGACAGTTCGTCGGGCTGTGCGTGCGCTTGCATTGTCATGATGAAGAACAATTCGTCGGTTTACGTAGTTTATGCTGGTTTAGCGATAACTTTCGGCAAACAAATTGAAGTGTACCACTCAGCATTAACTGTCTTTCTATCTTCTAATAACAGTTACCACATGACCCGTTTTTCCGAAGAAACAAGCAATCATCTGTTTCGAAACGCTTCGTGAACGTACCACTTTTGTTGGTTTAGGTTCAGATTGAAACACCCATACGGTCGATTGCTGTTTAGTTTCAGGCTCGTATGAATACACCCATGTTGCATCCCCTGTTACGATATCATATACGGAATTTGAACGACCACCGTCGAATCTTTTTAGCATTTCCTTGCACCAAATGACACGTGTCTGTTTTTGCGCGTCTTTGAGATTGTGTGGGATCCATCGACTACAAAGCTTCCTGACATGTAACCGATCGTGTAAAATCGTATGTATTTGTTTCGCCGCAATGCCTAAAGATGCCTCAATCTCCCTACATGTCACATGCCGATCTTCTAAAATCATTTCACGAACAGCATCGATGTTCTTCGCAACAACAGAGGTGCATGGACGACCTTCGCGAAGATCATCATCAAACGTTATTCTTCCACGCTTAAATTCTGCGAACCATTTGTAAACCATAGTTTTGGATGGTGCTTCATCCCCAAATAACGAATTAAGTTTTCCCACACATTGGTGTGCTGTTAAACCCTATCGAAAATCATAAAAATTATCACTCGAAAATCACGATTCGAAATTTCCATTTTTCACACAATTATTGCTTTGTTAAATTTTATTGAAACGAAACTGCTAGGTTTGAAAGCGAACTGTCAAGTGAATTAAAGGTGAAAAACGTCAAATTTAACGAATATGATGATTGTAGAACGCTGGCAATGCAAGGAGTACTCGATTCCGCAAACTTAAGCAGTGTCCCTCGTATCTAGGGAAAACTAGTTTTAACGCTATGACTCAGTTAAATATCAAAGTTCATCTAGCTTACACATGGTGTTTGAGGACGATTCTTATTGGTCAAAGGACGTCGTATGATACGTGGCGGGTCAACCACGCCGCCAACGCACATCCGCGTACATTTACACTAAGCACGCTGGCGACACAGTCATCCGAAACGTATCAGTTGGCTGGTGATTAAGTTTCAAAATAAAAACATGCTACCCTCTTGCGTTAAAGATATAAAATATGCAAGAGGACAGAAGGTATGATGCCACCACGATAACACATATTGATAACTAAAACAGTGACGCTTGTCTACTAATTAATTTTTAATCGCCAGCTAATCCCCCACTAAGCCTTACCTTTCACTCTTCCCAAGATTGATGTCGAAGATGATGGTCAGTACTGCCGCTAACCAGTCGGGCAGGAGTAGGTTCGTTCACTCAACAAGTGAAGGTGTTAGGTATATAATAAGGGCACCAGTTCCGATTAATTATACTGACCAGCAACTGATAGATAGGCCCGGAACAAGTCTATTATTATACCCCAGGAATAATGATCAGCAAAGCCAAACACACTCATACAAACTTAACAACAGGTTTATTTACTGCATAAAAAAAAAATTGCCCAAAGTCTAAGATAAGATAGAGCTTAGCCAACCTATCATTCAAGTCAACTAACGTAATGTCTTTACAATTTAAGTACAAATAAAAGTAATAAAAAAAACATTCAAAATAAGAAACACCTAAGTGCATACCAGTTACAAACGTTTAAAATTCTGAACGTATGTATTAATTGATCAAGAAGGCCACCAAATGTGAGCCAAAAATTCAAGTTACACTTGACAAACTGTTGTACTGATTTGAAGTAATCAAAAGAATTAAGTCATATGAGGCAAAACCTCGAGTACAATTAAATACATGAGAAAATACTTAAAACTAAAAGAAAAATGATTACACAGGTAACATATGCCAGGGAGTCTTCCCAATGTCGAGCAGTTTGGTCGCAATCAGCAACACATAAGCAAAAATGAAACACTCTGTATATTAGAGGCCAACGACAAGCTGATCGACACTAGATAATAGGCTCTAAATGGTATCTAATACTAAGAGTGCCAGATAATTATTGTCTTACAAAAAGAAAACATTAATAACATTCCACAAGTTAAAGATCGTACAAATTATACATAATTATGTTGAAATTGTTCATTAAATATAATAAAATCAATGCATAAATTTACACAATACAAGTTGGGATGCTACAATGCCAAAATCCGCACCCAAAATATCAATTAAATTTAACACAAGAAAAGAAATGGCTATGTAGCAGAGCCAATTCGACACGTAACCTTAAAATAAGCCCACCACTACTAGTTAAATGTCAGAAATTTAAATCTCAGCGACTCATATGCCACTACAAGATAAAACTAGTAATTACGTTGACTCTAATGAACAGTTAGACCGGAAAACAAAGTTAAACAGTACGTTGTGCTCAACAACTGCACGTAAACTTGCACAAATTTGATTGTGTCTGATTGCACTAAGTGACTGTGCAATACACTGGCAATATTTAGCAAAACAGCAATAAACAAAGTCGAAATACCTTAAATTTTGCACACACACACACACAGCTCTGGTTACAAATTCTTCAACGATACCGCATTAGTTACAGGAAAATGTCTACTCCAGTCATCCTTGGCTACCAACAGTCATCAGGAATTAACGCAGGAGGCTGCAGTAATATCTACGAAACTGCACCATACATCTGTTGTCACCAAAGGATACCACGTCTTAAACCTTCCTGAATTCTTCCAAAGCTATCTCACACGTTAAACACGTGTTTCAGAATTTCCAAACGGAAATGCCTGCCTAAAGTTCTCCCTGGCGGCAATCGCAAACTAAAAATCGATCAGGGAACAAAAATACAATTAGGATCTATCAGACACGTGATATGAGTACTTACAATCAGCGAAAGATTTCTTCAACCAGAAGGAAAAAATATCCTCTTACAAAGTTTCTTCAATAACGTCATAACCAAATTAAGCTTGAGAAATTATGAAAACATCCACCTTAATTAGTGATTTATTACGATACAAATTCAACATTCCAAATTAATTACCCAAGCACTGGCTGAGAAAACGCTGTTTTTGCGCGAATCCGTCTTGTTTGTAAGACGGTTGAAACGGAAGAGAACGTGTCAAAATTTCAATTAACAACGTTCGAAAGATTGCGGCAGAGGCGACATCTAAGCGAACACGGAGGAAACAATCACAGTAACACATAACTCTTAGGATTTCAACGGCAATTTCAAGCGGAACATAATAATTTACAAATGAAACTAAAAGACATGAAAACCCAAACATTGCTTAAACTAAACAGAAATCAATAATATAGTTAATTACCGAGAATAGATACGAATAACCAAGCATACGCCATCTATGACTGTAAAACAGCGCTACCACTCCTGATGAGATACTGATCTCGCATTACTACGATCGATCGCGAAATCGCTCTACTCAATTAGATCACACAAGATGACGGTACCAGGATAGACTTAAACCAAATCAACACGATAGCCCCCAACATATTCGAAAAGTATGGAATCTAAACAAATGTTTGTCCCAAATAAAGAAATAACGATATATCTACAGGGTACGTTAAAAATTAAGTACGTACAACAAAGGTACGCGATTAAAACTAAAAATTAATTGTAACAAACATTAACTGCGGATTTAACTCATAAACAAGATGGATAGAAGAATTTTAGAGATTGATGAAAACGAAAAAAAAAACACTACTATATTATGAGAAAAGAAACTTATGATAAATGAAATGAGTGGACGAAGTTGAGGAAGCACAATCAGTTGAAAAAAAAACACACAAGCGGTACAGAAGATTACATCGATCCAAGGTTATCAATATCCGTGGGACGAAAAAATTAGTAAAAACAAAAGAACATATTAAGTACTATTTGTATGTTGTACACAAAATCTTTGATATTATTAAAGCAGCTCATGTGGCTGTAGGTCATGAAATTCAAGACAGATATATTTTTTTAGTTTGATGATCCATGTATTTTACATTCTGATAATCGCAGAGAGTTTGTTAATCCGTTATAAACAATAATACTAGAAATAAGTACTATGTTATCGGTACCATTTTAAAGGCAATTTTACAAAGAATATGCTGACTTATAAAAATATTATAGGTTAGATTTAAAAAAAAAACGAGAAATAACCAATAAAGATCGATAACTTAGACGCGGCATATTTAACACCCTGTATATTTATTCACTTTGTTCAACCTCAAAACAAATAACGTGTTAGTCCATAAATTAGTAACACTAGAGTTACGTGAGGCATTCTACCTATTTTCAGGCTACAGCTTAAAATGTTAGATGCTGCAACTGTCACGATTTTAACAAAATTATCAATAAAATCAAAACTAACAGTCTGAAGTGCACGCATCCATATATCATTGCAAAGATAATTTGAATGGCTATCATTATAATATCTAGAAAGTATAGCAATGTATTTAAAATGAAAAAGTTGAATGTGGTTGCGAAAATAACAGCCTGTATATTTGTAAATAAAATTAAAAAATGCACAGTCGCATACTACATACTGCTGTGGTTACAATAATGCAACTACAATTGTAACGTTGTAGCTTTAACGATACAAAATTGCTTATCTATTCAATAAATGCTGAGATTGTATTAATATTATTAAAAAAATCACCTATAAATTTATAAATCTAATCCCTATTAAAATTCAATTTATTCTTGTGAGTTCTAGCAGTGATCTTTCCTCCTTTCCTCTGGTGTGTTTCTTACTTAAGTTTTTATTTGGATAAGGTTAATAATAAAATAAATTCTTAAATTTCATAAAATATTTATATTCATCTTTTAATTTAATAACAGCATCAAATTTTTTTTATTAACAACATGTGGCTGTGTTAAGAATGTCTCTTCACAGTTATAAAACATAGAAAAACATGATTCCTTTTTTTCTTTATTATGATTCAAGAAAAATATTATTTTGCTATTTTTATCCTTTAATATAATATTTATAGATTCAAACAAAAATAACTATTTTCCCATACGAAGCTAATTTTATTTCAACAAAGACATATATTCGCACATAGTGTCTTTGATGATCTAAAACTTTGCAAAGAAGAAAATATCCTGAAAATGACCTATACCAATCGTCGAATGTAAATATTCGCACATAGTACACCCAACAGATTGGCGCTTGTCCCTCAAGAATATTCCTATCTATTCGTATTCGTCTACTTGAAATTTTAATTAACTTTTATCACAACTATCGTTAATAATGCCTAGTGATACATAGGAAGCAAATATTTGCACATAGTACCTCCATTGCCCGCAACACTATTAACAATCTTCCCACAATTTACAAAAAAATTAATGTAATTCAGCAAAACAATATTTTATCTAAATATTGATGATGTTTAACGCCTTGCTAAAAGTAAACATTTTCACGTAGTACCCCTAGAGTACGTCTTACAGCATCAATTATTCCAAAATGTATATTTATTTCCAAAAGAAAAACTTACTTATATTCCTCATACAAATCATCAAATTTTTTATTGATGTCTACGATTTTGATATATTTGAAACTGAAATTATCAAATGTAGCAAATAATTAATAATAACAAAACTAAAAACTATACTGGAATTCAGAAATAAACTTAATACATTGAAACTAATATAATATAACGTAGTGTATCAAAACCCCTTATTTGCAAATGATATCAAAAATTTTTACGTCTAGTATATTCGAAAGTTCGGCTTCATCTCCCCTTATATCGTTCTTAGCGCTCTTTTATAACTTTTCCTTTTAAAACAAAAGATGACTATTCACTTACAGCGCCACGACTGCTACACTAACATTTATGTTGGCATTGTTCAGTTCATATTTGTTTTCTATAAGTTTTTCTCAGTCACATATACCTATTCCACTTTTGACAGTCAATGAATACACAAAATGTCACCACTTACAAATGGTTTATTAAAAGTTTATGCACACTTGAGATTCTTCATCTTCGGTAGGTATGTTCTTCTTTCTTAATGCCATCCCTCATTATGCTTGTAAATGAACCTCTTGCCTCTCTCATTATTAATTATATACTTCCTCTTCCCGTTAATTAAAGTTATTCGTATTTTCTTCTTGTAGATATCTTTGTTGGTTATGATCGGAAATATATTGTACACCACTGGAATCCTCTTCATTAGGACTGCATCACAAGGAATACCGACTTCTACAGCATCTCCTCTACTTTCTACCCAGTTTCTTTCGGCTTCTTGTAAATTGATTTGCATACAACTGTCAACAATGTTGATGTTATTTCTTCTTGCAGGTTATTAGAACCACACAAGATTTATCCTGCTATCTTTGATGCGCTTACATTTATGCAAATAACATTCAAAGATGTGTTCCTACCCATGCATCTAGTATATACATAAACTTATTCATGTATTGTCTCGGATAAAGAACACTTATTGTACATATACTTTAAAATGTTTTTAGATATAAGTATCAGGTATTTATTGTACTCTTAAATATGATCATAAAATTCTTTTTGAGATTAAAATCATTGTACAAATTTAAAATCTATTTTTTATTCATTTGCAAGCATGCCGAATATGACCTTGCTCGTACAATTTTACGGCATTTAAATGATTCACCCTCTTCACAGTTCCGTCTTTCAACATCACTCTCTCTATGTTACTTATTTTTAGTACATTTTTATTTTTGAACAGTGGTCCATTTCTTAGAATATTTAATGCTATACTTTCACATTGCGAGAAGATTGGTTCTGTTTTTGTATATGCAAACCACACCTTGTGCTCGTCTTTTCTACAAAACACAGAATGCATAGATTTATTTTGTATTTATTTTTATTCCTTTCTTAATATTTTTTAAACTTAAATTACTATATACATTTTTCATAATGACATTGCCCCTTAAAGGTTATGCAACTCATTATTAACCTACTAAATATCTGACTTGTGATTATTTTACCTTAAAGTATATTTTTAAAATTAAAATTTTATGTTCTTATTCTAAAGCTTAACTATTTAACAATTTTTCTAATTCTCAAACTATAAAGATCACGGCAATACGTACGTAATGTCTAATTGCTACAGCGTTATTAGTTTTCATACTAAGCTCCGCCGACACACTATTGCACCACTCGGTATACTCTGCATCGAATAGTTTGCTATAATAATGACGAGTTGAGGTCGATTAATACTGAGAATAACAGTATTCGGAAATATCTGTGAGGCTGTGAAAGAAGCTGCTTAATTGAAGTCAATATGTTACAAGCAAGTATTTTTGCTGGCGGAGTCCATCTTGTTTTACATGAAATGTCTAAGTAGCATTCGGCTGTTAATGTAGTCTTCCATTACTCTTAATCATCCTTTTTTAATAATGTTGCCTTTGTTCATGTACGCAAGCATCAATATTTCGTCCACCATGTGGTAATTCTTCTTTGTGATCAAAGCCAAGAATTTATAATATGCAGTTTGATTTTTGTGGAATTAATTTCAATTCGGCCTGCTCAGCTAATCGTTCAACTTCCGATTAAATCTGTTCACTCATTTTGTACAATGCAAATTCTGAAAATTAGTGAAAAATGTGCATAACAACCATATAACATCTAAAGAACAATAATTGCTAACCGCTTCTATATCAATTATTAAAAATTAGATCTACAAGCTACCTTGTAAACTGAACCAATTTTTCTATTATTTTTCTGACTTTCGCATTGTAGTGCAGTTATAATAAATGTAGCGTATAATATACACTTGCTCCATTTAACAGTACTCCGCTATCTCGTCGTGCTCTTAAACGTGTCGCGCGTGATTTAAAGGCGTACTTATAGACAGTGGCGGCTGGTGAGTACGTTTTGGTGGGGCACGTACACAGACAAGACTGATTCCTTTATTATCGGTGATATACTCCCAGATGCCGAGCATATCACCGATAATAAACGAATCAGTCTTGTCTATGTACGTTCCCCACCAAAACGTATTCACCAGCCGCCACTGCTTATACACTTATAATATACTATTAATATACTATATCGTACTGTAAAATAATAGTTATTTATGTACCAAGTCACTAAAGTGGTTCTTTATCAAACGAGTAATGATTTATGAGCCAAGCGAGCGAAGCGAGCGCGGCGAGTAACAGACGAGTTCGATAAAGGCACTTCAAAAACATAAATTACTATCTTTTATATTAGATTCTGACAATTATTGACAGACAACAATTGATATTTAATATTAAATACAAATCATAGACTTAGGACATACGATTTCTTGTTCCACAACTACTAGATTTCTAATTTTTCTGAACACCCGAATAAAAAAATTTTACGTGTCATGCCCACTATAAAAAACTTTACGAAAATATTCTGTAAGATTTAACTCCATGTCATAAAGGCCTAATATTTGGAAATCCTTGAATTAAGAAAAACTGCTGTTACTGATTATTACCTGTAATTATAAGCAAATGCATAAAAATTAAACAAAGTTTTGATAAATTAAGCTTTTACAATAATTTTTCATCTATTGCCATTATGAATCAGACCTAATCAATTAAGGCCTGATTTTAGTTCAGAAGAAAGAATACATGCACTCTTCAGTTATTAAAACATAAAGTAGCCCATGATGTATACTGTAAATTTTAGAGATAAAAATCAAATATGTATGTAAACTTTTACCAGGCAACGATTTAAAATAACTTTTGGCATTGCAGGTCGGATTACGAGGAACACGATACACACACAATAATAGACGAAGAGCCAGCCAAATCAGTCAGAACAGTGGCAGTGATGACTAAAATGGTGCCGAAATATGCTCGGAAAGAAGTGGATCTTACTCCATTGAAATCACCGTTTGATGCACAGCCAAAAAGGCCCTGCAAAAGACTAAGGAGAGTATCTTTCTCGTCGTGCCGAGAGGAAGGCTGTAAATATGATTCTACTAATTCTAATTCGCCCAGAAGCTGCATGGCTAGTGATACAAGTTCGCCCAGATTAAATCAACAAATGATAAGTAAAAGTAAAGTTTAATTTTAGAAACAAACTGTGTCTTATTTCTGAAAATAGATATTAATTTATCTAAAAAAAAAATTAAACGTACGAATCGATTGAGGCTTAAGAGGGGCGTTTACCTGTCGAAAATTAAGGCATCGCCGTTTCGCGTTTTTTAAACTCATTTTGTAATTTTAGAATCTCAAATTTGGGTTAGTGATGCAAAAGGCATCAATTTATAATGGCAAGGTCCGTTTTTGTACTAATTTATTTTCTTAAAACAGTTATGTGTCTCAGAAATAACCCCAAAAATGCATGAATTTGATGAATGTCTACTAACTAAGGCTGATACAAAAAAAGAAAAAAACGACCTCCCCGCGCCAGCTGCACATTTGATGTACGACATAAAAAAAAAAACTTTCTGTAATTATTTTTGAAGATAAAAAACATTAAACAGTAAACATTGTCACACACATTTTACACGTCGTTTTTCGAAGCTTTTGCGTCGTCTATCCCCACTATACGGTATCTCTAGGGAAGACAAAAATCTATCGGAATCGGTCGGCTATTCCAAGTCAGAGTGACAGTTTGTAATTAAAAAGAAATGTCATATAATATTCGAGTGTAATGTCACGAAATACGAATGGGTGTCATGGAGACAAGGTTTGTCAATAAAACTAAAATTGACATAACTGACAGTATAGAGAAATTGTAGAAATAAATGTATGTGTCTATTTAATGAATTGGATATAAATATACGTAAATAACATTAATTAGTGATATTAAATAGTTACTCCTATAACTGCGTATTCTGTTTTTTTTTTAAATTAACGAACGATTCACGCTACAATAATATAAGTTATGGGCAAGCGAAAATTGGATTATCATAAAAGATCAATCATACAAAGAAGTAAGCATGCAAATCGTATGAAAAATCAAAATACGAGGTAAGTAATTTTTAGTCTACAATTTTATTTACATTATTTTGATATTTGTTAATTCGATTTAATTTAACTAAGTACATAATACCAATATGCGAGTAGATTTCAGAATTTAAATATTTGACGATTCATTTTATGTGTATATTAAAATTTTCATTTTGGATTGCCTTTCTTACAGTCCGCTTTTAATACATACGCTTTTGCTGTTAGGTCTGATGCAACTTCCATTGATTTGTCATCCCCTGAAGGGGTTAATGTTGGAAACTCTGAACACATCTATTTAAGCAACTCACAAGGTAATGGGAAGTACGTATTACAATCGAAACTGTAGACTTTGGGCATTATTTACAAATTTACAAATTATTACAGTTACAAGCTTCCACCTGAAAATGAACCCGAGGAAGGTAATTTTCTTGTAAAAAAAGAAACCAGGAACGATAATTCAGCAGTTAAAAAGTTTTGGCGGCCATGAATCGTCATATGGATGCAATTCAACTCACATGACTTTTTTAAAAGAATTGAGAAATGGATTAAATTGTAAATTTGTATTTAAATGTAGCATATGTGGTGCAATTGAAAACCTTTTTTCTAACATTGAACGTGATAGCTCAAAAGATATGGGCATAAATGAAGCTGTGGTAAGACATTTAAAAATTTGTAATCACCTGGAAGTTGTTATGATTACGGTGTCTATGTGTTATTGTAGTATTTGCTCTTTATATGTTTTAATGTACATAGAAATTAGACTCAAAATTATGTTAGGTGTCCCCCGGGAAAACTATAAACTAATGATTTTGTTATAGTAATCTAAGCTATTTATGTCTATATTAGTGTAAAAGTCAACATTTTCAAGGAGATGCTTAAAATATTTTGAGTATGGCTAAATAGCTACCGCAAACGCTTGTCTTCAAAATGTGCATTGTAGGTTTTTGGAAACTTGTGCACGGGACAAAGTTTTACTCAAATGGAAGAGCGTTTTTCAATTATGAATATGCCTACTATGTCTTCGCGAACGTATTATGATATACAAAAGCACGTTCATGAAGTAATAAAAGAAAATGCCGTGGAAGAAATGGCGGAAGCTGCAGAAGCAGAGAAGGCTGAAGCTATATCTAAAGGAGAGCTAGATAGTGATGGGTTTCCACTTCTAACTGTAGTTGTTGATGGTACTTGGGCTAAAAAATCATATAAGTCTAAATAATATATTAAACACAAGAAGTTCTTCATAAAAATTAAGAATACTTGATTATGTACATAATTTATTATATATTATTATTTGTTATACACATGTATGTATTTGTATATCGATCAATTATTTGTAATAAAGTAACTTTATCATTTCTGAAATTGTTTTTTTATAAGAATTTCTTTTTTATTATTTTTTTCTAGATCTATTTATCATTACAATTGTACATTATAATGAGAAATAATGTTGTACTATTGTGATGGCTGAAAATAAATTAAAAAGAGAGTATTCTTTTATTCTAAACAAATTGAATGTATTAATTTTCATCCGACTTTAAGATGTGCATTAAAGCGAAGTGAAAATGAACCCATTTAATTTGTTCACATCCAAAAATAATAATTAAATATTTCAAAATATGAATAAGTATAT
The DNA here is from genome assembly GCA_963170755.1 of Amphimallon solstitiale. Lineage (NCBI taxonomy): Eukaryota > Metazoa > Arthropoda > Insecta > Coleoptera > Scarabaeidae > Amphimallon > Amphimallon solstitiale. The sequence continues at coordinate 17,722,459 of OY720683.1, read as the reverse complement.
AAAAGTAATACGTGACTAGACCCGCAAGAGGGCAGTTCCGTAAGTTTTTCATTCTTTATACATATGTTTCCCATCTATAGTATTCCTTTATCTATGAATAAAACCGAAGCGTTCGGATCGGAACCTCATAACGTGTAGCTCCACCCACTCACACCCCCTTGCGTCGACTCGTCCCGCGAGTAGTATAAGTTGCATACGTTTCTATTTGTAGGTAAAGGCCCCTCTTAAGCAATAATCATGGAAGTATTTCGATAACTAGTTAACATCAAAACTGCTTTCGCAAAGAAACAATTCCTTCTGCAAACTGGGCACCACCGAAACAAGTCGTTGAAAAGCAATCCATGGGAAGGAACATACTCAGACTGCCACCCAGTGTCTTTTGCGTATCATCCAAAGCGTTTGATTTTAATATACCAGGCTTCCAGTTCTGAACAGTTCCGGAACCGTTCTAAAATTAGTAGTTCTGATAGTAATGTGCAGGTTCTGTCAAATTCTGGTTCTGAAATAGTTCGGAATGCGGAAAGGTTAGAACAATTTTAAAATTGGAATTTTTGGGGGAAGTTGTACTTACCAACATTAGTAATAGAAATACTAAAAGACACCAAACTGATATAAACTATATGTAAATATCAGTCGTAATGAACATTTAAATGCTAATGCATCTGGCCACTCAAATGGCGACAGCATTTGAAATGTGATGAAAAAGTTGTCTGTAAGAAATAAATGTTTCTAAATTTATTAAAGGATATTTCTGATAAGCCGGGCAAATAAAACAAGGATTTTTAATACAAGCTGTTATTAATAATTAGCACTTATATCAAATGCACACACACATTAATGAATATTACATAACCATAAAAATCAGCAATCAATACGAATTAAGCAAATAGTGTTACAATGCATTTTCAATGTTCACAATTACTCATTTAAAGTAAAGGATTATGCCAAAGGTATTTTTTTAAGTTTACCTTTAAACAATGAAGTAGTACACTCTTTTAATTCCTTTTGGAGAGTATTAAAAATTGTGGGACTTTTTGGTAATTCGAATTATGATATTGTTACACCTTGTTTTTTTTTTGAGAACTTATTGATATTTCCGAATTTTTAGTTGATTTAATTTTGGCACTTTTTCTTGAGCGATACTATATATCTGTATCTAAACTTTCAGCATGTAATTATATAAGCCTTAAATTGCTATTGTTTTCTTGGTCAAGTTATCTTTAAATGTGTCCCGTGGGATTGCGGTATTTTTATTTGGAATTATCCCTAACTCCTTGCCTTGTAGAATTTTGGTGTTTCTTGGTTTCTACGGATTTTGGCTTGATTAACTTTTATTTTGTATATTTTTATTAAGCGAAGCTACATGCTAGGCCATCTAGGTTTCAACTTATATATATATTTTTATTCTGATAATTTCATTCTCTTACATGTAATAAATTTGTTTTCTTGAATATTTCGTGTATGCCTGACTTGCTATATATACCTAGTGCACCCGTGAATTATCCCTGCTGTCGGGATAAGTAACAGTTGGAGTGGTCCTGAAAAAAAATTAGACAACTGGCGCCTAGTCAACCACTTCAGTAATCTGAGTGACCCATGTCCATAGCACCGTGAGTTAGAGGCACAGGCTCCATTTCATCTTTACCAACAAGCACTAGGGAAGTAAGGTAAGGCAGGTTGAAGGTGACACACAACAAATCTCCGAAACTTTCATAAATTTAATTGAACGAGGCTACAAGCGTGAAACTCGGACTAACGCGCACATCCTTAGTTTTTCGAACGGTTGACATTAATTTAGCTTCTGGTAGCGCCATTTATGCCACCCTTTCTGTCAGGACTATTCGGAGACAGGAAGAGAGGGTAATAATACCTAACTGATGTGGTACTTCCATCAATCAGACTCTGAATGCTTTGTGTTATACAAGTGTGGGGGTCACGTTACCTTGCAATTTATTATAATTTTCATAATGTAACATGCTGCTAGGTGCCACTCACAAGCTTATAAAGCTCGTCGAGGATGGAGGAATGTGAGACTAGTTTTAAAGGTGTTGGTAAAATTAGGTCAAAAGGGCAAAGAATAAGTTGATACAATACATAGTTTGCGTGGACCGCAAAATCATTTTAGTATTATGCTACCGTCCGATAGATATCGCTACTTTTTTGGTAGACCAAGGCCAAGTATATATCGCTATTCCTGCGCGGTATAAGGCCGTCACATAACGAGATTTTTCTGATTCTTATAACCTTTAAATATCGGTCCTTAATTAGCGCCATATTATATCTAAAGCATAATAAACTGTTTGGTAATTGTTGAGCATTTTTAAAATCACGTGCAAATGATTGGAATATATCAAACCCATTGTTATTGACATTTGACTAATTTGACATTATTTTGTCTACACAATGTATGCTACATATTGACTATATTTTGGAAGTTATATGGAGAATCAATAGAAAACTATATAGATAGTTTCATCACTGAAAAAACGTAGCTGTTCTAGGTCATTTAGTTAATACCAAAATAGTCTGCCCTAAAAGGCAAGTAATTCCCAAGGTACTTCGGAAAATATGAATTGATTATTCGAAATGTAGTATAAGGAAAAGTATTGGTAAATAGCTATAATTTTTTGCATTTTTAGGTTAAATTTATATCTTAATATTCGTAGATGTATAAAATTCTAATAAAAAAAATTGTTGGGCTAAAGTGAAGCAGCTTTGCCAGACGCTATTTGGTCACTAATATTAGGGGTGCAAATGATACTACTGTTGCCAGGGTGGCTGAATATTTTATGAAGGCAAATATTGCGATGTAGAATAGTAAAGCTTGAAAATCTTCCTATACAATTAAAAGCGTCGACTACGTTAGTACTGCAAAAAATTTTAAAATCTCGGAGGTCATATACAAAACCCAAACACTTTACAATGCATGTGAACCCCCAGTTAGTGTTTCCCTTGCCCAACAACTTCATTTTCAGCAACACCTTTTTAATTTGAATAAAAATTCAGAAACTATTTCTTTTGTTGTCTTTTCAGATAAATAAACTTTAAATCATGTGTTCATGTTTATAGATCAGTTGGTGAACAAATCTCTGAAGCAAGCACTGTTGGCCTCAGTTCTACCCGTTTATGGGAAAATAATTTCGTATTCCAATAACATAATTGCCCAATACATACAGCGCATCTAATAAGAGATTTTTTACAAGCTAAAGAAGTAACCACATTAGACTGGCCAGCGAGAAGCCCAGACCTCAATCACACCGAAAATATTTTGGTTATCATGGCCAAAGAAATTAATAATAGGATCTTGCCTCAAAACCGTCAAGAATTGATTCAAATTATCTCGGATAAATGGGGGCAAATACCTGTGGACTGTGTACAACGCACAGTTCTATCAATGCCGAGGAGACTCCAAATTGTAATGGTCTTAGATGCTAACGGTGCTACAATAAAATATTAACTTTTTTTTATTTGAATTTTTACGTTTTTTAATTTTCTTTTTATTTTATGCCATTGACTTTGTTTCAGTTGGGTGACATTCAATAAACTTCAATTTGGGACCATGTTACAAAGCCAACATTTTTTATCTGTCATACTGTCTGAGTATGTAGGTCCCACAACTGACATACATCACTCATAAGCTTAATTTTACACGGCTAAAAATTACGGTGGTGTAACTGTCAAAATGCACAAAAACGTCAACCAGGTCAAAATTTAAGCAGTAAATGACATTTTGGCCTTTAAATGCACTTGAAAATTCGTCGTATGAAAAAAATGGAACAACCCCACAATTACTGTGAGTAAAATTACAACAGCAACTAAGTTTACAATAATACAGTTAACACAATGATTGTTAGAAATACTTGATTTATTTGCTACATACAAAGAGAAGAATTGTTTAGTTCAATATTATAGATTGATCAGAACAAATAATAATTGATTTATCTTCTTTTTTCGAAAATATACGATACTGAATGTAATGGTTTCGTTCTTTCGTGATTTTGTCATTTAATGTATATAGAATTCGATTCCAGTTATATCCACACATTCATCCGTCAAAATTGAGCCCGTTATTATTTGCTCCATATGTATTTCTGCACATTGTTGTATTGTTTATAATAACTCTTTATATTTTATTGTATTCAATTATGCTACAGAAGTAGTGCATTGACTATTTAGGGGAAACCACTACGTTACTTACAGGCACATACATTCATGCATTTAACTTTTCAATCAGTGTGTTCTGTGCAAACTGATATACCGTGCATTTTTTTTAACGCGGAACATAAAGGATTGCGTGCTTAAAATTCTACCTCATGTTAACTTTTGTTGCGGTGTAAATAATAAAAATAAATATAATTTTCCACAGCGTGGGATAATTTATTGAATCAGTGAACATAAAAATAATTTAAAGAAATTGTTCACAATGTTTGCCTTCGGCAGTTGCACAATATCCTAACCGATCGTAGAAATTTCATGTTTTGCAATTGTCGCACTGTAATGGAATTCCAAGCGTCTGTGATTCTTTCTCTTAGCTTTTCCAAGTTTTCAGGCTTCTCTCGGACATTGTCGTGCACGTTATTTGATACATGACCCTACAAAAAAAAATCGAGTGGGGTAAAGTCTGGGCTTGTGGCGGGCCATCTAAATGGTCCATATCGCCCAATCCAACTATGGGGGAAACTTTGATTCAAGAATTCGGTGATTGTGGCAGCACTATGAGCTGGTGCTCCGTCTTGCTGAAATATTATTTCCTCATTAACTCGCAACTCATCCACACGGGGGCCTACTTTCATCTGAAGCGGGTCTAAATATTTCAGTTTATTTAAATTCCCGTCGATAAAAAATGACCCCAACATGTTATTCCCCACTATTCCCACCCAAACATGTTTTTGCGACCACTGGGTGTTAGCCTCCCGAATCTTGAAAGAATTTTGTCGTGCCCAAATTCTCTGGTTTTGCTTGTGTACCGTCCGAATGTACACTCGTCAGAAAACAGTATTCTAGTTAACACATTTGCATCATTATTCCCTCTTTCCATCCAAAATTGGCAAATTTACATTCTTGGGAAGAAATTAGTTGGTCACAATTTTTATAAGATTTGTAATGTTCGGTCTTCAACGCTTTATGGCAACTGCTCCTTGAAATTTGGAACTGGTCGGCAAGCATATTTAAGCTTGTGGAGCCCTCGTTTTCAACCATCAAACAAATGTTCATTTTGGTATCTTCTGTAACGGTCGATGGATTTTTAATACGTTTCCTGTGGTCACAATTTACACAAACTGTGCTCTAGAATTCATTGTAAATTCGAGACACTGTGAAAATACTTAAAACTGGTAGATCAGAATATGCTGCAGCAATGTTGTCATCAATCTCTCTGTAGGACATTCCTTGGATACATTCCGTAACAATTTCCACTCGTCCTGCGGACACAGACATTTTTTTTCCGTAAATTTACTTGTCACTTTGTTTGTCATCTAGCATAAAATGCTTAAGCTACCTTGATTTCGTCACTTAATTTGGTGCGAACTAATTTCAACTGAAAACCAACGAAGAAATAATTAAAGAGAACATCTTCATGTCATTAAAGCAATGTCCAACTGGTAGAAAAATATTTGATTTATTAAATGATAAACTAATTTCTTTCAAATTGGATCGGCTACAAAAGTTAACAATATTCCGCGTTAAAAAAATGCACGGTATAAATAATCATAATATATAATAATTTTTATTTAGCAATTGCTGTCAAAATATATAAATATACTCCTCAGAAACTATCTGGAATATACTTATGGACTAATTGTACAAATATTTTAAAATTCCTTACATTTAAAAAACTACAATTTAATCATTTAATCATTGCCGAGTGAATCATACCTATACTTACTACCTAATTGCTACATATATTTAAATTTCGATTTTTGGAAAAGTCTACATCGGGCTGACGGGGAGGACCTTTGAAGCCAGAATGAAGAAACACGAAAGAAATTATAATGTTAAAAAAAACAGACTCAACCTTTCGCAACCACTGCCTTGAATCACATCAAAAATTTAACAACGTCTTTGAAATTTTATATACAGGATGGCCGCCGAGGTATCCGAGATACATTAATTCAATGATTAATTTTATGCAAAAATGATTCTATTCACTTCATTCCCTAAAAGGTGGATCGGCGGCGAGGAACTATTGAATGGTCGACTCGATCCTCTGATCTCAATCCCCTAGACTTTTTTTATAGGGATATTTAAACTGCCGTGTGAACAACAACAAACCAGAATCTTGGGATGAATTAAAATTACGTATTCAGACAGAAATAAGAAATATTTCTTAAAATTGGTTAAATAATACAATAGACGGATTTATCCACAGACTTCATTATTGTCAGGAAGTAAATGGAGAACACTTTGAACATCTTCTATAATCTAAATTCTGAAGTGAAGTTTTGTTTATAAATTATAAACATCTTGTCTAAATATTAATTGAAACATTTTATTAAATGTTTGTTGATTTGCTTAGTTTTGTTTATTTTAGTTTAAATGCAAGCATTTGTTGGCGTTTTAATGGGAAATGATAGGAGCAATAATGTCAATGGGATATTCTCTACTGCCAATGTTAGGTTCTTCCAATTTTTGACGGATGGGCAAAGGCTGCTTGATTTGCGGGTTTTATTTTATTTTAATTAAGTTTAAATTTGCTTCTAAAATTCTGTCAAACAAATCACCAAACCTATTATACCATTAAATTCGGGAAAAGATAACCTCTTTTTAATGATGTTCCATTTAATGTTCCCATTAAAAAAAAAACAAGTAGACTTTGTATTTCAAAAACTTATGGATCAAAACAAAAATAAAACAAATCAGTAAGTAGTTTTAATTGAGTCCTACGTCTGTTAAAATTTCAGGATTCTAGCTCAAACCGTCTTAGCATAACGAGCCGGGTTCCATATACAGGGTCCAGAAACTCTCCTGACAAACGAAGACCGGAGATTCCTCAGATAATTTTAAGACAATTTAACCCAATTCACCCTAGTCCGAAAATGCTTCCTAAGGGAGCTAGAGTTCTTTGAAGATGGCGCCTTGTAATAATTTTTTTTTAATATCTCCCGAACGCTTCTATTTAGAAAAACAAAAACTGGTATGCTTGTTTATCCTCCAGAGATGAATCGATTCCATCAATTGCTAATTTCTAGTACCGGTCATAGGCGTCCGTTTTGGGTAGGTAAACGGTTATTTTAACGCATAACTTTTTTGTCTTTAACTTTTAAGCATTTGTGACACTAGATTATTAAATTTTCAGGTATTCTAGTACTAAAAGGTGCTCTTACTTTAAGTCGGTAGGATACACCGTTTTCTAGAAAAATCGATTTAAAAATTTTTCGTTTTTTCGTCATTAAAATTCAATTTATTATGTACCTACTTATTTTTAGCGACGAAGTTGGCTAGGACTATCAAGGCATGGATGAAAATGAATTTAATAAATCATCTTTTGTTTCAATAAATGCAGCACACAATTCGTAAAAGAAAGTTTGGGAAAAGAAGCAAAAATCAATTTGAAACAAAATTTTAGCTGAAGGATTTTAATAAAAACAAAGTATTTATTACAATGGAACGAAACTAACAAAAAAAGAACACGTATCAAAGGTCGATAGTTACAAAAGATGCTCGATGTGATGACCATTAGTCTCTATGCATAAATTTACCCTTTTGCTTAGAGAACGCCGAATTCTTGCAAAAATTCCAAAGTTATTTCTAAATTCGTTGCAAGCATCTTGTATCCTTAGCCAGAGTTGTGCACGATTTTGTATCGGAACGGAATAAACAAATGCTTTTATGTATCCCCAAACACAATAATTTCAAGGATTCAAATCCGGCGACCTTGCTGGCCAAGCAACTGGACCGCCTCTTCCAATCCAATAGTCTTCGTAGTTATTATCTAGAAAGTCTCGTACATTCCTGCTAAAGTGGGCCGGACAGCCGTCCTGTAGAAACCATAAGTTTTGCCGAATATTTAAATGCACCTCATCTAACAAATCAGGTAAAATATTTTGCAGGAAATGTAAGTAATCAACACCATTTAAACGAGCAGGTAATTCCACGAGTCCAAGTAGATAATCGTCAACTACTCCAATCCAGACGTTTATGCTAAACCTATGCTGATGCTTAAATTCTTGAACAACGTGGGAATTGTCACCAACGTACGAATAATAGTGTGCATTATGTACATTATCTTGATTTATCTGATTTTGTAACCATCTAGCGAATTCTACACGAGCAGGAAAATCTCCTTCTAGCAGTGCTTGCACCTTTGTAAAATGAAAAGGATATAAATTTTCTTTGTGTAAGATATTTCCTACGGAAGATTTTGAAATTGTGAGGTACATAGCAGATAGTCTTCGAACGCTAATTTCTGGATTTTCCTCAACTTCCATTAAAATACCATCTTCATGTTCTGCTGTTACATCATTATGTCTCCCTGTTTCAGTTTTTTTTTTGGGACCACTGAACCTGTTTCTCTTAATCGTTGATGAAGAGCTGTAAATGTTGAGTGAGTGGGATGCTGACGATTGGGAAATTTTTCAGCGTATCTACGTTGCGCTGCTCGAGCGTTACACCTCATTTCGCCATAAACTAAATGCATATCGGCGTATTCTTCATTTGTAAAAACCATTTTTTTTTAAATTGAAATCGTTGTGCTTGAATGCTACAAAGTAAAAAATTAAAAGATAAACTTCGCGAACTGACAACAATTTGACAATTAAAAACGTAGGTTTTATTTCTGTTGGCAGTTCAGAGCGAACTAGTGCAAAAAATAATAAATTGAATTTTAATGACGAAAAAACGAAAAATTTTCAAATCGATTTTTCTAGAAAACGGTGTATCCTACCGACTTAAAGTAAGAGTACCTTTTAGTATTCGAATACCTGAAAATTTAATAATCTAGTGTCACAAATGCTTAAAAGTTAAAGACAAAAAAGTTAGCGTTAAAATAACCGTTAACCTACCCAAAACGGACGCCTATGACCGGTACTAGAAATTCGTAATTGATGGAATCGATTATTCTCTGGAGGATAAATAAGCATACCAGTTTTTGTTTTTCTAAATAGAAGCGTTCGGGAGATATTAAAAAAAACTAATTACAAGGCGCCATCTTCAAAGAGCTCTTGCTCCCTTAGGAAGCATTTTCGGACTAGGATGAATTGGGTTAAATTGTCTTAAAATTATCTGAGGAATCTCCGGTCTTCGTTTGTCAGGAGAGTTTCTGGACACCTTGTATAATCGCAACCCTGCATAGTAGCATTAAACATTTTTTGGAAGTAAACTTTTTGTTATTAATTAATTATCAAAATTTAAGCCCTGATGCGATTACGCTATTTGGGTGGGGGATGTACTCATATCAAATCATCCAAATGTAGACAAATTATGGAACAAAATGGAAGAAGTATTAAACAATTCTGCTATATGTTAATAAATTCTTTTCTAGAAAGCAAACGTTTAATAATGCGTTCTTGTATGAAATAATAAAACACTGTTTTGAATAATATTTTAGTGTTATTATTGCCTTGTAAATATGAAGATTACATTTTTGATTAAAAAAATGCTATGCAGGGACGCAGCCCGCAGCCAATCGCCTTGCGACAGTGACGGAAGTGTAAAGAAGTCTTAACCAGTTAAAGTAGGAAACCATGTGGATCACCCATAATGCTTTTAATAATAATAACATGCTATCCTAGATGTTTAAAGAGATATAAATCTATATGTTTTTCTTCCTTTTAGAATTCGATTTGAGATAACTCTAAAGATAGCCAAAATTTCAAGGTAAATTTTCAAACCTAAAGAGCACCTTCTTATAATTTACATTCCTGTCGTAGTTGCAGATACCTGAATTAACTGTTTACGCGGTTAAAAATAATGGAAAAAGTGTACTGCAGCAGCGAGCCGTCAAATAGAACTGTTTCTGTAATGACACGTCTAGAATCTAAGAATCACGAAAAACGCAATTCTTCAGGCAAATTACTACGACCTAACAGATCGAACATATCAGGTTGTACAATAAAATTATGCAGACCGCCTAATGTAATGCAACACTTATCAACAGGTCAACAGACTACATCAATTTGTTCCGTACATCCAATATCTGCCACATCGATACAGCAGACAGCTATAAGTGTATCTCCATCACGTCAGTTGTGCTTTCAAGAACCTTGCAAGATGAATCGGCAGAGGTCGCTTCAACAACCACCTGTGACGAAATCGAGTTCAAATCCTTACGCGAACGTTCCTCGTTACATTCCGTGTCCCTATCAGCAGCCTGTAACGTGCACGTGCTCTACAGGGGGGAAACAACAGCGCCAGCAGCCCGTAGTACGACAATCTCAGCAAGGACAACAGGTTGTACCTTCATATCCAGTACCACCGTATGCCACTAGTAATATAGAAAATTCCTCAGCGAAACCCTCCTCTATGTACACACATAAGTTCATTTCCCCTTGCCGTTGTGGTCAGTACCACGAATATCAGGCTGAATTATTGTTACCGCCTGCTATTCGACGTGCCTCTGCTATTTTTCAGCGCGTTCCCTGCCCGATTCCCGCTCAATGCCAACAGAATCAGCCAACGGTGCAAATATGTTATTCGCCAGGAAGTCAGAGCTCCTACATGAATGGGTCTAACGGTAAGTATTACTAAAAATTGTTAATAACTAATTTATCGAGTATAAACTCATGGACAAAATTAATGCACTACCGCATATATTTTGTGTTATTCCATAATAATGATGATTTTTAGTTTTTCTAGTTATCTTACAAGTAGGCTGTGGACCTACTGTGACAGTTCAGGGAAATACTGTCAAGAAGGGATTTCTTTTAAAAGTTCAATTAGCAAATAAAAGCATTTTTGGCAAAACTTGATCCAAAATCTGATCGGACATTTTTGCTTATTAAGACAAGTTGTCTTTAGCCACGCAGTTTTTTTTGTTATTGATAGTGTCAGTGCGAGTGTAATACATTTTAATAATGCATCGCAGAACAAATTTGTCAGTGGAGGTTGCAGTAAGAGCATCAACTTTGCTGGATGAGGGATATTCGATGCGTCATGTTGCAAATGTGATAGGAAGAAACCATTCCAGCTTAAGTGGCTCGCAATCTTCTTGTATCTCTCCGAACGACTAGAAGGTGCTTAAATAAAGCTGGATTGGACAGCAGAAAATCGGCCAAGGAACCCATGCTCACCAGAGAGCAAAAAATTCAAAGATTGCGTATTACGAGAAATCATCACGATTGGACTCTTAATGATTGGAAGATGGTTTTATTTTCAGACGAAACGAGGACGTCAGCGTGTCTGGCGAAGGCCAGGAGAGAGATTTGCTAGTTGCAATATCTCTCCAAGTAGTTAGGTCAATGAATGCAGATTATTATCTTGAACACATCGTTGTTGCCCATGTAATGCCATATGCTCCTTTTGTGGGTCCGAATTTCTTGTTTACGCAGGATAATGCTCGTCCTCATGCGGCTGGGCAAGTTATTCACTACTTAAATGCTGTTACTATTCCATTCATGGAATGGCCAACCAATAGTCCTGACATGAACCCAATAGAGCACTTATGGGACGATATTAAACAAAGAGTTCGACACCGTACACTTCCTCCTGCCAAACACAATCAACTGATAAACGCAGCAATTCAAGAATAGAAAAATACTCCTCAAGAAGTCGTTCAAAAATGGAAGCAGTAATTAGAAGTAGAGGATGACATACACGATACTAGAATAGCCCTAGGTCCATAAAGTCTATTGTTTTCGTCTGTATTTTTATTTAAATGCTTGAGTTGTTTTCAAAAAAAAAAAAGATTTTTAATAAAAAAATGATTAGAAATAACGCCATGTTTCGCTGATTTCATTTAGAAACTACTAGACAGTACCTAACAATAAGCTTCCATGAATTTTTTTTTTGCAATATTAAATTCAGTATTGTAATTATACAAGTTTAATTGGTGGTGCGTTAATTTTCTCCATGAGTTTATATCACATAGAGATACGTTATATATTATCTAAATAAAACACTTGAAAACTTTCCACAATTTTTATCAAGTCTTTGCGACATATGTTTCTATATCTTCATACCATTTTCGAGCTGAACTAAACGGTTAGTTTCTTTGTTAATTGCTAATTCAGAAAATGTTATCTCAGGAAGACTTAAGATATTAGTAAACTCATAGGTCGTAGCAGAGTTAGGGCCGGTTTTTCCAACTTCGATTAACCCAGATATGCCTGATTTTTTTTCAAGATTTTTTTCAAAATTTTGAATATATTGGAACTAAAGACACTAGTTTCAAATGGATAATTTAATAGAAAATTGCTTTTTTCCACTGTTACCCGGGGAGCTTTCTCGGGCGTTAAAACAAATATATGAAATTAAAAAAAATGTGGTATTCGCCAGCTAACTCTTGTCGAAACTCTCACTAAACTAACACTGACACTAACGCTGACGGGAACTGAAGAAGAAAAGTGGACGGGATTTCGGTCGCAAACGCAATACGAGTGACCACGGACAAGAAAAATGTGTCGAATGTTAATACTTTATGATTTTGCTAACCACAAGCAGTAATGTATCATATGCATATTCTTATTTTGTCCCCCGGCAGCATCTGAGAGTACAATATTTTTTTATGTTCGGTTCTCGACTAATCACATCTCTCAAGAAATGATTAACAAATGAGATTACCGAATTCGAGTTCTTCTTTGCTTCGTGTTTAATAAAACAATAAGACGAACTTGTATCATCATTATGACAGTGCACATTAAAAACGTACAGCCACAGAAGTCGTTTGTAAAACTGTTGCGAAACAATAAGTTGTGGCAAAGGCAAGTTTTGTGCGTAATCTCGAACTCGATAACTAAAGTTAACTTATCATTTTTACTATTTTCTATAAATTTTTTTTTGATGTCTTTGTATGCTTGCACTTTTTTTCATGTAACGCTTGGCTTATTTTGCATGGATCATTTGGTTTCAGTTTCAGCTTTATTTTGTTTTCTTCACAAAAGTAACAAATGTCTGATCGCGGGCTCCGGAAAGAATACTCGGAGTTTTCTCGAAACCATCGATGGAAGGTAGAGTATTTCAAGCTAGCGTACGTCTGTTTTTTTCAAAAAATACTGCTGAAATCCGGTAAAGAGTATCTTGACATTTAAAGCAGGATTTTCAAAATACTTCCTTTTGGATTTAGAACGCTTGTAATAAGATTCCTTATGTGGTATTTGTGCCAAAAAATCATTTACTAGATCCGAAGTTTCTGTATTTGTTTTGTGAGGTCTGTTCGCATGTTTGCCTCTTCATCGCTAATAGAAATATTTCCTTCTTGTGATAAATAATCCGTATTCGTTTGTAGGAAATTTGAAAAATATTCAAAAAAAAAAAAATTTTGCACACCTCTTTCGTACAACTCTCGATTTTAAGAGCATATGTCCAGTTCGTTCTTAACTTGCACTTTGGAACTGCAACTCTTTTCTTTGGTTCATATGGAAGCATGCAACCAAGAAGAAAATTATCCTGTTTATTCTTATCTGCCAAAGCTGAAAATTTTTCAAAAAATTCTTGCTGAAGTCTACCTGATACCGCTTCGTAGCACTTTCGTCTACAACACGCACGAACCACAAGGAAACCTTTCATAGAGACTGTGGCACCTAATCAATTCAAAACTCAAATATAAAAATTTAGCTCTAAATCTAGTTAGGCATTCTTACCATTACTGTTAGTATACTTTTTTCCGATATTGCTTGCTATTTTTCTCTTGTTTGTCTTCCATTGCTCCCTGTTTATCTTTCGCTTTCGGCCTAAGCTTTTTTTTTCACGATAATCAGCTTCCGAGGCACTGTCAACTTCATTTTGTTCATAACTACTTTCTTCATCGCTAATTGTGCCGTTTTCAGAACTCATTTTTTCACTTTTTTGTTTAAAACACAATTTTAAAACGTGTCAGAAAGAAGCACATGTCAGATTTATCGTTCTGTGGAAAAAGGGCACATGTAGTGGCTTCCATTTATTTTTACTACGCCATCTGCAAGTGAGATATGAAAACGCCAGAATGATTTGCAGACAAGCACAGGTTTCTTTTATTATATTAAGTGATTTACTGAAGAAGAACGCTTTAGCGGAAGTGCCCTTCTTCCACCCAACTCCTCAATTGTTTAAATATGTTTCACTTGATTTTGCAGCTTTTCATCTTCTTCTTGCAATATAGTTTGAAACTGCTTGGATCAGCCCTTGTGTTACATTTACTTCAACTATATTCTTTGTTTTAGATCTTTTGATAATTTTTGGTGTGCTTCACTTAAAAATTCTTTGGCAACTCTGTTCTCTTTCTGAATAGTTCTTGTAAGTCATGCAATCGATATCTCTCTTTTTCCTTAATTTTCAATTCTTTTTTATCAGCCTCCTTCTCTTTTTGTTATTCGAAGTCTGCCTTTTCCGACTTCTATTTGCTTTCTTTTTTTCTTTATATAACGAACAAGCATTGTTTGCGAATGATTAAAGTTCTGGTGTAATCTGTACATTTTCTAAGGACAAAGACTCCTTATACAACTTTTTCTAAATTTGGACACTTTGATTATCCACTGATTTTTATGTTGACTATGTAGTCGAACATATCGAATCATTTTTTTTCTTTTCTGAAATAGCAGTGCTGATTTTACATGATGTAGGTTTCGGGACAAGTTCATCATCGAGAGCGCACTTACCATAGAGGTTAAGCTGCACTTGCTCCAACTTCAATTTTTCTGGGACTAATGCGACCTAACTTCTAATTATGAAAGACAAGACAATACACCAAATTCAAATCTTTACACGCAAGCTTTAGCACAAGTGAAAAGTTGTTCCTCATGAAGCCAAAATATTTTGTGTTAATGTTCACCACGCATTTTGTAATAGACTAGCAATAACTTATCTTTTTACACATCCACAGGTCTTATCCGAGAACAACCCACAAGAGACAATGACATCGAAGATGAATGTGTGTGCGGTGAATCAGAAAGTGCATTAGCAGCATCAAGCATAATGATGTCGTCAAAGAACAATACATTTAAAGTTAGTCCTACGGGATATGCCGAAATGAACTGTATGGAAGCCGTAGAGGTAATGAATTATGTGACAGATTATTTCCTTACCAAATACCAAATTGCAAGAAGGATGATCACACTGTATCTGAAAATTATACTGCTTACCTGATTTAAGTAAACTGGCTTTATAATCAGATTAGATTATTTTTGATAATTGTACTTGATGATAAAGTTTGAAACCAAATTCATAAAAGCTTTCTATAATGTTTTTAAGAAAATCGCTCGGTCTTTAAAATCCCGTCTTTTGACAAAAAAATTTTTTGAATGACATCATTGGTTTTTACACAATGACGTCATCATCATTTTTTTAAAAGACAACCTTGACTACTGTTTTCAGTTTTTAATAGACCTTCTTACACCTTAAACGGTGATGATGTAGAAAAATTGGTACCTTATATAAAATTTTGTTTGAATAAATGATTCATTTACAAAGCAAAAATTATTTTAACAAAAATCTTAATTTAAATCAACTGAACTGGGAAAAGTTTGACAATTATCTAAATTATAAAAAAAACTGTCTAAATTTTGAAGTAATTTAAACCAACTTAACTTAGAAAAGTTTGACAGTTATTTAAACTGTAAAAAGCCAATCTACATTTTGAGGTTAAGAACAAAAATGGCACATTTAACTGGACGCGAAATAATAGAAATTTTAATAATGGTTGGATACGGCGATCGAATATGAACTCATGCGGAAGCTTGTGAGTTATTCGACCAAACATCCTGATAAGCATCCAATTGCACGATCTACAGTAAGTAAATTGGTCGCCAAATTCACGGAAACGGGAATTGTAAAAAAAATGTCTCGAGAAGGTCGACAACGAATAAGTGATGAAACAAAATTAAAAGTATTACTTGAAGCAGAGGAACACCATCATATTTCAACTTGCACTAGATAACAACGTGGACCACAGTTTTGTTGTAAAATTATTTATAAGAGAAAAGTATCATCCGTACAAAGTACACCTAATTCACGAGTTAAGATCCAGATCGCAGATAGCAGTTTTGTGTAAAATTAATATTGCAATGTGATCAAAATCCCAATTTTTTAAACAACATTATTTTTTCTGATGGAGCCACTTTTTTCCTCAACGGATCAGTACATCGCCATAAATGTAGGTATTGATCACGGGACAATCCTCACTGGATTCAGGAATCACACAGTCAACATCAAGACAAATTAAATGTATGGGACCGCGTTTTTAGGACCTTACTTTTTTGAAGGAAACCTAACTGCTGACCGATATTAAAATTTTTTGCAATTTGATTTGGTGCCAGCAGTGGCAGCTCTTTTTGCTAATAATGAAGATGGCGACATACCTCATCATATCAGAATATTTGGTTTCAACAAGATGGGGCGCCTATTCATTTTGGCATAAAGGTCCGTCAATACCTTGATGTTCTATTGACAGTAAAATGGATGGGGAGGCGGGGACCATTTCAGTGGCCAGCGCGTTTTCCCGACCTAACGCCCTTAGATTTTTATCTATGGGATTACTTAAAATCAAAAGTTTATTTCAATAAACCCAACAACTTGGAAGATATACAACGGAGAATTCGTGTTGCGATGCAACAAATTAGGCCATGTATTATTGAGCGCAGTATAGAAAGTGTTTACGGTCGTACTGGTCAATGCCAAATGGTTGGAGGGGGGGGGGGCACTTTGAACATTTGCGTGAAGTTCTGTTGATTATCTTGTTAAATAAGTTTTATATGTTTTTTTTTGATTATTATGTTTACTAAATTATAACTATTAAAGTTGTGAAGTAAACGTGTCATTTATTTTAAAAAAATTGTTATGTAAGGTAACAATACACATACATACATATTTTTGTACATTACAGTTCTAGCAGTAAGAAGAGCTATTAAATCCTGAAAAAAATAGTGGGTGTTGTCATCTAAAAAAAATTATGATGACGTCATTGTGTAAAAACCAATGACGTCATTCAAAAAAAAAATTTCGTCAAAAGTCGGCATTTTAAAAACAAAAATTGACCTGTCCAAGCGATTTTCTTAAAAACATTCTATAATGTTTGCTTTTATGAATTTTGTTCCAAACTTTATCACTTTTATAATTGCGTCTTGTGTCAAAAATGTATTTTTAGTATTTTACTATTACATTCTTATTTTCATGTTTCACGTTTTTTTAAATAGAAATCCATTTAGCACGCCAATTATAGGTTATTATATCAATCCATATTTAATAATACTGAACAATAGGTTATTATACTATTTGACAAATACCCACAGGGTATCCAACATAATGGCCGATTTGGTGTCCATTGATTTCCTATCGCTTGTCACCACTGTCATTATAAAGGCAGTCTGAATTCAAACATTTGAATGCAGCTCAATTTAGGTTGACAACATGATTAGAGAAAAATAAAACAGAAACGAATTTATAATATTTAAATGCCCCAATGTTTCAAGCAGTTTATACCGGTTGTGTCAAATACCATAAGCCATAGGGAATCAGTTTATACGTATGTATGTACGATGTATACGTATGTATGTAATACGTCGCAGCGCGGTGTCTATACATCGTACATACATACATACGTATACAGAGATTCCCTATGGCTAATGATATTTGACACATGCGGTATGTGATATCAGAAAAATTTTACAATTATATTTTATATATTTGAATAGCAACCGGATACGATATGTTTGCCGTGTGGACATACATTTCCAGAGGGTCCGAAGGATACATGTTGGCGTGTTAAGATCATGAAAGATGTTGGCGTCATGACAAAAGGATTCGATTCTGGCATACAGACTCAAACCAGCGAGACCAGGATTATTAACGCTGACAAATTAGAAGAATTATTACCACCAGAGTGAGTTTTTGTTACTATTACATTAACTACTCAATGTATGGGGGACAAATATTAAATTGCATTTAGTGAAAAGTAGTCCTTAACAAAGTGTGTGATAAATTTTAATTATGACTTCTATTGCACATATGCTATACATCAAAGGCATATGACAGTGATAATTCAAAGATCGCATTTCTAGTACCTTTTAGAGGTATTTATCTACTCCCGTTGTTAAAATCTTTGATCTTATAAGTATACCTTAACAAGTTATGACTTCGTTTGCTTTAGTCGCAGCATGAACTAAGCAACGGGCTGAAGTTAGCTCTAGGATTTTGATTGCGAAAATCAAACAAAACTCAATCGGATTTGTTGCCATTTCTCATCAACCTGACAAAAATACCCGTGGCGCGATAACAGTCAAGTAACTTTATATTATTTCGATTATTTGCTGTTCAATCGAGCAAAAGAATTTTAATTGATTTCAATGCGTTCTCAAGAAGTCACGGAAAATGTACTTAATTAAGTACAATATGATAAATTTTAAGTTTTCTTAGACACGCAAGTTACTTTGTGTTATTTAGAACGTGGCGCGACAACAGGCAAGTAATTTTGTAATATTTTGATTAATTGCTGTCGTAGAAAAAGCATAGTGTGAAACTCGGTAGTTACTCGTTTTTACTAAACACTCGCTCTGCTACGCTTCGCTCGTGATTAATAAAACTCGCTTTGTGAATATTTTCCAAATAAAAGTCTAACTAGTTATGGCA
Source organism: Amphimallon solstitiale (assembly GCA_963170755.1). Classification (NCBI taxonomy): domain Eukaryota; kingdom Metazoa; phylum Arthropoda; class Insecta; order Coleoptera; family Scarabaeidae; genus Amphimallon; species Amphimallon solstitiale. Next base: position 17,703,769 of record OY720683.1, on the reverse strand, counting down.
ATTCGTGATGAATACTGAATCTCTTTTTGAACAACTCGTTATAACATGCTAGAATTCCAAAAAATATTAAAAGAAATTACTGAAACAGCAGTGATGGAATGTTGACTCTAGAATGTCCTTACCAGAAGCCGGATAACTACTTTTGTATGAAAAGAATCCAGGAATAGCTCGAATTGGTAAACGAAACTCCTAAACTTTGGTAACCTTGCAATATCATATTTATGGTAGTTATGTTTTCACATATTCATGTTAATAAAACTCGCTTTGTGAATATTTTCTAAATGAAAGTCCAACTAGTTATGACAATTCGTGATGAATACTGAATCTCTTTTTGGACAACTCCTTAGAACATGGTAAAATTCCAAAAAATATTAAAAGAAATTACTGAAACAGCAGTGATGGAATGTTGAATCTAGAATGTCCTTACCAGAAGCCGAATAACTACTTTTGTATGACAAGAATCCAGGAATAGCCCGAACTGGTAAACGAAACTCCTAATTGTTTGGTAACCTTGCAATATCATATTTATGTTAGTTATGTTTTCACGTGTTCATATCGACACTCGCCTGCGGCTCGTATTGTAATTTTCATACTCGTCTCTTAATAGCCATCATTAAAAGCTAATTGCATAATATACTTGTTTGTTATTTGTACTATTTCCATCGTTTGGATTCTGAACAACCGACGTTCCGGCGGACATTACATCTGCCGTCTTCAGAGTAGCCCTATAAAGGGCTGTTTCTTGCCAAAGCTAAACTAAATTGTATTTTATGGTGAATATTTGTGTATAACACTGATGACAGTTCTAAATGTCACTGACATTTAGAAGAAGTATGTTCTCGGGCCTTGATATACAAATAACTATTTCTTAGTAATTAAGTATAAGTATATATAGACATTATATTTTATTACGAAGCAAAAGATAAAATTAAATCTCTAAAAAAAAATTCGCGATCCACACTTTGAGAACCAGTGGTTTAAAGGGAATGTTGAACGATTTCGTATGGTGCTACAGCCTACGCGAAGAAGACAACCACGTTGCATATCCTTCTACCTAAAGTATCCCCTAAGTGTTCGATTTGGTACAAATGAGGACATTCGGAATATCATGTTAAAATATTAACATAAGCCTCTTCAAGGAGCCTTTCTATATTATTCATAAAACTAAATAATACAATATTCTTCGTTCAGGTGTATCTTTTAGAGAGAACAGCATCTTAATTGCATATATTTTTTCTTTTGTAATGTTAACAACAATCTGCATTATGAACATTGCCGTTTTAAAAATATATACTAACGGAATGATGGTAATATTGACTTTTTCTTTGTAGAGCACGATACGATCTCTCGAATTCGTCCAAACTACGTTGCGCTCCATGTATAGAAGCTGGTCTTACTGGTGAAAGTGGTTGTTTGCCTTCACCACTGTTATCAGACGATTATCGCCACGAAAGTTGCACCAGCCAAGCACATCGTCGCAATTCATGCAGTCAAGACAATATACGCACTAGACCCAATCAATCGATTGACGAGTCTGTATCAAAAGGAAGTGTGGAGGATTATAGCTACAGGGACTATCCCGAGCATGAACAGAAAAGTCGAAAGAAAATAGGATGTATCATAATGTAGTGAATGTGTAATTTGTCTATTATTTAAATCAGTCCTCTTGAGAATTGTATATTAAATAAAAGGACCCTCAGATTGCATAAGATGATTATTGAGTTTTAGATTGGTTGTTTAACTCGTTGTAAACTTTAGAGATTTCAGTGCTTAGCTTGTCGAGATGTTACAGAAACGATGAAGTGATCTTTAATTTTAAAATTTATAACAAAGATATAGTCATACAGTGCATACAGATCCATATGGATGTTACGCCCAAAGAGCGAAACCGCTCACTGAGCGAAAAAAACATCACCACAACGGGTTGTAGTTCTTGTAAGATAACCAAATACCGCAATGAGAAAACTCTTCGCGTTGTGGCCTTTGTTACCGACCACAACGCGTTGTATGCAATGGAAAAACGACCACGCTGCGATTTGGCCGATTGACTACATCAAACACTGATCTGGCATCACTGTTCACACCCGTTCAGACACGCCAGTTCGTTTGTCATCCTGCTTAAGTTAAGTAGTGCGTTTTGATTTTGTTTTAACACACTGGAATTTTGTGGTGAGAGCTGCATAATAAAAAAAATTTTAGCAGAATGCGTTTAACGAAAAATTTAAAAGCATTATTGATGACAGCAACGATGGGAGCGACTATTTCATAAAGGACTGTTATAACGAAATGGTGAAGGAGGTGAAAGAAACAAAACATTTGAAAGACACCAAAATGCCGCTGTCGATCAAATAATATTGAAGACTATAGAGGGTATGACACAGTAACAATTGGGACAAAAGAAAAATTAATTGAAAAAACTGATGCAACGCCGACAAAACATTCTAAATATTACTGTAATACTTACGACATGTTTGATATCATTGAAACTGCCCATAGTGCAACGGGATATAAGAAATTAAGAGACATGCCTTCTTTTTAGAATACATACGTAAGTATGTCTTTGTTACGAGGACGTATTTTTATGTTATCTACCTAGCCATGGAAAAAAGCACATAAGAGAACAAAAAAAATATTTTTCTACATAACTCCCTTCAACACTAATACACTTATTTCACCTTTTTTCCAGTTGCCGCATTACCTCAGATAAAAATTGCTTCGGTAACCCCGCAAAATATTCTTCAACAGCTTCTTTGAGTTCTTCATCAGAAGCAAAACGCTTTCTTCTGAGATGCTTTTTTAAATTTTTGAATAGGAAGAAGTATGACGGAGCTCGGTCGGGGCTATAAGGTGGATGCCTTAACTCTATAAACCCACAGTCACTGATTATCCGCTGAACTTTGTTTGCCTTATGAACCCGACAATTATCGTGCAACAACAAGTTTTTTTATGGATAATTAACTTGATAGTGTTGTAGACCAATGAGACATTAAAAACAGTGTCACATGCACCAATCACAAGTTAGAAATGATTTCTTTAACTGAAAAGAATGTATGCTATTTTTCTTGCCGATACCTCATTGTTTTAGCATTATTTTAGAAACCATTAATATTTAAAAAATCAAATGTCATTTTGACAAAAGTAAAAATGTCGCGCATCGGCAACATTCCTAACGCTTCAATTAATGAAAACATTCAAAATTCGATTCCGAGAAAGACAACTCAGTGTAGAGAAAGTGTGTGGAATCAATTTGCAGAATTTTGCCAACAACGCAAATATGAATTAAGCGAATCTTTGTCCACTGATATGATTGCAAGTATTTTAAAAGATTATGCATTTAATATGCGGAAACGTAATGGAGAAGATTATAAGGAATCTTGTGTCAAAACGCTATGGAATACAACCGCCAAGTTAGTGCAAGACTTGTATTTAAACAAATATAATAGAAGAATTGACCCATTCTCGGATATAGTCTTCAAAGCTGCATGAGAAGCGAGGAACACCAAACGCAAGCAGCTGCAATCAATTCCGGAGAAACGGAAAGTAAGCGCTGAAGCATTCTCTCTTGAAGAAATTGACAAGATTATAAACAGCTTTGACGAAGATACTCCAGAAGGTCTTCAGAAAAAGTTTTTCCACATTGTTTCTTTTGAATTAGCGTGGCGCGGTGGGGAAGGAAGCAATTGTATCACGGAGTATTTTAATTGTTCTCATAAATAAAGTTGTTAAAAACTTGAAGTATTTAACGCTTCATTCAGTTAATTCTCCAACCGAAGATCATTCGTTCTCAACTCTTGTCAGGCAAGATTTTTATTTTGTATGAGCATTGGTTGCTTGGCAATTAAACTCGATCAAATTCTTGGGAAAAGAACCCTCGCGCTCCGCGCTCGGGTTCTTTTCGTCAATTTGATCTAGTTTAATTGCCAAGCAACCAATGCTCATACAAAATAAAAATCTTGCCGACAAGAGTTGAGCACTTATGATCTTACTGTTGATAAGAATGCAGGCGTTTTTCCTCCAGAGCAGTTTTTAAATTTTTAATTGTGTTTCCGTAGGCCTCTCCATTTATGGTAGACCCTTTCGGCATATATTCATAAGCAAAACTCCTTCAGCATCCCAGAAAACAGTTGCCATCAGTTTTTTTTCAGAAAATTGTGTCTTGGCCTTTTTTGGTGGTAGAGAGCCCTTATGAACCCACTACATGAATTCTTGTTTATTAGGAGGGTCCCAGTAATATACCCAAGTCTCATCCCCGGTAATAATTCGAGATAAAAATGTTTTGTCCCTCTCCAGCTTGACCAAATTTTCTTGAGAAACTTCTTTTCTTCAGTTTATGTTCAGGTGTAAGCAATCTGAGTATCAACCGTGCAGACACCTTCTTCATACCCAAATCCTCATGCAAAATTTTGAGATCACTTGTTTCGGATATAGAGACTTCATTGGCAATGACACACATCTTTACACGCCGATCTTTCAGTACCAAATTTTCGACTTTTCGCACAAAGTTTTCGGTTCGATCGTCTACGGGTCGTCCGGACTTTGGGTCATTGACTGACTCTCGGGCCCATCGAAAGAGTTTAGACCAATATTTTACTTGGAAATAAGATGGTGTATCTTCCCCATATACAGCAACAATTTTTTCATGAATTGCTTTTGGACCATTGCCTTCCTTTGTCAGGAACTTTATTACGCTGCGATGTTCAACTTTAGTTTCACTCATTTTATCGAGAAATGGACCGTCTCAAATCTCTATACACAGCATAAACTAAACACAACTTAGCACATGTACTTCTAACAGTGACAGCAATTTTTCAATAATTCGTTTGACATCGTCACTCTTTTGTTTCATGGCTAGGTAGATAACGTAAAAATACGCCCTCGTACCTCTTTTAGTTATGGAGACTGAAATTAAGAAGAAGTATTATAAGTCACTAGAGCCGCTATTCAGATCTATTTGTCGCTCTGTGATCAATGTCAAAGAAAAAAGAAAATGAAGAAGAAGGGATTGGCGCCTATTCTATAAAATCATATGAACTCACGATATCAAGTGGATTTGATCGATATGCAGACTGAACCGGATAGAGACTATCGTTTTATTTTGAATTATCAAGACTATTTAACCAAATTTACGTTACTCAAACCACTTAAAACCAAAACTGCTGAAGATATCGCATATAATTTAATAGACATCTTTCGTGTTTTTGGAGCTCCGTTTATTCTCCAATGCGATAACGGAATAGAATTTGCTAATAAAATAATTGAAGGTTAATCGATATGTGGCTATGTTTGAAACCTGTGCAGGGGAAACACCGACATTCCCAGAACCAAGGAAAAGTAAAGCGGCCTAATCAGGATGTAAGACACATGTTGGTTGCGTGGATGTTGGATAATAAAACCAAAGAATAGTCAGAGGGTTTAAGATTCATTCAAAGTAAAAAAGAATCGCTCATTACATGAAGGCATTAAAAAAAGCCCTTATTAGCCATAATATTATTATATATTAGTGATAAGAAGCCATGTTTGGTGGTAAGCAACGAATTGGTTGGGCGGATTCTTCGTTGGAAAAGAAAATATATGAACCTATGAAAATCGAAGAAGATTTAGAAAACAATTTGGATGGGATAACGCGCGGACCTGACCATGAAGTAGAAGAAACTGTAACTGGCACAGTTTTATGTGCCATATGCAAAGATTATGCTGCAGCCATGTGGAGAATGGAGACTGAAGGTACACTCAAGGTGTCGAAATGCAACTATGTAGCAGCAACGGAAAACCGCAAAAATTGGACTAGAGAAACAAGCTAAAAAAAAGTTAGCTTTGTTCCGTCAGAAACTACCTCCCATAGGGCTCAAAACGTTATGGTCGAAGTTCTGGACGTTGACAGAGGACGACTTGCTCCTAGAATTGTCCTGGTTGTGGTTCTAAACGTTAATGAATCTGGTTTGTATGAATTGGGAACCAAAGAAGAGCCGCTGGAAACTCTGTGGTCGAAATGAGTTGACTTTCGCAAATTCCAATTTCATTACCCTCTCGGATATTCCCAGTTCTTCATTAAGTTTGAGACAAGTTTCAGCTCTAAAATCCGGCTCAACACAAGCGTTATTGTAATACTAAAAAAGTGTCGTTTTTGCATTGCACACAACGCGTTGTGGTCGGTAGCAACGGCCATAACGCGGTGTTTGGTCATCTTACAATGACCACAACGTGTTGTGGTGGTTTTTTCGCTCAGTGAGCGCTTTCGCTGGCAATTCCTCAGACGACTCGTGAGGCTTGAATGCTTCCACGAACGGTGCTTTATTTTCATCAGTGGTGACGATAGATGCAACGTGGGTGCTATTTTAAAATCCCGAAACGAAACGTCTATCAGTGGAATATAAGAACATTGATTCCAAATCGAAGCCAATTGCATTTGTAGAAAATAAAATATCAACACTATATAATTAAATTTAAATTTTAAAAAATGTGTTTGTTACTTGCGCCATCTATGGTCAAACAAGGCAAGTTCTTTATTTGCCGGAACTTTCAGCATAGTCAGAAACGACACTATAATACTATATATAATATAACTTTCTAGAATATCTTTTCGCTTTTATATAATCAGTAAAACACTCGGTGATGCTTCATTGTGTACTGTGCAACATTAAATATTTAAGGTTAATATGCGTGTTTAATATTTATTATTCCGCTGAATATGGACGAAATTTCCATCGTAGAACCATCTACATTCCAAGGTGGCCAGAATACAATGAAGAATAGATTATCAGTGTTAAATAACTTAATAATTACTTAAATATGGGTTTACCGTTATCTCATTAAACCGCAATGCGTAGTTTGTAGAAGTCTTATCGAAAGAAAGTATGAAGCCGTCTAGGTTAATTTCACATTTAAATACCTAACATCCACACAAAAAACGAGGTGTGTCCACCACACGATTTTCTTATACGTATGAGCGTTTCAAACTATACAATTTAAAAAAAAATTATACAGATGTTATTCAAAATCCTATTCTAAGTACTTCCATTGCCTTAATAAATCTCTATAGAATGCATATTTTGCAAAATATTCGAATTTTGAAATTTCATGTATACAAAGAATATTGTATACATTTGTACTCTTGAAAAATATATACAGAATGCATAATTTACCACATATTTGCAAAAAATCGCTATTCGGTAAGAGTAAAAGTAGTACTTCCGGTCCTAATTTTGAAATTTTTTTTATACAAAAGGTATTGAAAATTAAGTTCTAAATACTTTTATACTCGTAACGTACCTGTCTAAAAAGCATGACTTGCAAAATATTGGCAAAAAACTGATTTTCGATAAGAGGAAAAGACCTACTTCCGGTAGGAATTTTGAAAAACTTTCATAATAAAATTTTTCTTAAACTCAATTTTGAGTGCATATGAATTCTTTATAAATTTGTTTAAAATTAGTTATAGTTGACGAAATATTGGAAAAATTCGATTTTTTTACTGAAGTAAACTACTACTTCCGGTCTGCCGATTTTACTGAAAATCTAATCAGTTCTCAACAGGGAGATTATACTGGCAAATACAAAATTTAGAATTGATAGCTGTAGCGGTTTGACCGCTATCGTGGTCACACACACACGGACACACACAATCCACCGGTCCAATTCTCACAGCTACGCACAAAATAAATCGCTTAAACTTTTGTCGAAATCATCAAGGTTGGGACGAGAGTCAATGGAACTGCGTTTTGCTTTCGGACAAGTCCAGATTCCTCCTAAACGGGAATGATCGCCGTGTTCGTGTCATACAAAGACCAGGTGAGCGATTTGCACCAAGTAACATTCGAGAATTTGATAAATTTGGTAGGGGGACTGTAATGGTTTGGGCTGGCATACAATATAATGGTCGTACAGAATTGGTTTTGATACGAAATGGATCGCTAACAGCATGGAGATATGCAGACGAAATTATTGTACCCCATGTTCAACCATTTGCCAAAAATTTCGGCAAATAGTCGGAACAAATCCAATGTTTGGAGTGGCCTGCCAAAAGCCCTGATCTCAATCCTATTGAGCATATCTGGGATCACTTGGGCAACAAAATTAAAAACGCACCGAGACCGCCAGTAATACTTGATGAGCTCTCTAACATGCTTGTTCAAGAATGGGAACAGATACCTCAAGAAAAGATTCGAAACTTAATCTCAAGCATGCCAAGAAGATTAGCAGCGTGTATTGCTGCAAGAGGAGGGCATACACGCTATTAATAATATTTTTGTTAACTTATTACAAATTAGGATTTAAGTTCATGATAAGACCCAATGGCATTTTAGTTTAATTTTTGGCTTTTTTCTTTTATGCCATAAAAGTAAATGTTGTTAATTTAAATAGCCCTTAAATCAACTAAACTCTAAGGAAACACACGAATTTATATATTTATTCGTTTCAATAAATTTCGTTATCTTGTTTCATTTTTATTTTGAATTTTACTGGTGGTCCCTTAATTTTGTCCAGAAGTGTATTATATGTCCAGTAAATCTAAAAGTTCAACAAATTATACTGTTGAAACTTTTCTAAGTGCCCTTTAAATTATTATTTTCAAAATAATTCTATGTCCCGTAAATTATTTGATTTCTATACAAACACTGTTTGTTTATTAATACAGTATGTCCCCGGATTGAGTTTACAAGAGGAAAAAAATTCTTATTTTTGATTTTACAATAAAATGCTAAAGGAATTTAATTTTATGCTAAGTTGTAGGCTAGAAACAATAATGTTTAAAACTATTCTATTAAGTCTGGCCTTTCAACAAACAATTCGACTCTAAGCCGCAGTTCCTTATAACTGTTGCGAATTTCTTCAAGTGTCAAGGACGCGACAGCATCTCTTATACGATTTTTTTTAATAGTTCCACATTGTTAGGCACGTTTTCCAAGTAGACTAGTTGCTGTAACCGTTCCCACAAATAAAAACCTAAAATTAAAAAATTAAAAAATCAAATCAGGGCTTCTTGGAGGCCAGAAAACAGGACCATTCAAGCCAATCCAAAAATTTTCGAATTAGAGCCGGGCAGCAACAATGCGCGAACGGTAGACCGGACAACCATCATGTTGAAAATACATCCTCTGCCGATAAGCATGTGGGAGTTCACTTAAACTATCCCAGAAACGGTTGCTTAATATTTCCAAATAATTGTGCTGATTTACATTAGCATCAAAAAAATATGGGCCTATTATTCCATGGTAAGAAACAGCACACCACAGTTTACCTTAACAAAATATTGACGTTTTGATGCAATTCTAAAGTGAGGATTAGTATCACTCCAATAACGAACATGTTGTAATGAAACGGTACCATTCCTAGTAAAAGTTGCTTCATCGGAAAATACAATGCTTTTGTGAAAATTTTGGTTCTCCATTATTTTATCTCCCATCCACATGCAAAAATAAAAACGATTTTCTTTACCTCCTGTTTGTAACGTAAGATTAAAAATAGGTTTATAGGGGTATAATTTACGTTCCTTCAAAACTCTTTGAATATGGGATTTGCTCATATTTAGTTGAAGCGCCCGTCTCCGTAATGAAAGTTTAGGATTATCTTCCACCGAATCCAAAATTAAAACTGGAGAAGCATCATCTTCATCACGTACTATTTTCTTTTTCTTTAAATTCAGAAAAGAACCAGTTTCCAAAAAATTTTTCACCATCTTCCTTATATCCATACGGGAAACAGTTACTCCGGGAAATGTTTCATTAAATTCTTCCGCAACGCGATGGTAGCTCTTTCGTTCAATACCATAACATTGTATTAAATATATTTTTTGTGATAACGTTAACATTTTCACCAAAAATTACAGAATGACAGTTTGCAGTTATTTTTGAGACATAAATTAGTGTTTGACGTTTTGAAGTCAAAGCCTTCCACCACAAAAAATAATAGATGAAATGCGATGAAAATTTTTTTGGAACACACTGTATACTAAAACGATTCGCATCTGCTAAAGAATTCCTTAAAGTCGTCCGCGCATCGCCTTTTATAAAAATCTTTTTTAACAAAAAAATTCAAATACAAGACGCCTAGCATAATGTAAGATTAAGTAAAATGAAAGCAATTGCTAATAAACGTATTATTATTATCTAGAATTATTCATCGTTTTAAAAATATATACTAACGGAATGATGGTAATATCAACTTTTTCTTTGTAGAGCACGATATGACCTCTCGAATTCGTCCAAACAACGGTGCGCTCCTTGTATTGAAGCAGCTCGTGCTACTGAAACTTGTTCGCCTTCAGCAGTGTTCTCAGATGATTTTAGCTACGAACATCGCACCAGCCAAGAGAGTCGCACAAGCTATCGTGGCAGTTTATGCTGTAGATCGCCTCGATCGACTAACGAGCCTGTATCAAAACGCACCGAGGAGGCATACGGCGGCTGGGACTATTCGGAACAGCATGGTCAAGCGAATAATCAATTGGGTCACACTAATCAAGTGGATCGCACTAATCAAGCAATTCGCCCTAGTCAAGCAAGTCGCACTAATCAAGGAAGTCGCACTAATCAAGGGAGTCGCACTAATCAAGGGAGTCACACTGACCATACACAACGTGGCAATTCATACAGTCAAAACAACATTCAGAGTAGACCGTCTAGATCGAGTAACGATCCTATATCAAAAGGAACACAAGGAACTGATGACGATAGCTGCTGCTTTGGAGATTGTTCCTACGATGAACAACCTAATCAAGGGAAAAAAGGATGTACCATAATGTAGTGAAAGTGTAAATTGTTCTTTATGTATTCTTTAAGTCAGTCCTGTTGAGATTTCTATATATTAAATAAAAGACTTCTCAGATTGCATAAGACGGATTGTGTTATTGAGTTCAACTCATTGTAAGTTTATAGAGATCCAGTTCATAGCTTATTTATTTATTAACAATCTTGCTGATGTGGACGAACTTAATAATTTCTTCATAACCAGTACACCATCTCCTCCAGCGCGTGGGAATACCAACGAACTCACATGTTTTCACAACGATAATAAACACCCTAATTTAACGAGAACTTCTTCTTTTAGAGTTATATGAGAGAGTGAGGTCGTAAAGATTATAAATGGAATATCTACAAATTCCACTGGGGTTGATAATATTGAGATTAATTTCATCAGGATCTGTTGCCCATACATTCTTCAATTTGTCATACATTTGGTTAATTTTTGTTTATTTGAGGGTGTCTCTCCTCGATATTGGAAAATGACATCGGTGATACTTATACCAAAAAAGAGAAACTGTTGAAAATTTTTCTGATCTTACACCAATCAGTATTTTGTCGGTGTTGTCGAAGCTTCTGGAGCGGTAAATTGAGATGCCAGTTCATCACCACTTGGAAATCAATAATATTCTGCCCCAATATCAGTTGGGTTTCAGATCTAACCACTGCTTTGGCTATGGCGACCGATAATATTACATCATCTGTTGATCAGAACGACTGTGTGATTCTGGTTTTGCTAGACTGTAGCAGAGCATTTGACACAATAATAATAATAATCATGAGGTATTGTTGTCAGTTCTCGAGTATATAAGCTTAGAGGATATAACCTTAAAGTTGTTTAGATATTATTTGGGTGGCCGGCGTCAGTATGTTAGCGTGCGAGATCAAGTCTCGGAGTTTAGGTTTTTGTGGGCCAGTGTTCCGCAGGGCTCTATTCTCGGTCCGTTACTATTCAGTATTTACACCTGCAATATAACGGCCTGTTTACATACCTGCAAATATCACATGTATGCTTATGACTAGAGAGCGGAATCGAGCGAGCTAAACTACCACGGAGCCACAACCGTGAAAAGAAATAATGTTGACAACTGCGTGTTGTTTACATTATATCTGAATAGCACTAATTCATAGGGCGAACTGTAACATCTGTTTACTCCTGAGAATCAGAGAAAAAACTGCCATAAAATAAGGAATTTTATGAATAAAATCCTTTCTTCATCGGCGTAGGTACAAGGGTGACGAATTTTTAAAATTTATTATATTTACCTTATATTTCGCAATATAATATGTATGTTTCTATAACATACGCGTACATTTTTAGTTATCATTTATTTAGATCTAGAACGTTGTTTATGTTACTTTTTCTGAGATAAAAATTAATTGTCAGTGATTCCAAAATTTATTGCAAAGTCTGTAAAATATCGTCACTTAGCTTTGTTAAAACATACACAGAAATAGTTTTCATGCAGAGAATTTCGATAGTTTACAAAATTTCGTTACATGTTTAAATGACGATGCTCGAAGTTTTTCTGAGTGCAAGGAACTAACACAAATCCCAAATTTAAAAAATCAGTTGTTATTCAGGAACACTTTGGAAATTTGCCTAAACTAATGACATATTTTGAAAATCGAATCTCAAATTAAAAAATGAGGTGTGGCCACCACACGACTTTCTTATACGTATGAGCGTTTCAAACTATACTATATTTTTTTTACACAAAAATTATTCAAAATCCTATTCTAAGTACTTCTGTTCTCTTAATAAATCGCTATAGAATGCATACTTAGCAAGATATTCGAAAAAAGGACTACTCCCTAAGAGTAAAAGTGTTACTTCCGGTCCGAATTTTGAAATTTCATATATTCAAAAAATATTGCAAATCTACCACTAAATACTTTTGTATTGTTGTTAAATACATATAGAATGCATAATTTACGACATATTCGCAAAAAATCGCTATTCGATAAGAGTAAAAGTGGTAATTCCGGTCTGAATTTTGAAATTGTTTTTATGCAAAAGATATTGAAAATTACGTTTTAAATACTTTTATACCCGTAACGTACCTGTCTAAAAAGCATGACATGCGAAATATTCGCAAAAAACTGATTTTCGATAGGAGTAAAAGACCTACTTCCGGTAGCAGCTTCGAAAAACTTTTTAAATAAAATTGTTCTCAATTTTAATTTCAAGTACATATGAATTCTTTATAAATTTGTTTAAATTTAGTAGTTGACGAAATATTGGCAAAATTTAATTTTTTCACTGAAGTAAACTGCTACTTCCGGTCTACCGATTTTACTGAAAAACTACTCAGATCTCAAGAGGGAGATTAGACACGTAAATACAAAATTTGGAATTGATGTCTACAGCAGTTATCGTGGTCACATAGAGACACACAGACATTTTTTAAAAACATCTTCTTCGGTATCAGGGGACTTCAAAACGTGGACATCTGCAAAAATCTCGAAGTCGAAAATTTCACATTACTTCCTTATACTACGTATAAGAAAGTAAAAATGGATTAACCACATTAGATGTGGCTATTAATAATTCCAAGTGACTTAGACGCAGTTTTTAATAGAAATCCAGGTTTAATAACATTGCGGCAATTGTGTATGCTAAATACGCTGAAATAAAAGAATATTTCCATTACGTAAATATAACCAGTTGCGATGTAGAAAAGACGTTTTCTATCTACAAGGATGTACTTAATTCAAAGAAAACAAGTCTTACAGAAGAGAAAATCAACAAATAGTAGGGTATTTTGTATTTTATAATCACCAGCCACTTGTTATTCAATTATATAAATAAAATTAAAACCTCTTTAAAAATACAACATTTCAATAGCGCGCCCATGGGCGATGAGTCATGACTCGCTCGATTCCGCTCCCTACTTATGACTCTCAGATATATCATAGATTTAAGCGAGATGATTTGTCGGAGGCGGTGAGTGCTATTAATGCTGATTTTAATTCAATGTTTAATTATTCCCGTAAACATTCACTCCATTTGAATTCTTCAAAAATACTTGTGATGGTTTTTGGTAACATTTCGTTGGAGTTTAAACAATCAATTCGACTGTTAGTTGATGGTGAAATTCTTAAACTTGTTGATAGCAGTCGCAATCTCAGGATTTCTGTATGCAATTAGCACATCGCTACGGTTCAGGACACATCATATTGCTAATTGCATACAGAAAGCGTATGTTGCATTGCGGATGATGTATCCACATCTCGAGTTTAGCAGAGTGTTTAACACAATAAATCATGCAAAACTTCTTGATGTTGGCATTATAAAGGTGTAGTTTCTCTGCCACAAAGTTACCTGACCAGGCGTTCGCAATTTACTGAAATAAATAGCAGTGTTTCGTCGCTAGTGGAATTAGGTAGTGGAGTGCCACATGGCTCCATCTTGGGTCCTATTCTATTTTAAACTTACACCACGGACTTCTTTAAAACAATAAATTTGAAAAAAGCAATAGGAACCAAATTTATAGCAAATTCAATTTCAAACAACTTTGGTTATTATCATTCGTGTGAAATTGAAAATAAACGAGTCATTCAATAAATAAATTTCACCCCCTATTTCGGATCTTAATCGCAAAATATCGATCCTAGGGACAAAATGATAACGACCAAAATTGTAGGAAATTTAATTCCAAACAACTTTTGTTATCACCATTTTTCGTGTTAAATTGAAAATAAACGTGTTATTGAATAAATAAACATTCACCCAGGTGGCGGCGATTCCTGAACTGTATATAGACTGCCAGTGACCCCCCACCAAACAATTCGCGAAAGAAAATCGCTACTTTCAATTTTTTCCGGGTCAAATCTTAATCCGAATACGCATAATAATAAAAAAAAATTTTTTTTTTAATAATTGAATGCAAATTACCTGGACTTTAAACATACAAAATTCCTTGATATCTCCGGCTCTATTGTCATTTTTAACAGGCAGTCCGTCATTTTTTTCCACATATGCTGCTGACTTTATGCTATAGTATATGAGACACGGTACAAAGAATTGTAAAAAGAAAAATGATTCACCGAAATCCAAATTATTTTTATGAATGGAAGTGTTTTATCTAAATTCCTGTAATTATGTATGTTATCAGCAGACCGGACGGATAGAATTATTTCCCAATAGACATTGACACAATTATTTTTTCTTTGATTACCGGATATGCGGTTAAGTATGCACAGGAACAAATGTATCATGTTGAAAGGCAGGCAGTACAAGACACGTAACACCATGAACGGCACAAGTGTTAATATTCAATGTGCCGAAAATGCTTCAAGAGCAAGTATTAGAAGACACACGGTAATTTTGAGGAGGCTATTTAGCGCGGAATTTAACACCAGTCAGAAAACAACGTACGAACTCTACCCATCCCCCAACAATGAATACACGCTTTGTGGAAGAGAATTCACATTAAAAATTGTCGAACTTGTAAGTAATATATATAATAATATATATTTGTAATATTCAATTGGCGGTTTATACGTATGGTTTCTAAGTCAAATACTGTGTACATACCTGCAAATCAAAGAAAACAAATTTTTCAAGCCAATGTCGTGGAAATTGTAATATATATTTCTAATTACTTTTATCACAAGATATTGTCGGAAGTCATAGTCCAACTAGTAATTCTGCACATTATAACTAAATTGTTTTATAGTTATTTTTTATTGCATCAAGATTGCCTTTTTTTATTATATCAAAGTAATTAGGGTTAAAGTAAAATACAATTGACAACTAATTTCGCTACGATATAGCTTCTTCAGGTATTGCGTTACTACTAAATACATTCTACAAATTTATGATTTTTCCAACACATTTTCTACTTGTTTTTCACACTTGTTCATTACCTAATTATTATAAATCTCGTAATGACTATATAATGTACTCGAAATATATTCTTAACAACTACCTACGTCTTTAACGGTACCAGTTTAAAAGCGGGGAATTATTTAGATCTATCTGATCATTTAACAGTACATCTGAGTATTTAAGCTTATTTATTTCTAAGGCTAAATTTAATTTTAAACCTTTTTCTTGTGAATGTAGTATTTCAAATTCGTTGTTGAAATTATGATTATTTTCTAGTAAGTGAATTGCATAATTTGAATCTGTCTTTTTATTACTGAAACTCTTAAAATGTTCGTTTATTCTTTTGTCAAAGCACCTCCCTGTTTGGCCTATATATCTTTTAGGGCAATACATACATGTTAATTTTTAGACTCCTGATCTTTTACCCTTGTTTATCTTTGATTTATTGTTTTTTATGTATTTCCCCAAAGAATTATTTGTTTTATATGCTACATTTATATCTACTTTATGTAATTTTTTTTTATTTTTTCGCTTGTTGATCCTATGTAAGTTAATACTTTATAATTACTTAATTTCTCTTTTGTTATTGGTTAAATCCTTTCTATTGCCTTCTTATATTTCGTTTTTCTCAAGATTAGATCTACTATATTTCGGTTGTATGGATTGTTTGTCGCTATTTGCTTTATTATGTTTAGTTCTTTAAGAAAATTTCTTTATTTAATGGAATTGATATCAATCTACGTATCATAGAGTGGAACGCCGCTAATTTTTGACTAAAAGGGTGTCAAGAGCTATTGTCAATGATAACATCTGTATGTGATGGTTTGTGAAAAATTGAAGAAAACATGTCGTCTGTTGTCTTCTCTTGAGATTGTAAGATCTAAGAAGTTTAAACTGTTATTTAATTCTTTTTCTATCGTGAATTTAATATTTTTATGTTGATTATTTATATATTCAAAAAATTGCTTTAATTGTCTCTCTATTCCGCTGAAACAACCCAATATATCATCTACGTATCTATGCCAATAAACAAAGTGTTTGAAATTTGGATGTTCTTTAATTTGATCTTCTAATTGATCCATAAAAATCTCCGCTAATAGCGGGCTTAATGGGTTACCCATTATTAAACCGTCATTACAAGAATATATACTATTGTTAAATTCAAAATAGTTTTGCTCTAAACAAATTTTAAGGGAACTCATAATATTCATTTTTTTAACAATATTAACGTTTTTAATGGTTAAAAGGTTTTCAACTAAATTAATTGTATCCTTTCGAGGAATACTTGGAAATACGTTAGTAACGTCAAATGAAACTAATTTAGCATTATCCGAGAGTTTTATCTTTTCTATTGTTTTGACTAACTCTATTGAATTGTTGATTGTAAATCTAGCTGAAAATTCTGCATTTTCTTTAATATGTTCCAAGAGTATTTTCGAAAATTTGTATGAAGGTGCTGAGACTCCTATAGACCTGTTGTTTCGTTTGTTTCAGCACCTTCATACAAATTTTCGAAAATACTCCTACAAATAATAGAATTTTAAGAATTTTTTTATACAAAAATTATTCAAAATCCTATTCTAAGTAAACTCCGCCTGGGACAGGGGATGGGTGGATCGAGTAGCCCATCGACTGTCACTGCCGGTCCCAAGCCCGGACAAAGGAGGAGGGTTTCCAGGCGAGGTTAGCAACCTGCCTGGAATAAAAAACTATCTACGCTCACAGAACTGAATATGTAGCCTCGGAACACGGACGGATTAAAAAGAAGACGACTAATGCTAGGGAAAAGGCCAAACGAAAAAGGAAGCGAGACACCACCCGAATAGCGACCTGGAACATAACATCGTGGAACGGTAGAGACCAGGAAATTCTCATCGAAATGAGAAGGCACAAGATCGACGTATGTGGGATATCGGAAACAAAAAGAAAAGGCCAGGGAACATCTAAATTCGAAGACTATATTCTGCTGTATAGCGGAAAAGCGAAGCACGAAAGAGCACGATCTGGAGTGGGCATACTACTGCACGAGAAATACAAGCAGCACATCCAGGACATTGAATACGTTAGCGACAGAATAATACGGGTATCCTTAACAATTAACCAAAGCATAACACATCTAATCAGTACATATGCGCCTGATGCCTGCAAAACCGTAGAGGAGTCAGAAAACTTCTACCTAGAACTACAAAACTCCATCGATAAGTTAAATAGCAAGCATAAAATCATAATTTTTGGAGACCTCAATGCTCGTATAGGGAATGAAGTAATTCCTAATATAAAACAGCAATATAATGAGCCAACTATCAACGAGAACGGCGAACTCCTAATCGACTTCTGTACTAGAAACGAGATGAGAATAAATAATACCTTCTTCCCGCATAAGGAACAACATAAATACACATTTTGCAATTCCAGAGGACAACGCTCCATGATAGATTTCATAATAACAAACAGAGCAATTATCCCCGCACAAATATTAGACGTGAGAGCCCTAACATCAGCTAACTTAGGAACCGATCACAACCTTATCTTATGCAAAATAATGATGGAACAACCTACAAAGTCTAAGAAGGTGCCGATATATGTGGAGAAATACAACTTAGAATCACTGTCACTGGATACCACTCGAAAACTGTATGAGAGCAGGCTAGAACATAAACTGCAAAACGCTACTATAACAGGCCAAACTGATGTGGAGAGCTGCTGGCAACAAATTAAAACCTGTATAGAACAAGCCGCCTATGAGGCTATAGGTAAACGTAGAATCAATATAAATGCCACAAACCATACCAAACCATGGTTTTGTGAAGAAGTTAGAGAACTGGCAGATAGGAAAAGGAAAAGTTATTTAACCTACAAAAGCTCACCAACAGAAGATGAACGCACCAAATATCTGGAAATCAGGAACAGCGTTAACTCAAGAATCAAGACCATTAAAAGAGACCACTGGAGCAGATTTACCAGCGACATGGATCATGATCTGTATGGAGCACAAAGAAAAATATGGAAAATGCTTAAAAACAGGAAAAAGCCCGTAAATGAATACGTGCAAACAAAAGGCATCCCACCAGAAACATGGGAGGAATACTTCCGACAATTATACAGAGCGGAGGAAGCATTGGAATTGGAGGTATATGAAACAACGGAGGAGAGCACAATCAGCGAAAAAGAGCTGGAGGCAAAACTGAAGAAACTAAAAAACAGAAAAGCAGCGGGTGGCGACAACATCCCTAACGAGTTATTGAAATACGGAGGCAGGACATTCCTCGCAAAACTTACAATCTTCTTCAACCTAGTCCTGAGCTCACAACAAATACCAGAGGAATGGCACAGTAGCATTACAATACCTATTTTTAAAAAGGGACAAAAGACCTGCCCCGGAAACTATAGGGGAATAACGCTCCTAAATACAACAATGAAATTATTCACAAGCGTCCTCAAGCAGAAACTAGAAGCGCAGATCGAAACCCGAGAAGAACAACAAGGATTTAGAAAAAATAGATCAACGACTGACGCGCTATTCATCATCAAGCAGCTAAAAGAAAAGTCAATGGAATTCAACAAACCCCTCTACATCTGCTTCGTCGACTTGACAAAAGCCTTTGACAAAGTACGCCTGGAAGATATAGTTAGACTACTAATTAACAAGAGAACCCCATCCAATATCGTAAAAATAATCCGACTACTAAACACGGGCAACACAACAAAAATTAAAGCAGGCGAGCACACAACTGCCAATATCCCAACGCCGGGCGGAATCAGACAGGGGGACAGCCTGAGCCCATTCTTGTTTAACCTATTAATGGACGAAATCATACGGGAGGTCGCGTCGCTGAATTTGGGCTATAGAATGAGCAGGAACAGAGTCAGTATGGTGTGCTACGCGGACGATGCAGCAATCCTAGCGGAAACAGAAGACGATCTACAGAAACAGCTCTTTAAATTTTATCAAACAAGCCAACAGCTGAACTTGAATATATCCACCGACAAAACAAAAGCCATGACAATCGCTAAAGAACCAATTAGATGTAAACTCGTGGTGGAAGATAAACCCATCGAGCAAGTCAACCAGTTCAGGTACCTCGGCCTTGACATCTCCAGTGGTCATGACCCAACCAAAGACCTAAGGAACCAGATTAATAAAGCGACATCGCTATCAGGATGTTTAAGAGAGATAGTTTGGTCGAATCAATACATGCGAACAGACAGCAAGATAAGAATCTACAAAACCTGTATAAGGCCCGTCATGACTTATGGTATAGAAACGCGCGAAGAAACAAGCAAAACCAAGAACATGCTACGAGTTGCTGAAATGAAAACACTACGAACTATCCTTGGCAAAACCAGAAAAGACCGTATAAGAAACACCGACATCAGAGAACAGTGCGGGATAGTGGACGTGGTGAGATGGGGGAGACAGAGAAGAAGAGGATGGTACGATCACGTTAGGAGAATGGACGAGAGCAGATTGCCACGCGTAGCACTAGAGGGAAAGCCGGCAGGGTATCGAGCACCGGGAAGGCCACATAAGCGATGGAAAGACAGCTGGAAATCAACATCACAGGAAAAACCATAGCTACAAAGTCAGTAATTAACAGACCAATAGGTCTATAACAAGAAGAAGAAGAATATGTAGCCTATTCTAAGTACTTGTATTATCTTAATAAATTTCTATAGAATGCATACTTTGCAAGATATTCGAAAAAGAGTGCTGCGCGCTAAGAGTAAAAGTGTTACTTCCGGTCCGAATTTTGAAATTTCACGTATACAAAAATTCAGCTCTAAATACTGCTGCACTCTTTATAAATATATAAGAATGCATGATTTACGGGATATTTTCAAAAAATCGCTATTCGATAAAAGTAAAAGTGTTATTCCGATGCAAAATTTAAAATTATGTTCTAAAATACTTTTATACTCGTAATGTTGTACCTGCCTAGAAAGCATGACTTGCGAGATATTCGAAAAGAACTGATATTCGATAAGAATAAGAGACTGCTATCGTGCAAACATAGAGAGAGAGAAAGAAGATGAGAGTGAGAAAGATTTTTTTAAAACCACTTTTTCGGTATCAGGGGACTTCAAAACGTGGACATCTGCAAAAATCTCGAGGTCGAAAATTTTCGTCATCACAATACTTCCTTATACTACGTATAAGAAAGTAAATAATACGTCTACATGGAGGTTGTACAATTTGTTTTTGCAAATCCTGAAAACTCAAGATTAAGTACAACACACACCTACAATTTTTATATGTAAGCCAATATCCCCATAATAATTGTTTTTCTCCAACAAGTAAAATAAGAAAACACTTATTTTAGACGCCCTATTTGAGGTGTTTATTGTTCTTGAGATTTTAAAAGAAATTGATACATTTTGTGTAAAAATGAATTCATGAATAAAAATTGTGTTATAGAAATTGAATTTGTACCTGATGAAGCGACAGTGCGGTGAAACATGTAATATCTACATGTAAACGCATGGCCTGCTCGAAAGTAGTAGAATTTTTTCACGAACAAAGATTGACACGCGACTGTCAACTGTCGTCAAATCAACATGGTATATGCAAAAAATATATTTATACATTTTACATTTACATTACACATTCTGTATAAACTAATTAGAAATAATAAAAAAATTCAAAAGTAATTTTACTTTTGTTTAATTCCAATCACTTATTTTCACCAATAACACTTAATCATCCAATTTCTTTTCTAGGTGATATCTATCTTGTGTTTTGGAATTTATACAACTAAAGCCCAGGAATTTTTGGAGTACTCTGGATCGCAAGTTATCTTTCCCAGCGTAGTCTTCAGTTGTTCCATTATCTACACCAGCGTTATAGCGTCAGGATATGTGCTGGGGCAAGTTATGCCACCATTGCTAATAAGAATTTTCAATGCTATATCTATCGTGCTGTTTTTTACGTTAGTTTGTATACTCATTAAAGTATTTATTATAACGGTATTAGGTACGACTGATGATGAATCACCAGCTAATTCCTTATTAGCACTAGTGTTCACAAGCTCTATAAATTTTATTTTGTATAGCGTTGATTTAAGCTACAGCATACAGACAGCACTAAGGGGTTGTTAATGTCAAACTTACATAAATGATAAGACTGCCAATAAATTAAAAATAAATTTTATATATATAAAAATAGAAATTATTGCGGATACCAAAAGAAAAACAATACATTCCGCTGCAAAGCAACCGCAGACACGTGTTTTAGACCCGTTGGTTATCGTCAGTATGGTGAAGCCAATAAGGAATAAGGTGGGATATTCTTGGAGGTAGAGACAATAACGGAAGACCATCAGAATGACAGACCACCATTTTCTTCTTTTGGCAGAAGCTGTAAATGCTGATCTGTCACCCTGATTATTTAACGGATGTTATATATATAATGTTATACTTAATGTGCTGCTTTTTAAAAGTTATTTATACTGTATTTAGAAAAATTGTAAATTATTCTTAATAAATATTATATTTATTTAATTAAATTGTCTTTTATTAGTACTAATAGAAACTATATCTAGATTCCACCAAAAAAGAACGTGGATGTTGTTGTCATTCAGTTTTGACCTAAATAGTCAGTGTTCAGAAATTCTCAAGGTCCTTCGGAAAATGAGAATTAATAATGTAGTATACGGAAAATTTCTTGGTAAATAGCCACAATTTTGCATTTTTAGGTTAAAATTAGAAATATTTTAACACTTGTAGATACGCATACAGATTCTTTTTTAATTCTAATTGAAAAATTGCCGGGCGAAAAAAGCAACATTGGTAGAATTTATTTGGTGACTGATATAAGTTTAAATATGTAAGCTCTAAATTCTTTGAGGGCAGGTTTAGTACATTTTTAAAGAGAGTATCAAAAGAAGTGGCTTTATTATGAATATTTTAATGTCAATTTCTGTAATTAGACTTGTATCTGTTGGATAAATAAAGGTGCTGTAATTGTTATTAAAACGCTGTAATTCTTATAAATTATCAATAATGCACATTGCTATCATCCTAAGGTTGAAAAGTGCGAACAGAAAAATGATTAGAGTTGAAGCAAATATTGTTCTGACTTGAAATGTGTGCATAAAAATTAAAATGATTTGGTATAGACAGCACTGTGAGTAATGAAATAAAGAAATTGTAATAGTGCCAAAGTTGAGAAAAGTATGTAAAATACATAAAATAATACGAAGAAAGAATGAGTTTAGGAGATTTACAGTTTTAGCCTGTGGTATTTGCACCGAGCAAAATAAAATGTTCAGTCAACACAAAACACATTCAGTCAACGTTCGTGTTTATTCACCTAAAATCAATACCTCATCTGTTTTGCTGCAATGCAAGTGAAGTTGTTGACACTTGCACATTGGCGTAGCAGATTCGTGTGTTGTACGAACAAATATTATTAATTGAATAGACAAATGAAATATATTGCAACTACTACACGTATTCGTTGGCTTAACAATGGCAACTTATTGTATGAGCGAGAATAATTTCGTGTCAACAACTCGTAGTTGTTAAACGAATAAAATTTTGTCATTCTTTGAAATTCTTTTTCAGTCGAATGAAATATTCTAGTCTATTAATGCAAGAAATATGAGGTTTCGCTTAAGGGTGTTGTATAGGTACATTTTCAAATATTTACAGATTACAGGCTACCTTCAAACTTTATGCAAAAATGATTTAGATGAAATATTCTTAAAATGTTGATCTACATGTCCCTACGCATTTTGTTTTTTCCATCCTTTATTAATAGTCATAAAATATTAAATATAATAAGAAAATCGATAAATAAAATGCGTACCGACGTATAAAATATTATTATGAATATTAATTTCTAGTAACATTTTTTTGTATTTATCAAGATAAATGTGTAATTTGATAAGTACGAAATGCAATTTTGGCACGTTTTAGTACGCCACCTGCAGTCACATATTTGATATATTCTTGCAATCCAAGACAGGGCGGAGTCACTTTGTTTAGGTGGGGGATTCATTTCACTGCCAGAAATCTGAATACAAAAATTGTTCTGTTACGGTTTAGTAGATATTTGATTAAACATTATTTATATTATTCTACATTTCATAAAATTGAAAACATTATCTAGTAACCTTGGTTTAACTTTCTACAATTAATAAATATTTTCTTTTTGTAAAATTTATTTATATTATGTTGTATTACATTTAATAAAATTGAACACATTCTCCGGTATGCTTTGATAACTTTTACATAAATACAAACCTAAACAAAAACATTACAAATGATTCATAAATAAAACTAGTTTTTTAAGTTCTTCCACTATTTTACATTTATCAAGATAAAATATATAAAAAATCTATATTAGTTGTTAAGAAATTTGAGGAGTATTTCATATTCAGATTGAACATTTGTTGTCAACTTTTGAAGATATTTTAAAAAAATGAAAATTGCCAAAATTTTAAATTATACATATTTTCGTAACCATTAGAGATAGAATAAAATTAAAAACGGCACCTTCTAGTATTGTCCTAAGGTACCTGTCTAGAAAGCATGACTTGCGAAATATTCGCAAAAAAACTGACTTTCGAGTAAAAGACCTACTTCCGGTAGGAATTTCGAAAAACTTTTTTAATAACATTTTACTCAAATTTAATTTTGAGCACATTTGAATTCTTTATAAATTTGTTTAATCTTAGTAGTTGACGAAATATTGCCAAAATTCGATGTTTTTACTCAAAGACACTTACATATATTCAACGGGAAAGCCTAATAATACTGGATCATCCATAAGATTCATGCGACGTTTTATGAGGCGAAAAATAATATGGATAACTACAACTGGGAACGAGGACTCTGACGGAAGATTGAGTTATGCATTGTACAATGCGGTGGCCACATTGAGCAGCTTTAATAATGCACTGTCATTAGGCTTTCCTTAAAATAAATCACATTTTTCTCTAAACCCACTAGTAATTCGGGAACAGTGAATAGAAACATTTTCGCTTAAAATTAGTCATTGAATTCATATACGAAGTTTCTCGGATACCTTGGCGGCCACCCTGTATAATAATAATACCAATAGATATAAATAATAATCGTGTATCAAGAGTATTTGAATATAGTGAAACATAATATAAATATAAATAATTACTGTGACTTACATATATACCTTTATACGTAAAACGTATATGCATATATGCATGTGTTTGAGATACACACATACATTAAGTGCTATTGTCGACAATCGAACGCACAGACACCGGTGTTTCGACCTATGAGGTCTCATCAGTGTGCGTGGAGATTCTCGACAATAGCTTCAAGACTTAAATCGCTGCTTATGTCATTTTAGCGTGTTAAATGCAGTGAGAGTATCACAGCGACATCTAACACCCAAAAGATGACACAGAACAAAGCGATGGCTTCTGACGGCATGTTCTGCTATACAGAGGCCTGTATGTTAATAGTGTATCTCATGTAATAGAGCCTTAGGTGGCGTCAGCGATCAAAACGAAAAAGAAAAGTGTGAACACATGGATGTTAAAACTAACATCAAGCAGTAAATAATTACTGTGACTTACATATATACCTTTATACGTAAAACGTATATGCATATATGCATGTGTTTGAGATACACACATACATTAAGTGCTATTGTCGACAATCGAACGCACAGTAAGTCACAGTAATTATTTACTGCTTGATGTTAGTTTTAACATCCATGTGTTCACACTTTTCATTTTCGTTTTGATCGGTGACGCCACCTAAGGCTCTATTACATGAGATACACTATTAACATACAGGCCTCTGTATAGCAGGACATGCCGTCAGAAGCCATCGCTTTGTTCTGTGTCATCTTTTGGGTGTTAGATGTCGCTGTGATACTCTCACTGCATTTAACACGCTAAAATGACATAGGCAGCGATTTAAGTCTTGAAGCTATTGTCGAGAATCTCCACGCACACTGATGAGACCTCATAGGTCGAAACACCGGTGTCTGTGCGTTCGATTGTCGACAATAGCACTTAATGTATGTGTGTATCTCAAACACATGCATATATGCATATACGTTTTACGTATAAAGGTATATATGTAAGTCACAGTAATTATTTACTGCTTGATGTTACTTTTACCATCCATGTGTTCACACTTTTTATTTTCGTTTTGATAAATATAAATGCATAAACTGTATATATACAATTCATTATTATTTACATTAATTATTTAGCATTAAGTAAAATTATGAAATGTTAATTCTATCATACAGATATAAATTGTTTTATAGAACGATTTTCAATACGCCCAATCCAAAAGATAAACAACACGATGACATTAGCGCCGTTCAACAAATAATACTCAAACATTAATACGGACTACATAATATTTCTTTTTCCACTATACGCTTATCATTTAATCAGAATTCCATCTCACATATTAACTTTTGGCTTATTGAACACATCTCTGACTAAAAAAAACTTCCAATCTACATTCCTGTAGCGCCTAGACTCGCCTAGACTTCAAACAGAATAAATCATACAAAATATTACTAACACCTACGTTACGTAGAGTATGTGTAGCTTGAACAGAGACAATTAGCACTTAACGCTTCATACGTATGTCATTTCGAATGCATCGCTCTGTAAGGGCGGTACTTATAAATTCCGAACTGGACAATTTAGATTTTTACTAGCATTTAGCAAAACAGTACATGGTAGTGGGGTATTGGCAAGCTCCACCCACGAGCACTACCCCCCGATACCCGCAGCGAAGACGTCGAAATTTTTAGTTTGGTATATACAACACCCTTAAGAGTGTGTTAATTGATCTACAAATTCCTGCATTTGGTTATCCTGAGTTTAAAATCTATGGATAATTTAAATATATGTTGAACCGTCACTTTTAAGTTAAAGCTAGGATTGTTTGATGCAGCAAGTAACAATATTTAATTTGTTTTTAAATAAACTCTTGTACTATGATACTAATAACCGACATTACATTCGGTAACATCAAATCTGTATAGAGTTTTCGAAGACATATAGATAAAATGTTGTTGGGTGTATAGTCACAGTCCTGAGTTTTAACGTAAGTGTTCTAATTGAAGGTAAATTTAAATTAGTAATACATATATTTAAACTCTTGAAAAATCCAATGCTAGAACTATACAATACATATTAGAAAAATCTCCAACTGACCAACTTTTCTTCTACGTCGTCCATTTCACGTTGTAGCTGCGCGTACAAGATGCAAATAATCATAGCAAATAATTGCCGAACTGCGTATAACTTATTTCCACATATCACGCACCATCGCCCTCGCTACAAAGAAGCCGGTGAAACGTATTGTCAATTTCGGTAACGTTATGTTATTTTTAACTTTGTCTAACTTAACCCTAGATCCATAGGTATGTCCCGTACATATTAAAAGACACAATTACTCTATACAGTCTGTCCCTTTTTCGCATTATGATTTATTAAACCAGCAAAAAGGAAGGAAACAACTAGAGACTGGAATGTGTTCTCTTCCTCAATGCTCTACATCTGGCTCAATATGGATATTTTGTGCGCGCCGACGTCGCCATAGTACAATACTCCAAGATAGTTCAATTAACGCAGTTTTAGAATTTTTAAGGTTAAAATAAAAGCGTGTTGATTCAAACGTACGGAGAAATTTAAATTTGCAGATTCTTTATTCACCTGAAAAACTTTTAATATATCAAATATATAGAAATAGAATATGTTGAGCAGAATCATTCTTATTTGGATCAACTAATTTATTATTTTATTCAACTAATACTTTCAAATAAAAGCTTCTTTGAAGAATAAGATGGTGTTGCTTGAATATATATTTAGTTTTATTCAACAAAAAAAAGTGGACACCACATGCCTTCTTGAATTTACATTTTCATTTTTCTCAGTGTATGTCAAAATTCAATTCTAGCAACAACAACAAAATAGTGCCATCTATCGAACGGCAGCATATACCAAAACAATTTTGTTGACCACGCAAACATATTGCCGTGACCTTTATAGTTTAAGTACTTTTAAAATAGTCAAATAATTAAGCATTAGAATAAGAAAATAAATTTTTAGTTGTAAATATAGTGGTTAAGATAATAATGAGTTGCATAACCTTTAAGGCGCAACATCATGATGAAAAGTATATAGTAATTTAAGTTAAAATGTATATACATTAAGAGGAATAGAAATAAACACAAAAATAAATTCATGTATTCTATATTTATAGAAAAGATGAGCACAAGATGTGGTTTGAGTATACAAAGGCCGAACCAAACTTTTCGCATTATGTAAGAGTGGCATTAAATATATTGAAAAAGGTGAAATTCGACATGCTCGATATGAAAAACGTCTTTCAAAATGAATAGACGTAGTATATAAATTTGTAAAGAGATTTTTATCTCTCAGACATTTTATGGTTACATGATAAAATACAATAAATACCTGATACTTATATTTAATAGCATTTTTAAAAAGGATATACAAAAAAGTGTTCTTGATTCGAAACGATATACTAAAAGTATAGATAAAAACACATCTTTGAAATGTTTTAATAAAGTAAAGGCTTCAAGATAACAGGATAAATCTTGTTAAATTTGAATAATCTACAAAGAAGAAATAATGTTAACATTGTTGACAGTTAATGCAGATCAACCTACATGAAGACGAAAGGAAATGGTTGGAAAGCAAAGGTGATGATGTCGAGGTCTATGTTCCTGATGGTGCGGTCATAGAAAGAAGAATCCCATCTGTGTTCAATATATTATGTATTTCTGATTATTTCCAACAAAGATACCTATAACAAGAAAATATGGATAGTTTTAAACAATGGGAAACGAAAAGTACATAAACAATAATGAAAGAGGCAATGAATTCATTTACAAACATAATGAAGGATGGCGTTAGAAAAAGGAAGATATACCTACTGAAGACAAAGAATCGCAGATGTGCATGATTGCAAACAATTTGTATGTGTAAACATTTAGTGCATTCTTGAACTGTCAAGAAGCAATACCTATATATAGGTATATTTTTGACCTGAGAAAAACTTGAAGAAAACAAAAATGAACAGGGCAACACCAACATAAAATTTATAGTGTTGAAGTTGTGGCGCTGTACGCGGGTAGTCGTGTTTTGTTTGAAAACCGAGGTTATAAAAAGGCGCGAAGAGCGAGAGAAAGGAAGAAGCTGCCGATCTTTTGAATTTACCGGACGCAAAAATTTCATTCGCGTATGCAAATGATCGTATGAGTTTAAATACACTACATTTGATCAAATTAGCTAAATGTATTAAGTTTATTTTGAATTTCAGTATTTATTTTAGTTTTCATATTATTATTAATTCATTGTTATATTGATTATTTCATATTTTAAAATCTATAAAATGGTAGACATGAACAAACAAGAATTTGATGATTTATATCAAGAACATAAGTAAGTTTTCTTCGAAATAAATTTACGATTCAAATAATTGATGGTGTGCGACGTGCGCTAGGGATGCTATGTGTGAATATTCATTTCTAGTAAAGTGTTAGGCATCATTAATACTTAATAAAATATTATTTTTGCTGGATTAAATTAACTTTTGTAAATCATGGGAGAATTGTTAGTGGTGTAAAAGGGCATTGTGAGTACTATGTGAAAATATTTGCTTGCAGTGTTTGCTGTGCACTATTAACAATTTATATTGAGAAATGTAATAAAATTTCAAGCATTTTGAATACGTAAAGATACAAATATTCTTGATGGACAAAAGCCAATCTGTAGTATGTACAAGTTTTGTATCATTAAGGCAGGGTTATAGCATAATTATTGTCATTATTTTAATTAAATTCTGCTGGTACAGACTACAGCAATATGTGTACCTACATATAAATCATGTCGGTTTATAAATATAAAATTTATTAATAGTTCGACCACAGCGCCACCTATCGTGTCCAGATTTTGTAATTTTCTTTTTTGTCACTAAACCATATTGTGAATATGGGTCATGTTCAATCACTCAATCAAAGAATCAATGCTTTAGATGATCGTCTGTTGTCTGGTACTTTTCACTGCTGTCAGTGTTGTTCTGTTACGCTACAGTGTATAGACAACGCGATTTTTAGTCAGTGCTACTGAAGATGACAACTTAGTTGTCGAAATACGTATTTAGCCTTTTTGTACTTTAGTGTGGTGATCGTGTTTTAGTATTTTTGTTTATTTTACTACTGGGTGGCGTTAAAAAAGGGGCGATATCTTGAGGTTAGCAAAATTAATTTCAACAGCGTCAATCAATGTATTGCGCGACAGCGCTGCCATCTCAAAACGAATCGCTTAAACAGATTATGGTAAGGCATTAGTTTTAATTTAATACTTATACTAGCATAAATGAAATAATGTGTACAAATATAAGAAATATTTATGCAATCACCGCACAATATGTTACTTATAAACAAAACAAAGACATCTATGCTATTTAAAATTAACGGAAGTGTGGTTAAATTCATTTCCTGTGATTGTGAATAACATTAATATGTAATAGTTCAAAACACGCCACAAACAAATAAACATGGGCTCCACGATGAATATTAGTGCTGTGAATATGGACCCGAGGGAAGTCTCGCCTGAAAGAAACACTAGAAGATCTACTCTAGTTCTAAAGAGGTTATTTAGCAGAGACGTTGTTCCTGACAGTCCCGGTTGCACATACGCTATAAACACACCACCAAATTATCAATACAGTCTTTGGGGACACGAATTTTTATTAAAAATTGCTCAAATTGTAAGTAGAATGAGAACACATAATTAAACAAGTGTTAGTTATAATTTTTCTGTATTTCTAGTTGGTATCTGCAATGTGTACTGGAATGTACACGGCCGATATTCAAGAGGTCTTCGGTCTTTCAATACCCTCGCAGGTATTTCCCAACGTAGTATACAGCTGTTGCATTATTAACACCAGCATAATAGCTCTTGGATACATACTGGGTCAAGTTATGCCCGAAGTACTCATTAGAGCATTTGACGCTATAGCCGTGATTTTATTTTTTACAACGGCTTGCATAGTTTTCATCATGTGGTATATAATCGGAAGGAAAACGCATGATATACCAGGAGGGCTCATGCTGGCTCAGGCTATTATGTGTGTTGTAAATGTTGTATTGTACAGTGTTGATTTAGGACTCAGTATAAAGAAAGCTTTAAGAGGTACGTAGCCTAATAGCATATATAATTCGCATGTGGTATCGTTTACTCTGCATATCGTTCTTCTGACAAATAAACAATGATAAAAACCTTGTACGATTTACTGTGGGAAAGCCAGCTCATAAGGCTTGTTAGCTTGTCAAGAGCCACTGGAAGTATCTAGTGCTAACTGTGTGTGTAAAGACTTTAAAGACGTTGTGACATCACTTCTACTCCGTTCGCGAGGAGGAAATGCATCCCAAGAGCTAAGGGGAGCGAGAGAAGTACGAATCTCTAAAGAATTAATTTCTATTGTTTGTTAAGCAATTAGTAATGTTATATATAGATAATATAACACATACATTCACTAGTAAAATATGTATTTTTTCTATAATATACGTTGTTTATCTTTTTTTATTGTTTTATCTTTTATTTCAGTGTTTCAGTTTTTTCTTTTCCTGTAAATATATTGCGAATCGAATAATATCTAGTTAAATTCAGAGCTGAATTAGAAAATATAATTTCAGAATAATATATATATATAAATTATGTCATATATAGTAATATAAAAAAAACTATTATTATTCCAAATGTATAATTATAACCCAATGAAATACAAAAACTTGCACAAAAAACTAAGAATGCAATACATAAAACCTCAAGCATTCAGAACATCAGAACGTGTACAATTTTTCGCTAGCGCCCCTTGTTTCGAAAATCGAAAGTCTGACGGTTGTTCTAGGTTATCCTAGGTATGTTTTAGATTGTTGAAAAGTACTTATTTCAAATAAAAAATCATAATTGGCTGAGTTAATAGGAAAAAATGAGGTGTGGCCACCACACGACTTTCTTATACGTATGAGCGTTTCAAATTATAGAATTTTAAGAATTTTTTTTACACAAATTATTCAAAATCCTATTCTAAGTACTTCTATTCTCTTAATAAATCTCTATAGAATGCATACTTTGCAAGATATCAAAAAAGTGCTCCTCGCTAAGAGTAAAAGTGTTACTTCCGGTCAGAATTTTGAAATTTCATATATACAAAAAATATTGCAAATCCAGTTCTAAATACTTTTGTACTCTTCATAAATTTACATAGAATGCATAACTTACGACATATTTGCAAAAAATCGCTATTCGATAAGAGTAAAAGTGGTACTTCCGGTCTGAATTTTGAATTTTTTTTATACAAAAGATATTGAAAATTATGTTTTAAATACTTTTATACCCGTAACGTATTTGTCTAAAAATCATGACTTGCGAAATATTCGCAAAAAACTGATTTTCGATAAGAGTAAAAGACCTACTTCCGGTAGGAATTTCGGAAAACTTTTTAAATAAAATTATACTCAATTTTAATTTTAAGTATATATGAATTCTTTATAAATTTGTTTAAACTTAGTAGTTGACGAAATATTGGCAAAATTCGATTTTATCGCTGAAGTAAACTGCTACTTCCGGTCTACCGATTTTACTGAAAAACTAATCAGATCTCAAGAGGGAGATTATACACGTAAATACAAAATTTGGAATTGATATCTACAGCGGTTTGACCGCTATCGTGGTCACACACACACACACAGACACACACACAGACAGACACACAGTGAGACACACAGATAGACGCACAGACTTTTTTAAAAAACACTTTTTCGGTATCAGGGGACTTCAAAACGTGGACATCTGCAAAAATCTCGAGGTCGAAAATTTTCATCATCACAATACTTCCTTATACTACGTACAAGAAAGTAAAAAAATGAGGTGTGGCCACCACACGACTTTCTTATACGTATGAGCGTTTCAAACTATACAATTTTAAGAATTTTTTTATACAAAACTTATTCAAACTCCTATTCTAAGTACTTTCACTCTCTTAATAAATCGCTATAGAATGCATACTTTGCAAGACCTTCGAAAAAAAGTGCTCCTCGCTAAGAGTAAAAGTGCTACTTCCGGTCCGAATTTTAAAATTTCATATATACAAAAAATATTGCAAATCCAGTTCTAAATACTTTTGTACTCTTGATAAATATATATAGAATGCATAACTTACGACATATTTGCAAAAAATCGCTATTCGATAAGAGTAAAAGTGGTACTTCCGGTCTGAATTTTGAAATTTTTTTTATACAAAAGATATTGAAAATTATGTTTTAAATACTTTTATACCCGTAACGTACTTGTCTAAAAAGCATGACTTGCGAAATATTCGCAAAAAACTGATTTTCGGTAAGAGTAAAAGACCTACTTCCGGTAGGAATTTCGAAAAACTTTTTAAATAAAATTATTCTCAATTTTAATTTTAAGTATATATGAATTCTTTATAAATTTGTTTAAACTTAGTAGTTGACGAAATATTCGCAAAATTCGATTTTTTCGCTGAAGTAAACTGCTACTTCCGGTCTACCGATTTTACTGAAAAACTAATCAGATCTCAAGAGGGAGATTATACACGTAAATACAAAATTTGGAATTGATATCTACAGCGGTTTGGCCGCTATCGTGGTCACACACACACACACACACAGACAGACACACAGACACACAGACACACAGACATTTTTTAAAAACCACTTTTTCGGTATCAGGGGACTTCAAAACGTGGACATCTGCAAAAATCTCGAGGTCGAAAATTTTCATCATCACAATACTTCCTTATACTACGTATAAGAAAGTAAAAAATGAGGTGTGGCCACCACACGACTTTCTTATACGTATGAAAGTGTTACTTCCGGTCCGAATTTTGAAATTTCATTTATACAAAAAATATTCCAAATCCAACTCTAAATACTTTTGTACTCTTCATAAATATACATAGAATGCATAACTTACGACATATTTGCAAAAAATCGCTATTCGATAAGAGTAAAAGTGGTACTTCCGGTCTGAATTTTGAAATTTTTTTTATACAAAAGATATTTAAAAGTACATTCTAAATACTTTTATACTCGTAATGTACCTGCCTAGAAAGCATGACTTGCGAGATATTCGCAAAAAACTGATTTTCGATAAGAGTAAAAGACCTACTTCCGGTAGGAATTTCGAAAAACTTTATTAATATAATTTTTCTCAAATTTAATTTTGAGTACATTTGAATCCTTTATACATTTGTTTAAACTTAGTAATTGACGAAATATTTGCAAAATTTGATTTTTTCACTGAAGTAAACTACTACTTCCGGTCTGGCGATTTTGCTCAAAATCTAATCAGTTCTCAAGAGGGAGATTATATTCGTAAATACAAAAGTTGGAATTGATATCTACAGCGGTTTGACCGCTATCGTGGTACACACACACACACACACACACACACACAGACACACACACACACAGACACACAGACATTTTTTAAAAACCACTTTTTTGGTATCAGGGGACCTCAAAACGTGGACATCTGCAAAAATCTCGAGGTCGAAAATTTTCGTCATCACAATACTTCCTTATACTACGTATAAGAAAGTAAAAACGATATTCTTACTGCCCCCTTTTTGCGAAAATTGAATTCTGACGGTTGTTTCATGTAGTTGTAGATTTGTTCTAAACATTTTTCTAATGCCTCAAAACCGTATCTCTTATAGGTATATCAAAGGATATTGCAAAAGAAAACGAAATCCAAAAGTGAGAAGTTAGCCCCCCCTCTTTTCGAAAATCTAAATTCTGACAGTCGTATCAGGTTTTTCTAGGTTTGTTCTAAATTGTTCCAACGTATTTTAAAAAAAAGGTCGAAATTGGCCAAGATAATAGGAAAAAATGAGGTGTGGCCACCACACGACTTTCTTGTACGTATGAGCGTTTCAAATCATACAATTTTAAACATTATTTTATACAAAAATTATACAAACTCCTATTCTACGTACTTCCAGTCTCTTAATAAATCTCTACAGGATACATACTTAATGAGATATTTGCAAAAAAATGCTACTCGCTAAGAGTAAAAGTATTTCTTCCGGTCCGAATTTTGAATTTTCATTTATACGAAAAATATTTCAAATCCAACTCTAAATGCTTTTGTATTCTTGAAAAATATATATAGAATGCATAATTTGCGAAATATTTGCAAAAATCGCTATTCGATAAGAGTAAAAGTGTTACTTCCGGTCCGAATTTTGACATTTTCTTTATACAAAAGGTATTGAAAATTAAGTTCTAAATACTTTTATACTCGTAACGTACCTGTCTAAAAAGCATGACTTGCGAAATATTCTCAAAAAACTGATTTTCGATAAGAGTAAAAGACCTACTTCCGATAGAAATTTCGAAAAATTTTTTTAATAAAATTCTTCTCAAATTTAATTTTGAGTATATATGAATTCTTTACAAATCTGTTTAAACTTAGTAGTTGACGAATAATTGGCAAAATTCGATTTTTTTCACTAAACTACTACTTTCGGTCTGCCGATTTTACTGAAAATCTAATCAGATCTCAAGGGGGAGATTATATTCGTAAATATAAATTTGGAATTGATACCTATAGCGGTTTGGCCGCTATCGTGGTCACACACACACACAGACAGACACACAGAGAGAGACATTTTATAAAAACCAGTTTTTCGGTATCAGGGGACTTCAAAACGTGGACATCTGCAAAAATCTCGAGGTCGAAAATTTTCATCATCACAATACCGACTTCCTTATGCTACGTATAAGAAACTAATATACTACGTATAAGAAAGTAATATACTATATATAAGAAAGTAAAAACGATTTTGCAAGGGGCGGAATGACTTGCACTTGCCGCACATTACAGTGTTCAAGGAAGTTTTTGTATGATGCAGTTCAATAACAATAGGTACCTACTCTATTGTGATTTATAATAAACATCTAATATAAGCAGGAAATATTAAATATATATTTTATCAAGTAATATAGGTCATGTTCTATTATTACAAAACGATATTGTTACCAAATACTGATAAACTATTACAAAGAAAAAATCAAAACTGGCTGAGATAATAGGAAAAATCAATATTTTTTCAGTCCCCTTTTTTTAAAAAATCGAAATTCTGGCGGTTCTAAAGTAAAGTCATAATCGCCCCATATAAATAAAATTAAAATCAAACAAAATCCGGTTATTTTATTTTGTGAATAAGCCAAGCCACTTTTTCTTTTCATATTTTTTTTTCTGTGAAGACATGTGTGTCGACATTTTTACAGCACAAAAATACAACTATATCGGGTAGACGCTGTCGCTCCTTTCGCTTTCTGCACGTCGGCTTCGTAATGGATTTGTCTATACGTCCTAGCAAGCTGCACTATTTAGAAGAAAATGCGCTCTCTCTACGCACGATTCATAGGAGCGTACAGATGCCTCTTAATACATGGATATTCTGAGCATCGTTATCAGATTTTTATTTTCACCGAGCGGGTGACACTTGACAAGCGTAGCGAATATTAATGTGAATGACATTATGGTCATCTTTATTATCACAATTTTAAGTCCCCCTAGAAAATTTCAAAAAACAGCTTAACACTTGCAGCGCGGAAGAACTAGTAATTTGTGATGGTAACCAGATGGCGATGTGAGTGTGTCGTTAAGTTGAAGCAGTCAAGTGATCCCAACTATCGCAAGATTATTTGCAACCTGTGTTTGCAAACGATCTGCAAAGAGCAAGATTATGTACATGAAACTGAACAAAGAACTTTTATTACACATAATTACATGACCTGTTTGAGATTTTACTGGTACATTGCATATTAGTACATGTTTTGCATTTTGGATTTTATAACCTAATATCTGACAAAAGAATACAAGCTAAATATTGTCTGAACATGTTTTCCAATTTACTTGTAAAAGGCATAAGAAACGCTGATTATTTTTATTCTGAAGCAAATCTTTCTTAAACAACCTCATTAAAAACTAATCAGCACACTTTCCTGTTCAGAAATAAATCGAATATATTGATCTAAACCAAATTATATAAGAGAAGGTAAGTTTTATTCAACAGAAATGTTTGGTTTTATTTGTAATTGCTTTGTTATCTAGCATAATCAACTGATAAAACGAATGTTGCATATAAAGAATTGGAGATTTTTAAATTTAAGAAGAGTTAAACACGTTGACTGTAATAGAAGAATGAATAGAATTTATACTAGTTTAAAGCTTAAATAAATAATAATGATGAGTTTAGCTTAATCAAAAATGGTTGATTAGCATGCAAAAACTATGTTCAATGATATACCTGCGAGAAATGTTTCAAACAAGTTGCTTTTAGTATGTCAGTGAGTATGGTAATAATCATAGTGAACAGTAAGAATCTGGCAAACAAAAAAGTTTTTATAATTGGTGTAATACTTTTCTGACCTTCTTGTTGTTGCATGTAAAATTACTTTAATGTTAATGCATTTAATGGATATATCTTTATTGTCTATAGTAAAACTAACTGGAACATATTTACTTAATACATTCCTGAATTTAAATGAACCCCGAGAGTTCAATTCTGTCTGAAAATCTAACCTTTATTGTACTTATATTTAATTATTAACAGCAGACAAATTCATACAAATATAAAATAATCATTATATTCGGTTTCTAATAGTACTTAAGCCAAATTATTATCAAATTAATAGTTACATATTAGAATTATTGTCGGTAGTGCTAAAATCACAAGTCTAATTGATTATTTAGGGTTATAGTATCAAAATTAATATTACTTGACAGATCAAATTTTGCAACGTCTCAAATTTGACGCCATTTTAATTTTGGTGGCGCATGTCGGTGCGAGAGCGATTCTAGATATATCATTTTCAATTAAAATGTCGGACTCCTCATTGATTTTTATAAAATTGTGTGGATTGTCATAAAATCGATTATTTTTGGTCACATCCAGTGAATAGCTACATATTATTTGCACAAATTTAGTTTCTAGTAGTACTCAGTTGACACTGATTCAACTCCGGAATCATCAGATTTTCTGTATCTGAATAAATCAAAATTTTCTTTTTCTTCTTACTCTTGTAATCATATTCAATATCTTTTGTCAGTCTAAGTATATTCTTTAGGTAGGTCATAGGATTAACTTGATCTCTACTATCTTTATATTTAGGCCACATTTCCGGTCTTAAATATGGATTACAAGAATTCCTTTTTTCATTAAAAATAATCTTGTTACCAGCTCTTTTCATCTGTTCCAATTCTTTTCTTATATTTTCGAAGAAATCACATTCTTCTTGTTGGAATCTATTTATGGTTGATCGGTATTCTTCATCAACCAAATTAACTTTTCCTTGTAGAATTAGTGTTTTGTCTCTTCTTTATTATCTCTAATTCTTGATTGTAAAACATCAAAATGATTTTGGATGTCTTTTTGTTCCTGTTGTATTTCATTTTCCACAAACTTGCCAAGATTTTCTAAATCTTTCTTCATATTAGTTTCCAATTCTTTCGTCTTCTCTTCATTGTCCTTCAATCTTGTATCCATTCTTTGTTCCATGACAATCATATTTATTTGGAGATTCCTCACATTATTATGCATTCTTTCTTTATTTCCTCTAGCAAATTATTTATTTCACTATGTAATCCTTCAATACTATGTTTTGAATATCTAGTTGACATTGTATATTTTGTATATGTGTGTTTAACGTTTCACTATTTGTGTCAAATTTAAGGTCTAATTGGCCTTGTATAGTTGGTAAGTTTAGTTCCAAGAAACTTTTCATTTACCAAGTAGAAATGATAATCGCCTATATGTCGTATGTAGAAAATTATCAAATGCGGTTTTACACATCCTCTTAAAATATACATTTATATTTTTTTGAAATAACAGTCATACATGGTATATCGTGTCAGAAACAAGCATGGGTTCGCTGCCAAATATCGTTGATGTCAGGCTTGAACCATCGATTAGTGCGATAAACACGGAAAAGAGAAGACCTACTCCGGCTTTAAAAAGACTATTTAGCAGGGAATCGATTGGTTCAAATACAAAATATACATACGTATTGTATCCACCTTCCAATTACGACTATAGTCTTTGCGGAAAAGAGTTTTTGTTGAAACTCGCGCAAATTGTAAGTGGCAAAATGAATCAGACTTAATGTGCAAGTATTTATTTGTATGTTTTATTTTCAGTTAGTATGCGTAGTGTGTGCCGGATTATTTACAGATGGCGTACAACAAAACGTGGAATTATCTACAATATACGTACTATTTCCGAACATCGTCTTCAGTTCTTGCATCATTAACACCAGCGTGATCGCTTTAGGATACGTGCTGGGTCAAGTTATGCCCGATGCGTTGATAAGAATATTTACTATATTTGCTATTATGTTATTCTTCGTCTCCACATGTATTACGTTTTCGACTTGGTATGAAATAAATGAAACAGATGAAGAATATGTACATGATAATTTTTTACCCGGAAGATTACTTTTAGCCCAGGTGTTTACTAGTGCTCTAAATATTATCTTGTATACTGTTGATTTAGGCTTTAGTATTAGGGAAGCGATAAGAGGTATTTGAAAGCTTTATTTTTCGGTGAATGTACGTATTTAAATTACTAAATATTTAGTATATTCTTATTATTATTATTATTATTATTATTATTATTAATGTAAATAAATGTGATAAAAAGTTTGCAGTTTACATTTAATCATTCAAGAATATATATATATATATATATATATATATATATATATATATATATATATCATTATAAATTTAATTTGGAAATGTAGGCAACCTAGTTTACATTAATTATTGTGTTGTTGCCTGTAAAATTACAGAACTGCATCACAAGGCTCCCGTCTACTTGAAAGTAAATTGCTATTCTCAGATACACAAGCTTTGTACGAATAATCAAGTAATATTGCCGCGATGTCTTCTATTGTTTCCATAAAATACGGCAAAAAATTAATATTTTAAACAAACCATAGATCACCAACAACCCATCACAGTTAGAACTTGTGACACCTTGCTGCAGGGCAGAGAATACTCCAAACTAGGGTTGGGCGATAAACATCGATGTTCATTGAACATCGATATTTTAGGATCGATGTTCGATGTTTTTGCATCGATGTTTGCAATTTAGATTTATCGATAAACTATCGATGTTAGAAGAAATATAGTGAACATCGAACTTTTAAGGTTGACAAAATGTATTTGCACTATAATCACAAAATAAAACAGCGTCCTCTGTTGACAAATACAAAAATGTTTCCAAATTAACACCTCACATACAGGCTACGAGGATGTAAAATTGTCTACGAATGAAAGAAGTATTTAAATTTCACAGTGCTATATCATATAAATTCGAATATTTCATTTTAGGCTCTTTTAAATATTACTCAGTATAAATATTTAAATAATATATAATTAAATACATAAATTTATAGTACTTTTAATAATGTGCAGAATAAAAGTTAAATTATGTATGCATGCAGAATGAGTGAATATAAAACCATATCCATATGTATCTCGGTATTTGCCAGGGTAGTCAAAAAAAAAATGCAAGACTTTAAAATCCCAAATAGAAATCGTTCTCTTAAAAGTTTTGATGCACGTAAATGTATACCTATATTTTTTAAGTATCAGACGATTTAAGTCATGTGGTTGTTTCATGCGTAATTGCATAATATTGTTTTTTTTTATATAGTTTTTTTTGAGTAGTTTCTAACGTTAACTACATATTATGAATGTATATATTTCTTTTATTAATTTTTTTGAATAATGATATCTTTTATATCATTTTGTTAAGGACGTAAATTAATTAAGTTATAATAAAGTTTCTGTTAAACTGCCAAAAAATAAATCTATAAATAAAATTATCGATGTTTAAAAACATCGATGTTTGGTAGTCGATATTTTGCAACCATCGATGTTGATCAACGATGTTAACATCGATGTTTGATATCGATGTTTACCCACCGATGTCCCATCCCTACTCCAAACTGCCCCAAAGAGAAAGGACACTTAATGTTAAACTATTAGATATGTATTTTGTGTGACATCTATCGAGGAAGCATAGTACTATTGGACAAACTAGGCGTTCAACTTCAATAAAATCTGCATTCGAAGGTTGATATCTCAACTGACTTATTTAAATTATTCCTTTTGTAGTATTAATTTAACATTGTTTTACTTTTTTGATTACATATCCATTAAATTTAAAAGAAACATGTAAATAATTATATACATATATTATACTATATACTGTTATGCCTCTACGTTGGGCACCACAAATATACTATATCCTTCCACACAGATGGATGTCACAAATATACTATACCATTTCTCTATTTAATGGTAGTATTAATGCTCTAACAATTTGCAATGATTTTAATCTAATTTCTTTAAAATAATTATGATTCGTGCAACTTTTATCTTGATTCACTCTACAAGAAATAACTCTAAGTTGGACGATAATTATTTGTACACACTGTATCGACTTTTAGGTAAATAACTAGATAAGTGTAACTAAGTTCAGATGAATTGTAAAATTATACGTGGGAAAAATTTATCTACTCTTACGTTAACCTTTTGGTTATGTTTACATTTGACTAGCTCGTTCTTTTTATTATTTGATGAGACTCTAATCGTTCCCAGGGCGTTCGGTTTTCTTTGTGTGGTGTGGAATATTACTTTCGCATAAATGAAAGACAATATCAACGTGTAAAAAATTAAATATATTGGATTCAAAATATATAAATTAAAGCATCAAGGTCATCAATCAGGCAAATACAAACAATGCAAAATAAAACTGTTATGAAGAACGTCTCAGCTTCTCTTGGAAAAAAATTAAAATTGAACAATAACAGGTATGTAATTAAATTTTTTCTATTGGAAATACTTTTAGAAAATTAAATGTATAATAAATACGTTAATTCTTTTGAATTGTTTATGAATGAACTTAAATAAAAACACTATTCAAAAAAACCAACTCATGATGATATTGCTATAGGATAACTCTTACAAATATAACTATAATGCTTATATTAAATACATATAACTTAACTTGGCCATTAAATTAACTTCTGAATCTTTAAAATCGATTTTTTTAAATAAATTCTGTACGTACTTTTCTATATTAATCTGTTGTGGTATTTTTATTTTTAGATAAAGTTTGTCGGGTTCTCTACTCCGAATGGTTCTATCCTGATGTTCCACTTCTTCTGGATACTTTTCTTATGGACTGTTTTTCTTAATGGACTGCTTATCTGCCTATTTTTTCGACGTTCTATACTTTCCAACGTAGGTATTATGTTAGTTTAGCACTCTTAACACTATTCACTTTCTGGATTTTATTGTAGGTACGAGTAACAATTTTATATAATAAATACCTTATTTGGTACAATGTAAATGAAATTTTTATATAGATAATGTATATAATCGTGATAATAAACACTATTACCAGGTATTTATACTATTACTTTAATTACTAATTTTTAAACTAAATTTTGGAGAGCGTCTCTTTTAGCGTCTTCCCCCAGTGAAAAATTAAATTACTCTCCAATTGTTTTTTCTTTTCCTCATAATAATCATATAAATGCATCTTGATTTATATTTTTGAGGTGTGTATACTAAGTTGTCTAACTTTAAGTGGTTAAATATAAATATTTGTTTAAATTCATATGAATGTTATAATTCAATTTTAACTTGATTTTAAGGCTTTATTTGACTTCTAAATTTTATTAAGAATTTTTTAAACAATTAAATATCAATTTTTTTTTAACACTTGAGTCATTCTATAATATGGTATCTTAAGTTGCCTAGTTACTTATTTGTAATCACATGTTTTACACCTATACGCTTTTGGTAGGTAAATATTAGTATATTTTTGCCCCTTATTTGAATAAAAAAAATTAGTATCATAATTTTTTTTTAAGTAATATTTTAATAACTAAAACTTCATTATGTTTACACATTATAATCGTAAATCATTGATATATGAAATCTACCTCTGATCTGACTAGTTTCAGGTTCTACTAATTCATATGTAGTATCACCGAATATCTTATTTATTCTGTACGGACCAATATAGTTTTTCATAAACTTTGCTACCTGTTTTTTACTTTTATCAGTGACTCTCAGATTTTTAATAATGACTTGATCTCCGATGTTAAACTTTTTATAATGTTTTGGCTTCTTTTGTTTTTCCATCTTGTTCTTCTTTCTTCTGTAATGTTGTTTTATGATTTCATACGTTTCTTTTAATTCTGCATATTCATCATCTAACCAAGG
This sequence comes from Amphimallon solstitiale, assembly GCA_963170755.1. Lineage (NCBI taxonomy): Eukaryota > Metazoa > Arthropoda > Insecta > Coleoptera > Scarabaeidae > Amphimallon > Amphimallon solstitiale. The sequence continues at coordinate 17,660,861 of OY720683.1, read as the reverse complement.
CCTTTCTGGTTTTTGATTGGTCATTAGGAAGATCGGTGATAATCCTATTTCGGTATTAGGTGTATTATTAATAATATGTTCTATTTTCTTTAATTTCTTATACCATATGTGGTGATTATCATTCATCATTATTCTTAAATATTTAATGATTTCCTTTATCATCCTTTCACATGGATTAGATTGTGGATGTCTTATACTTGTATGGTAACCTTTTATGTCTCTGTCCTCCAGATATTTTCTGTACCTATCATTTGTATAATAACTGGCATTGTCACTTAGAATAATACTTGGTTTTCCAAATTCCGTTATGTACATATCAAAAGCACATAAAGTTGTGTCAGTGTCACATTTTTCTGTAGGTATTAATTTTACATGTTTAGTATATAAGTCGTATAATACTAAGATATTCTTATACCCTTTAGAGCTTCTTGGTAATTGTGTCAAATAATCTACGGCTACGATATGTAATTTTTCCAGTGGTATTATGGTTCCTGCTAAAGTTTCATTTTTAAAATTCTTTTCTTTGGTCAATTGACACAGTTTACATTTTTGAATAAAATTTTTGATTATGTTGTTATCTTTCTTACAATAAAAAGCTTCTCTAAAGATTAACCAGGTTTTTCTGATGCCTATATGTTCAAATTTTGTGTGGATATAGTCAATGATTTTCAAAGTTTGTTGTGAGTCAAGTACAAATAAGTTTTTCCTTCCTACTTTCTTCATTAAGAAGTCATTCTCGATGTTGTAACCTTTATAATCACCTTTTTCATTTATAATTTTCTTGATACTTTTCAAGCTTTCATCTTTTTGTGCTTCCCTGACTATTGTTTTTGAACAAATTCCTGTACCTTTAAGATTGATATTTGTAATTAGTATTTCATCGGTATTCTTTATATTATATTTCCGGCTTAGGATATCTGCAACTATCATTTCTTTTCCTGGTTTGTATTTTATTTCGAAATCAAATTCGGCCAAAAGTAAACTCCAACGGTATATACGATTATTATTAATTTTGTGATTCATTAATGATACCAGAGCTAAATGATCACTCTCTATAATGAAATGTCGACCTAATAGGAAGTATCTCAGCTTATCTACGCTATAAATAATGCTTAACATTTCCTTTTCTGACACTGAAAATCTAATTTCGTTATTTCTTAGTGTTCTAGAGACAAAATATATGGGTACCTCCAATCCATTCTGATATTGCACCAATTCCGCTGCGATGGCATAGTTGGAAGCATCAGTTCGAAGTATGAATTGCTGTTGGAAATCCGGATGATGTAATTTCAGTGAACTAATAAATACGTTTTTTAATTCCTGGAATGCTTTTTGTTGATCTTCACCCCAGTTCCATTTAACATTTTTCTTCAACAACTGTACTAAGGGTAGGGTCTTTCTAGAGTAATTAGATATAAACTTATGATAATAATTAAGTATTCCTAAAAAAGATCTTATATCCTTAACTCTTCTTGGTTGTGGATACGATTTTATTTCCTCTAATCTTTCCGGATTTAATGTGATTCCTTCCTTATTTATAAGATAGCCTAAATAATTTACTTGTGTTTTAAAAAATTCACATTTCCTTAGATTTATTTTCATACCTTCCTGGCATAAAGTATTTAATATTATATTCAAATGTTGTACATGTTCTTCCTTATTCTTGGAAAATATTAGTATATCGTCAAAATAATGACTGCAAAATTGGTCATATTTATTTAAAATTTTGTGTAGAAATCTAATAAGTGCACTAGGACTACTTATTAATCCAAACGGAGCCACTGTGAATTGATAGATATTCCCATTGATATTAAAAGCACAATATTTCTTGGATTCCTCTTCAAGTCGTATTAACCAAAAAGCATGTTTCAGGTCAATTTTAGAAAAATATTTACATTGTCCGCATCTTGATATTAATACATTAATGTGTGTAGGAGCTTCAAAACCAGGTTTGACCCTCTTATTGGCTTCTCTCATATCCAAGCATAATCTCAAACTATTATCACTTTTTCGTACTATAACTACAGGATTGATAAAATAAGACGTTGATCTTTCTATAATGTTTTGTTCTAACAATTTTACAATTTCCTCATCTACTTGCTTTCTATATTGGTATGGTATTGGGTAGTTTCTTCCATTTAATGGTTCATCGTTTGTAACTACTATCTTATGTTCATAGTTTTTGGCAAAAGTCACCTCTTCATTGAATAATTTTCTATTCTTCAACAATATTCTTTTTAAACTTTCCTTAATCTCTTCATCGAATTCCATTCCATTTATTATTTTATTAATCTCTTCTATATAATCTTCTTTCTTCATATTTTCATAATTATTCATCATATTTTCATTTATCTCATATAATTCACTAATTTTATGTATAAACATATTTTTATTATTATCTATTATACCATCTTCCATAATTCCCTTTTCAAATTCCTTCTCATCATTAATCTGTTCATCATTCCTTGAAATATTACAATTATTCACCTGCATCTTCTTATTATCTTTTACTAACTCAATACTATTATCTCCTGTTCGCAATACATTTTTTTCAAAATCGATGACCATTTCATACCTTCTAATGTTATCTATTCCCAGAATACAATCAAAATTCATATTATCAAATATGTAAAATTCTAATATGTACGTCTTTTTATTTATAATCATTTCTAAACAAATCTTCTCCTGGATTATTCCCATTTTCTTCCTGTTTGTAGCTATAATATCCATCTTCTTTATTTTTAACAAGTGGTCTCTATAGTTTTCTATTTTCTCTAATACTTCTCTTTTAAGTAGTGAGATTTCTGCTGCGGTGTCTATAACCATTTTTAACTTTATATTTTTAATATCTATGTCTATCATTGGTATGTCATTTTCACTTAGATCTTCTTGTTCTTCATTAATACTGATAAAATTGTGTGGGTTGTCATAGAATCTGTTGTGTGTCACGTCCAGGTAATAACTACTAATAATGCATTGTTCACTTAATTCTTGGATGTACTCGGTTTCGACCGATGGTACTCCAGTGTACTCAGGTTCTCCTGGTCTGGATAAATTGGCGTTTTTTTTTTCTCAATTTCCGGTAAATCTCCATTCTCTTCATAATTACCTCCTCTTACATTTTCTTGAGGATGACTCTCAAATTCGCCATTAGGATGTCTCAAACTATATTGATTAATTTGAGGTCTATGGTATCCTTTATTCTGGAAATTATTATTACCATTTCCATTATAAGTTCCTCTTCCTTGTCCATTAAAATTTCCTTGGAAGTTACCTCTGTTAGGTGGCATTCCTCTTCTATTCTCTCCTTCATATCCCTTGAAATTATTTTCTTGATAATAATCCTGTCTATTGAGATTATTATTAAAATTTCCTCTATTATTCCTATAATTATTTCCTCTTCCTTGTCCATTATTATGAGAATTAAAATTATTTACGTTATGAGAATTATAATTTTCTTTATTATTATATCCATTTCCTCTCCCATAACTATTATAATTATACGAATTGTTCTCCCTATGGTTATTCTGGAAATTGCTATTACCATTTTTCTTCTGTATGTCCGTTAAATCATCAAGCCTTCTCAACGTTTCCATCAACTCTTCAATATTACCCACATTTTTACTTATAACTACCTCTCCATCTGTTAATATGAAATGATTAAGTATATGCCTTACAATTTCCTCTTCTGTTATTTCCGGTAGGTGTTTAGATTGATTAAACACATCCCTTGCATAATTTTCCCTACTTACATATCCTTTTTGATATCTTCCTGTTAGAAGTTTAATTTTCGTTCTGTCTTGAATATTCTTATTCCAATATTGCGTAATAAATTCTTTGCTAAATTGCTCGAATGTGTTGCACCTTCCTTCAACCATTTCATACCATTCCATGGCTCTTCCCTCCAAAGTTAACCTTACTAAATTCATCTTCTGGGTCTCATCTTCTATGTCATTCGTTAATTTAGCTATATTCTTTAAATACGTCATGGCATGTACTTGGTCTCGGCTATCTCTATATTTCGGCCACATCTCTGGTCTCAAATATGGATTATAGGTATTATTCTTCTCATTATAAATAATCCTATTCCCTGATCTTTTTATTAGGTCCAATTCTTTTCTTATTCTTTCGTAAAATTCCGTTTCTTCTCTCTGAAATTTACCTATGTCTATTTTGTATTGTTCGTCTACATAATTCACTTTTCCCTTCAATTCTAATGTATCTTCTTTAAGGGTTCTTACATCTCCCTTAATTTGTTTCGTTTCTTCTTTATTATCTTTTATTCTAGAAGATATAACATCAAATTGATTCTGTATGTCCTTTTGTTCATCCTGTAGCTTATTCTCTATTTTCTTGGTAAGATCCTCCATATTCTTCTTTGTTTTGACCTCTAATTCGGAGGTTTTCTGTGCATTTACTGTAATCCTTGTATCCAACCTCAGTTCCATATTAATCATATTTATTTGGATATTTTTAACATTCTCCTGCAATTCTTTTTTAATTTCATCCTTAAGATTACCTATATAGTCATGTAATCCATCCATGCTATCCTTATATTCCTTCTTTTGTATATCCAATTGTCCTTTTAAATTCTGTATATTTGTATTGATATCTTGCATGTTAGTATTTAGTTTTTGTTGCATGTCTGAGTTTAATTGTTGTTGCATGTCTGAGTTTAATTGTAAATTTGTGTTAAAATCTTGCTTCTGTATGTCTAGTTGTTTTTGCATATTTGTGTTTTGTGTCTCTATATTTTTAATATTTGTGTTCATATCTTGTAAATATTTAAACATGGTTTGCATATCTAACTGTTCTTCTGTGTTATCAGAACCTTCTCCAGCAGCTGATGTACCTTTTCTTGTATTCGGCATTGTTACAGTCTAATATGGCTTATAGAATAAATAAGAAATACCCTACTAACACGATTGTTACCTGTTTTTTTTTTTTTTCAGATACCAAATCAACACACAGAACAATGAGTAAACACAAGAAATCCACAAAATACTAATAAAAATCAAATATATGTATGTATAAACAATTCAATAAAACACTACCAACAGTTATGTCTCCTTGTTATTATTTTTTTTTTTTTTTTTCCCAATCTTGCTTTCCTTTACACGAAAGTAATTTCCTTCTTTATCACCCACGTTTATTTAAGTTATATTAAACTAAGTTATTTTAGTTTAAACGAGCCTCAAAGTTGGGCGGCCACAAATATACTATATACTGTTATGCCTCTACGTTGGGCACCACAAATATACTATATCCTTCCACACAGATGGATGTCACAAATATACTATACCATTTCTCTATTTAATGGTAGTATTAATGCTCTAACAATTTGCAATGATTTTAATCTAATTTCTTTAAAATAATTATGATTCGTGCAACTTTTATCTTGATTCACTCTACAAGAAATAACTCTAAGTTGGACGATAATTATTTGTACACACTGTATCGACTTTTAGGTAAATAACTAGATAAGTGTAACTAAGTTCAGATGAATTGTAAAATTATACGTGGGAAAAATTTATCTACTCTTACGTTAACCTTTTGGTTATGTTTACATTTGACTAGCTCGTTCTTTTTATTATTTGATGAGACTCTAATCGTTCCCAGGGCGTTCGGTTTTCTTTGTGTGGTGTGGAATATTACTTTCGCATAAATGAAAGACAATATCAACGTGTAAAAAATTAAATATATTGGATTCAAAATATATAAATTAAAGCATCAAGGTCATCAATCAGGCAAATACAAACAATGCAAAATAAAACTGTTATGAAGAACGTCTCAGCTTCTCTTGGAAAAAAATTAAAATTGAACAATAACAGGTATGTAATTAAATTTTTTCTATTGGAAATACTTTTAGAAAATTAAATGTATAATAAATACGTTAATTCTTTTGAATTGTTTATGAATGAACTTAAATAAAAACACTATTCAAAAAAACCAACTCATGATGATATTGCTATAGGATAACTCTTACAAATATAACTATAATGCTTATATTAAATACATATAACTTAACTTGGCCATTAAATTAACTTCTGAATCTTTAAAATCGATTTTTTTAAATAAATTCTGTACGTACTTTTCTATATTAATCTGTTGTGGTATTTTTATTTTTAGATAAAGTTTGTCGGGTTCTCTACTCCGAATGGTTCTATCCTGATGTTCCACTTCTTCTGGATACTTTTCTTATGGACTGTTTTTCTTAATGGACTGCTTATCTGCCTATTTTTTCGACGTTCTATACTTTCCAACGTAGGTATTATGTTAGTTTAGCACTCTTAACACTATTCACTTTCTGGATTTTATTGTAGGTACGAGTAACAATTTTATATAATAAATACCTTATTTGGTACAATGTAAATGAAATTTTTATATAGATAATGTATATAATCGTGATAATAAACACGTTATTACCAGGTATTTATACTATTACTTTAATTACTAATTTTTAAACTAAATTTTGGAGAGCGTCTCTTTTAGCGTCTTCCCCCAGTGAAAAATTAAATTACTCTCCAATTGTTTTTTCTTTTCCTCATAATAATCATATAAATGCATCTTGATTTATATTTTTGAGGTGTGTATACTAAGTTGTCTAACTTTAAGTGGTTAAATATAAATATTTGTTTAAATTCATATGAATGTTATAATTCAATTTTAACTTGATTTTAAGGCTTTATTTGACTTCTAAATTTTATTAAGAATTTTTTAAACAATTAAATATCAATTTTTTTTTAACACTTGAGTCATTCTATAATATGGTATCTTAAGTTGCCTAGTTACTTATTTGTAATCACATGTTTTACACCTATACGCTTTTGGTAGGTAAATATTAGTATAATATATAATTATAAAAAAAAATACATAAATATTTCTAGATTCAGCATAGGTGTTCTTATCGCACACTATATAGTGTAACTATTGATTACAGTGGTTAATAAAAAAAACAGAAACAGGTGTGATTACACACATTTAAAGGAATCGTTGCAAAAAAGATTACTTAAGAAGGTAATCCGTAATGTATGGAGGTATACTCTTTTTGAGCATAAAACACATCAAAAAAATAACACAATTATTTGTAATACACTTCCGTATATATCGACTGCTGTCCATGTTAACGTTCCAAAATTTAGAAAATAAATTCATTGTATGGAATAAGTGCTTGTAAGCTAATATTTATTAGATATAGGCTTACTTACGTTTATGGCGAAAATAATTTAAGAAAACTTCTAACCTAACACAAGATAAAAAGTCTTTTTGTACTAATAGACTATTTTACACAAACTAACAATAAAAACTACTATACTACTGAACTAATAAATCAACAAAGAAAACTTATAAACTAACACAAAATAATAAGCCTTTAAATAATACACTATTTAAAAGAAATTTGAAAACAAACTAAAAAAAACTTCAAACAACCACTTCTGAACAAATAAATCAAATAATTCCTACACAGAGTCATCTACAATGTTAGATTACAATTAATCACGAGTATTTCCCTTCTTCCTCGTCGGATGGTGCTCGAAATCGAAACCCAATTGCCCCATAAATGTGCCCCCCTACTGCTGCAGGGTTACCAGTCATTTAAAATCGAAGTCGCCACTGTCATTGCGAAAAAGTGCCAATAAGCGCCAAATTCAAACGTGTGCCAGAAATTTTAAAAAGATTTAAAGTATTTAGAAGAATTTCAGTGGGATTAAATACTTGGATGTAATCTACATTTGTGTTTATTTTCTTATGATAAGAAAATAAAAAACACAAACATAACATAGGTGTATACCGATAGGTCCAGCCCGCGACGGGCCATACATAGGCAACAATATACGTATGGAACGTAATGCTATGTGGCAACGTGTGTACGATACCACTCCGCGTGCGCAACCTAATTCCGATAGTCGAGCGCAACAGATGTCCCGTCATTCGTATTTAGCTGTGCATACGTAGAGGTAGTTATCATGTCAGTGTATACAACCGCAGAGAAGGTACAAATAGTTTCGTGGTATCTTGCAGGCAATTCCTGTCGAACAACCGCTGATTTATTTGGTGTAGAGTACGTAAATCGGCCTATTCCTTCGCATTCGACGATTGAAGTGACTTTCTTAAAATTTGAATTTATTTTGCAGAATTATTGATTTTTTTACTTTTATCTTTTAGAAAACGTTATTGTTTTTTTATTACTTAAAATTACTTTTCCGTAGCAGCTAAGAATACAATAATAAAAATAAATTGGACCTTATTATGTCTGAAACAAATGGGCAAATTACGTATACAGAACGAATATGCAAACGACTATATCCTTGCGCGGTTAAAGTCTTACTAAATTCTTAACTAACTGCAAATTGAAGCTGCTGCGGGTAGAGGGGTTTCGGTGGGGGTTTCGGTGTTGCCACTCATTGCTGACTATGGCCCGTTCCGAGCTGGACCTATCGGTATAATAACATTATAAAAATAACGAATATAATAATATAAATAAGAGGTAGGTAATACATATTTGATAAAATAGTTACCCACACTTTGGCATAAAAAAAAGTAAACCAGCTACTTAAAAACGAAAGAAATTACAAATTAAAAATCATTGTGCATAAATTTTAATCACTTCCATCGACTATAATTTGTAATTCCTCTAGTGTTTCATTATCACTGTTTTTAGGACATATAGTTTATTGTTCATTTTACTTAGCATATTTCTACTAATGATACTTTAATACATGTGAAAAACAAACCCATAAGTCGGAATTGTTTTTTTCACTTTGACAGCGAAAAAAGTTCACTTTAACTTTTAAATCGGCAAAAAAGTTGTTTAGCATTGGCTGACCCGACAACCATTTGTGTCTTCTTGTTATATCATAAAAATCAACGAACTCGTCAAAATGAAATATCAAAGTCGACGCAACCCTAAGCTTTGCTTTATTTTATCATCATAGTGTTCGTTGTGAAGTGTTATGACATAAAATCTGCAAAGTCATTGTAAGCACAGACTAAACAATCCAGACCGGCAACTTAAGAGGGGCGTTTACCTGTCGAAAATTAAGGCATGGCCGTTTCGCGTTTTTTAAACTCAGTTTGTAATTTTAGAATCTCAAATTTGGGTTAGTGATGCAAAAGGCATCAATTTATAATGGCAAGGTCCGTTTTTGTACTAATTTATTTTCTTAAAAAAGTTATGTGTCTCAGAAATAACCCCAAAAATGCATGAATTTGATGAATGTCTACTAACTAAGGCTGATACAAAAAAAGAAAAAAACGACCTCCCCGCGCCAGCTGCACATTTGATGTACGACATAAAAAAAAAACTTTCTGTAATTATTTTTGAAGATAAAAAACATTAAACAGTAAACATTGTCACACACATTTTACACGTCGTTTTTCGAAGCTTTTGCGTCGTCTATCCCCACTATACGGTATCTCTACCAGTCCTAGGGAAGACAAAAATCTATCGGAATCGGTCGGATATTCCAAGTCAGAGTGACAGTTTGTAATTAAAAAGAAATGTCATATAATATTCGAGTGTAATGTCACGAAATACGAATGGGTGTCATGGAGACAAGGTTTGTCAATAAAACTAAAATTGACATGACTGACAGTATAGAGAAATTGTAGAAATAAATGTATGTGTCTATTTAATGAATTGGATATAAATATACGTAAATAACATTAATTAGTGATATTAAATAGTTACTCCTATAACTGCGTATTCTGTTTTTTTTTTTAAATTAACGAACGATTCACGCTACAATAATATAAGTTATGGGCAAGCGAAAATTGGATTATCATAAAAGATCAATCATACAAAGAAGTAAGCATGCAAATCGTATGAAAAATGAAAATACGAGGTAAGTAATTTTTAGTCTACAATTTTATTTACATTATTTTGATATTTGTTAATTCGATTTAATTTAACTAAGTACATAATACCAATATGCGAGTAGATTTCAGAATTTAAATATTTGACGATTCATTTTATGTGTATATTAAAATTTTCATTTTGGATTGCCTTTCTTACAGTCCGCTTTTAATACATACGCTTTTGCTGTTAGGTCTGATGCAACTTCCATTGATTTGTCATCCCCTGAAGGGGTTAATGTTGGAAACTCTGAACACATCTATTTAAGCAACTCACAAGGTAATGGGAAGTACGTATTACAATCGAAACTGTAGACTTTGGGCATTATTTACAAATTTACAAATTATTACAGTTACAAGCTTCCACCTGAAAATGAACCCGAGGAAGGTAATTTTCTTGTAAAAAAAGAAACCAGGAACGATAATTCAGCAGTTAAAAAGTTTTGGCGGCCATGAATCGTCATATGGATGCAATTCAACACACATGACTTTTTTAAAAGAATTGAGAAATGGATTAAATTGTAAATTTGTATTTAAATGTAGCATATGTGGTGCAATTGAAAAACTTTTTTCTAACATTGAACGTGATAGCTCAAAAGATATGGGCATAAATGAAGCTGTGGTAAGACATTTAAAAATTTGTAATCACCTGGAAGTCGTTATGATTACGGTGTCTATGTGTTATTGTACTATTTGCTCTTTATATGTTTTAATGTACATAGAAATTAGACTCAAAATAATGTTAGGTGTATATTAGTGTAAAAGTCAACATTTTCAAGGAGATGCTTAAAATATTTTGAGTATGGCTAAATAGCTACCGCAAACGCTTGTCTTCAAAATGTGCATTGTAGGTTTTTGGAAACTTGTGCACGGGACAAAGTTTTACTCAAATGGAAGAGCGTTTTTCAATTATGAATATGCCTACCATGTCTTCGCGAACGTATTATGATATACAAAAGCACGTTCATGAAGTAATAAAAGAAAATGCCGTGGAAGAAATGGCGGAAGCTGCAGAAGCAGAGAAGGCTGAAGCTATATCTAAAGGAGAGCTAGATAGTGATGGGTTTCCACTTCTAACTGTAGTTGTTGATGGTACTTGGGCTATAAAATCATATAAGTCTAAATAATATATTAAACACAAGAAGTTCTTCATAAAAATTAAGAATACTTGATTATGTACATAATTTATTATATATTATTATTTGTTATACACATGTATGTATTTGTATATCGATCAATTATTTGTAATAAAGTAACTTCATCATTTCTGAAATTGTTTTTTTATAAGAATTTCTTTTTTATTATTTTTTTCTAGATCTATTTTATCATTACAATTGTACATTATAATGAGAAATAATGTTGTACTATTGTGATGGCTGAAAATAAATTAAAAAGAGAGTATTCTTTTATTCTAAACAAATTGAATGTATTAATTTTCATCCGACTTTAAGATGTGCATTAAAGCGAAGTGAAAATGAACCCATTTAATTTGTTCACATCCAAAAATAATAATTAAATATTTCAAAATATGAATAAGTAAGTATATGAAAGTAATACGTGACTAGACCCGCAAGAGGACAGTTCCGTAAGTTTTTCATTCTTTATACATATGTTTCCCATCTATAGTATTCCTTTATCTATGAATAAAACCGAAGCGTTCGGATCGGAACCTCATAACGTGTAGCTCCACCCACTCACACCCCCTTGCGTCGACTCGTCCCGCGAGTAATATAAGTTGCATACGTTTCTATTTGTAGGTAAAGGCCCCTCTTAATCCTAAATTTTATCCAGAGTACTCATCCTTGTTTAGCAAACGTAAATTTCAATACTCTACCATCTTTGTCAGATTCACTGAACTTGGAGATGAGATGGCGCTAGCGTCAATTGAAATGTTTTTATGCTGCGGTTCTATGTCATTCAAAAATACATTTCAAATTTGACACGTTTGACATATTTTTGCGATCCTTTGTCGTATATCGTATTAATTATATGTTAATACAAATATGGTGTCCAAGTGTTTAGTGTGCGGGAGCTGCATAGTTGGATATCAGAAGAATCTGCCTCCATCACAAATTGGTAAAAGGCATAGGTTTTTCTTATCTCCGTCCGAGATCTTTAAATCAAGATGAATTAGAGAACCTGTTTGGTGCTGTTAGATCGCGATGTGATTGTAATGAGAACCCAATAGTCTCACAATTTATTACAAGCCTCAAAACCCAAATAATTAATGGGCTAAATAATAAAAATTTACAAGGGACAAATTGTGAGGAAGATGACGCACACATTTTAAGTAATTTAATATCCTTCATTGGAGTGGATGCAGTTCCTGAAAGCGAATTAGGTATCGACTCTTTCGATGTGGAAGTTGTAAATGAAGCAACTCAGTTTCAGTTGGAAATGTCGAAACAGATTTGCCATGTAATAGGTTTATATATTTTAAAGAATTTTCGGCTGACAAATGCGAGCTACATTATCCATCAGAATGTTTAGTAGTGGCTGTTGGCCATACTATAACTGAATTGGAAGTGATATTAAATACTACATCGAATTATAAAAATATTTGTAAAAAATCTGTCACCTTATTAATGCTGTTCAGTTTACTTTCCTTTGTGAAGTACATCACGATTTTGTGAAGGAAATTATTGTTAAAGGAGTGTGCAAAATAGGTATTCCTTGGTATTGCAAGCGGGAAAATGAACAGAGGAGGCAGCCGAGATCTGATGTTCGTGCTACACAAAGAAAAACAGCTAAACTAAGAAATGTATAAATTTCTTATAAACATAATTGTAACGAAACAAGTGCACAAAGAAAGGCAGACTTCCGAGCGACAATAAAAAGAGGTTGTAAATCATCTCGACGCGACTGGTAAACATCATAAAGCAATAAATCATCCATTTGCGTTGTACTGCAGAGACAGAATGTCTGTCGAATGTTCTACAAACATCGAGAGGGAGATGGACTTTACGCGAATGCTTCCAGATGTTTCGTATGTGTATATAAGGCGGCTGGGTCACCGATGGATGAGTAATTCCGGTATAAGAACTTCCTTAGGTAGTAGTCGCGCGGAACAGACCAAAGTAAAAATAAATATAAGAAATAAATAAATAGTTCCTTAAGTGGTAGCCGAAGAGTAGACATAAATATTACCGTGTTATATAAATAGAAGTGATTTAAATATACGGACATAAATATTAGAGTGTTATATAGAAATAAATACCTGTGTTAATTTAAAGCGTAGTAGTTTAAGTGTGATACATTAGTTTTATATTTTTATATTGTAATTAATTTTACGTGTGTAAATATACAGACTGTTTTAGATAAATAAATTGCATGAGTTGTTTATGGCGAACCCGAAAACGTTACATTATTTTGTAAAGTTAATAAGATAAGATTGGCATTTCCTTTGATTAAGAAGCGCATTTTTGACATGCTCTTTGCCTTGCAGGTTTGATACCTTTTGATTTGTGTATTAGCATTATTATTACTATTTTGTTGTTGATTTTATTTTTGGTAATCTGTATAACATCAATTTTATATACTATAGACGGGTAATATTAATTTTCTACACCTGCATATTTTTCTGTTATATATCACATTTACTGTTAGTTTAAGGGACAAATTTCAAATCAGCATTTTTGTAATGAACTATTGCTGATTTTGTTCCTTTTGGTACATATTAGTTACAGTTTTTATTTGTCATATTACACAAGATTTGTATTATTATTGTCTTCTCATTACAGGTTATGTAATTTAATTTTATTATGTTTCTATTGTATAAGTATATGTATCAATAAAAACTAATGTTATTATATACTTATATTTTCCTTGACAGTTTTCACTTATTAGATTATTATATTTCTCTTAATCTTATATAGAGTAGTAGTTTATTGTGTCTAATAGATCACCGTAAGAGGGATGTTATAATACATGTAAGTAAAAGATTAATATTTATATTTCGTATTACATATTTAATATGTAACACCACAAAATTACACATAAGATGCTCAAACTACGGTTATAATTGTTTCAGTAAGTAATATATATTACCATAGTTTTAGTAACTTTTGTGTATGTTTTTGTTACATAAATAACGTATTTAAGTAAGTAGATTTTCCTGAAATTTTGTTAGGGCCATAATTTGTCATTCTGAACAACTTTTCTTAGTAATATTTTAGCATACTGCGAACGAGAAAGGTACTTTACCTGAAACGGAAGTAGATCTTGCTCAACTGTCAAGGCCTACGTCATATCACAAACTCGAAACTATACTTTAGTTCCGCACACCTCTTGTAACATCCTAGGACACGCTGTATATGGCTAAATTCCAAAAAATAAAATTAATTACTCGATACCTGAAAATTACCTTACATAAACTGGTGGTCCACTAAAGATTTTTTTTTTCGTATAATTTACACTCCATTAAAAAAAAACTGAAAATACGAGGATCATCCAGACACTATAGAGTATAACCTTAAAAAAAAACAGATCCCAGCTCTCTTGATTGCTGAGATATTACTAGATACCGAGTACACGAAAAACCGATCTTTCGGCCTTTTTGCAATTATGAATTTATTCGCGAACTCAAAATTCGAACCCGGAAGGTGATTTTGCATAAAAATCAGCTTCAGTTTTTCGTGTTAGATATTACCAGTATTCTCCGAATACTAAAACCGGCGACAACGGAGCCATAAATTACAGGCGGATTAGGTTAACTGACAACTTCTTTTCTCTTTGTTTTTCCTTAACATAAGAGAGAGCGCGCGGACCCTCAAAAATTTGTCTTTTATTACATTTGCATGAAAAGCAGTGGTCCTATTTCAAATCGCATTCTGGTTGGAGCGGACGTTGTCAGAAATCGGTAACAACTAGAACTGTCAATACTTCTTATGAACGATATCAGTCAAACGCCCTGTATATTTTACACAATTAAATTATTACACATTAAATTATTTATAAAATATAGATATAAAATAAATAGTACTAAAATAATGTACAATCTAATTACCTAATATATTAATAAATCGTTCATCAATTGAAATCGTACAATTATTTCAATTCCAAACAATTGAAAAACGCTTACGTTAATCCCTTACTTAAACTTACATTCAACATTATTTCTACTTCCAATTCAAGCACGTCGCGTCGTATGAAAGGAGCAAATGTTCTATTTTCAATGAACAAACATAAACAAACAATCTTTCGACGCAACGCTAAAAATATCCGCTTTATTTTATAATAAAACTGTATGTTTTATGTACGCATAAACAAATTAGTTTTAGTAACAATACTATGTGCTAAACTTAACAGTACTGATCGGAGTCAGTTGAGAAGTGCAGTACAGATACTTAGAGATATTAAAACTATGTCTCTGGAATTAGGAGAAGAAAATATTGAAGAGACGAAAGCATCGCAATTAAGGCGTTTCTTTAGTTTAGACTCCGCGACAAGTTTCGTCAAGTACCCTAATTACTACATAGAGACAGATCAAAATGACAGATTTGAAAGTGTATGTGGGTACGAATTTGGCTTAAAACTGGCGGAATTGGTGAGTAATCATTTCAAATTAATCACAATTAAATATTTAATTATGCAAACGAATTCAGATAGTTTGAAAATTTAAAAGAACTATTTAATCACTTTTAGGAATACTTTACGGTATACTAAATCCGTAAAAAAAAATTACTTATTTGTAAAAAAAAATAGAAATATAATATTAGATTAGAAGTAACTCTTCTCGATTAATTTTAATTATTCTATGTGTAATTAAGTCATGGCAACTCATATTTTTAAGCTATTGTACAGTACGATAAAGTGTTTGTTTACCTCCGTAAAACGCTATGGTAACGCATCGCTTTATTGACGGTTGTAAAGTACTTTACTGCCGCTAATATCTGTCAACACAGACACGATTGTATTACACGAAACATAAATCGTTTGTCGCTGTCATGAAATATCATAAGTCATTATACATTTATTTTTCAAATGACGAATTTTTGCGGTTGGCGATAAAATTTTGTATGCACCACGTCAATAAAGTGCCTTTATCGAACTCGTCTTTTATTCGCCTCGTTCGCTTGGCTCATAAACCAGACTCGTTCGATAAAGGATCACTTTACTGACTTGGTACATAAATAACTATAGCGCTACGCTGGGACACCCGGTATGATCCCTATAATATCTATTATCTTTACTATTTTCTCAGAAAATTATATCTGAAGAAGCTTTTAATTTATTTATATTTCGCGTGTATAAAGTTTCTGCAATACATTTTACGTTATACATAAAGAATTTTTGCCGCGAATATGCGAATCTGAACCACTGTGTGACGTCTTCGGAATTTATATTAAATTTGCCATCTTGTTCCAGTCTGTGGGTATAGTTAGCATCGGCATGTATTCAACAGCCGTTCTAATAGTACCGTGTGACAACATTCGAAGAAGAACTGGTGTATTGGAATCCAGGATGACTTCATTGATGTTTCCCAATATCGTCTTCTCGTCATTCTTGATCATCACCAGCGTCATAGCCCTGAGTTACGCCTTGAAGCAAATCATTTCCAAAGCAATTGTCCGAACTTTCAACGCCATTGGAGCAGTGTTGTATTTTGTGTCCGCCTGTGTGTCCCTACATGTTTGGTACAATTATTTGTACACGAAAATAGAAGACGACGATTTTGTACCATATGTAATGTTTTGCTCACAAATTGTAACGTCATTTTTCAATTCGATATTATACAGTGCAGATATTGCTGTCAGTCTAAGAAGGGCATGGCATGTCAAATAATATAATTGTAGTTATATATATTTCTTTTGATTCTTATATTAAATCAAAGTCAAAAGGCATTACTATGGAAGGATTCAAAAAGACTGTCTATCCGGTTTCAAAGATACATAATACGTACTATAGACCGTCTCAACCTTAGTATTCAGTATGTGTGGTATGTGTCTTATGGAGACAGACAATAATTGTCAGTTCGAAAATGACAGGTTAGGATGGTAACTCATAATGACACGACATTTTAAATACTTGTTGGTTAGGATATTATTTTAATATATTATTATATTATAATATTAATTTGACATTTGACAGCAAGGTTATGTTGTGATACTTACACCACACCGATAATACCAACCATAAACATAATAAATCGAACTGACAACATTGCCTTGAAATAAAAAAGACAGTTTATTACAAATTGCTTACGATAGTAAAAGAGGTATATATCCCGTAAGAGACTACTTAATACTAAGGTTGAGACGCTCTATAGACATGTGCCGCCTTTTCAACAAATAGGATTGAGAAATGTCGAATAAGACAGAAGCTTGATCAAAAAGTCACGACAATTTTTAAGTATCGCGGGCTGTATAAGTCCGGTTTGTACAATTTTGTTGTTGTTGTGAAATAATAAAAATAATAATAAAATAAAACAATTCATATTGTTTTTATGTCATAAGTGCACATGTTTTCAAGTAAAATAATAATATTATAACTATTCTATTAATTCACATGACAAAATTTAAACTTTTTAATGAATAGCAAAATTACAGTCAAACATAATTGGTACCTGCTTACACATTACTGGCGGACGTCTAAAAAATATAATAAAACTCTCTTTAAAGTTCTTTATAAAGACAATAGGCAACCTACTACTCACACCTGTATATTCATGTTAGCTATACTAGTGTGCACATTAAGTTGCCTACCTTGTAAAAATGAAATTATTTTTGTCAGAAAACGAATATTATTATAATTACCTCTAAATAATTATTTCAGGGTGTTATTCTTATTAATAACATGTATAATTTCTATTGACTTTTACACATTAATAAAACCATAAGTACGATATACCTAGTACTTTTTATTCCTTTTACATCTATTATTTTAATGTATGTAAACAAATGTAGATAAGTAACATTGTATAAGATGTTCTTTGATTAAAGCGTGTTAGAGAATATTATTTATAGAATAATTACAGATATTAGATAGAATAATAACTTTAGAAAATTAATCAAACCTTTTCTGCTTTAGCCAAGTTTATCCACAGCTTTCTCCAGGTAGAAAACTTCTTTTGATCACTAAAATTATATTTCATTTCTTTCGTGGCATAACGCGTGCTCAACGGAGACCGATAATTACAATATTCGTTATCGAGTATTATTTGCGTATCCATTTTGTTCACAAATCCAGTATTAAAGGTCCACAGTAAAATTAAATACCGGTAATAAACAAAATTCTAACCTCAAAATCGCACGTTCGGCGTTAAACAGCTGATAACCTCGCTTGCGTCGAATAGACTCCGAAATAAAAGCACCGACTGCGTTACCCGCAAACACACCCGCAAATAAATGATTAAAGTATTAACTTATTAAGGATACACTTAAGAATATAAGTGATATAACAATGATAAAAAAAGGTCACGATCTCTGCTGGAAGGCTTGTCGTTTGTTGTTTGTCGAACATTATTTCTTAATTGTTATTGAAGTTTACTCAATGGAAGATTTATAAGAAATTTCTTATTTTACTTAAACAGCATATTCTATAAATTGAAAACATTCTGTTCATGACTATCTTCAATGGAAAATATTTCTGTAAAAACAAATTTATTATAGTTTAAACGTCAATCTATGTTTTCATGGAAAAATTTCTTATTTTTATTATTTCTTTGTGACTTTAAATTTTAAAAGAGAAAAAAGAAATAGATACCTATAAAGAAAGAAAATATTGTAAGAAATAAGGGAGAGTTAATTTCGCTTTCAAAATAAATTATTACAGAATATTATATGATGATATATTTGATTTTAATATATAGATATGTCCAAAAAATTAAATATCAACTTAGTAAATGTTTTGGAATTACCATTTGGTACCTAATCATTTTGAGGGCAAGTTGATACATTTTCTTCAGCCAGAAAGTGAATCATATACTTGAGAAACAAGCTTCTCGCAAAGCCTTTTTAATTTTAAACAGTGTTACGAGTTTCAATTATTTTTGTTAAATATAATATGGGTAGTTGAAGGACTTTAACGGAGGCAACAGACATACACCGATAAACAAAAACGGCGTCAAATTTAAGATGTTGCAAAATGTCACCTGGCGTTTACCAACAAATAGAACCTTATGCAACTTATATTACTCGCGGGACGGGTAGACGCAAGGGGGTGTGAGTAAGTGGAGCTACACGATATTCGGTTTCCATCACAGCGCTTCGGTTTTATTCATAGATTAAGGAATACTATAGATGGGAAACATAATGTGTAAAGAATGAGTACTTACGGAACTGTTGATGTTGTTGATGTTTTGTAATATGCCAATTTTCGCTTGCCCATAACTATTATATTATTATACACTCGAATATTATTAAAGGTATATATGACATTTAAGTGCCAGTGACAGTTTGTAATTAAACTGTCACTCGCATTTAAGTCTGCAATAGCCGACCGATTCCGATAGATTTTCATCTTCGCTAGGACCGGTAGAGATACCGTAAAGTGGGGATAGACGACGCGAAAAACCTCGTGTGAAATGTGTTTAAGAATGTTTACTGTTTAATGTTTTTTATCTTCAAAAATAATTACATATATTTATTTTTTATATCGTACATCAAATGTGCAGCTGGCGCGTAGAGGTCTTTTTTTCTTTTGTGTACCAGCGTTAATTAGTAGACATTAATCAAATTCATGCATTTTTGTGGTTATTTCTAAAACACATAACCTTTTTAAGAAAATAAATTAGTACAAAAACTGACCTTGACATTATAAATGTATGCCTTTTGCATCACTAATCCAAATTTGAGATTCTAAAATTACAAAATAAGTTTAAAAAACGCGAAACGGCGATGCCTTAGTTTTCGATAGGTAAACGCTCCTCTTAAGTTATTTCATCCAATGAAAATGTTTAGTATGATTGGAGCTAAAATGTCTCTTTCTCTCTCTTTCTGTCTATCTTTGTGTGTATGTGTCTATTTGTGTGACTACTATAGCAACCAAACGGATTTTAAAAAAATAAAAAAGTGAAATTAGAAAGATTTTATAAAAGATTTTTTCAGAATTCCTATCGGACGTAGGTTGCAATATCTCTCAATTTATTCATTCTGTACAGATTTTTCTAGAATACAAAAGTATTTAGAGTTGGAAACATTTTTGTATATAAAAAATTTAAAAATACTGGTTAGAAGTAACACTTTTACTCTTGTTAAAAAGCAGTTTTTTTGCAAATATCTAGTAAATTTACATAATATACAGATTTAGTATTTAGAGCTGTATTTGAAGTAATTTTTGTATGAAAGAAATTTAAAAATTTGGCCGAAAGTAACACTTTTACTCAGAGGTTTATTTTAGT
The DNA here is from genome assembly GCA_963170755.1 of Amphimallon solstitiale. NCBI lineage: Eukaryota > Metazoa > Arthropoda > Insecta > Coleoptera > Scarabaeidae > Amphimallon > Amphimallon solstitiale. The sequence continues at coordinate 17,640,667 of OY720683.1, read as the reverse complement.
AACAACATACAAAATTTAAAACTTAATTTCGAACAACTTTTATATACACGTTTCCAAACGCACTTATTCAAGTCGTGTGGTGTCCAATAAAGAAAATATCACAGATACAAATAGGAGAAAGAATATTAAAGGTACAACCGCAGACACGTGTTTCAGACTTGTTGGTCGCCGTCAGTGCGGTGCAGCCAAGAAATAAAGTAGAATTATTCTTGGAGATAGAAACAAAAGGAGACCATCGGAAAGACCGACTATCCGCGATATTTCTTTTATTGATTTAACATTCCTGGCTTGGACTATACACGAGTGGATAATGTCTGCCTCGTGGTGTCAGTTGCTGTCACTCAGATGTGAGGATCTTCTGACATTTAAGGTGCAGGTGGTGGTCTGTCTTCCCGATAGTCTTCCTTTTGATTCTATGTCCAACTTATTCCTTGGCTACACCGTACTGACTATGACCAACAAGTCTGAAACACGTGTCTGCGGGTTGCACTACAGCGGCATAAGCCAATATTCTGTCTCCGATATATGATGATACACATTCATGTAAATACATGTTAAGTTAACAAACATATTCTTTCTACTCCCATACTTTAATTGTATTATTAGATATGCTGAACCTGTACTTTAATGATGTCCATTACGATACAGATTTTCATTAGGATACATGTTTATATCCAATAGGAATACAGATTTTTCATTACGATACAAGTTTATATCCAATAGGAATGCGATATTTCAATATTCAAACAATATTCAATATGGCGACTGTATATCTGACAGATATAAAAATTAATTAAACGTGACAGTACTCTGCCTAAAAATGATGCTAGTAAAAATTTTAATCTATCTTAATCTAGAATTTAATAATAATAAACATTAAAAAAATTTTAATTCATATTGAAAATTGCGCCCCTTGGGATTGTTTTGAAAATTGAAAAATATTCCTATAGTCCGGTTCATAGGTATAATTCATAAGATTCCATTATTACATCCTAATTTCTATGTTTGCACTAGTAAATGTAAAAATAGTGACAATTATTTCAATTGTTTTTGTCAATTTAACAATAAAATAGTTTGCGTTTAAAACAAATACAATACAAAAGAAGAAACAGGCAAGTATTATTCTAAAAACCTTTAAACGTAAATAATTTGAGAATTGTAATTTTTCTTTGTCTTATGTTTGGTATTACGGTCTTTTTTAAACATAGATAAAACATTGGAACCTGATCACAGAGCAACAGAACTTGCTTACAAAAAAGCAGCTCATGTTAAAAAATCCAATAATGTCTTTTTTGCGATTATTTAAAAAAATCTGAATAAATGCTCATTATTTTTAAAAAATACTAAACTTGACATCTATTTACCACAAGATTTACTACGACGAAAGTGCAGTGCGAGTTTTCTACAACACGAACGGTAAAAGGATAACTTCAAGCATCACTAACATTTATAGATTCCTACATTTTAGCGTAATGCTTTCTGTATAAATGCGAGCTAGCGATTATCGAGTTGCTACACAGATGGCACGCACATGCAAAACATTTAGAAAATTTATATATTTTATTTATATATTTAGATATTACATAAATAGTTTATTAGTTTAATGTATTATATATTTACATACACATAACTTAATATATTTTCTAAATTATATACACAGTCATTTTACTATTCACATGTGTTTTTATAATGTAATTATTGCTACATTTGTTTATAACACCTATATTAGTGGTATACAGGTGTATCACTTAAAACTCCCAGGTCAAATATCACGGAAATGGATAAGATATTTGAATTTTGTAAAAAGCAATTACTAAGCAATGTGATCGACTCTAGTTTGTTCTCACAATTGTGTTATTTGAATATATAGATGGCGGTGCGAAGAAAAGATTTTTCTTGATCCCCATAATTTTTAATTGTTTGCCATTTGAAAGAATATTAAAATTCATGTAAATATTAATTTAACTAATTATTATTTACTTTTAATTTGTGTTAGTTTTCAAAATTTAACTGTTTCATAGATATTCGTGTTTAAAGAAAGTAAGAGGAATTTCAATTTTTGTCTTTATTTTGTTTAAATATTTAATTTGTAGGGAAAAGTAACAGTCTTGCTATTATAGTTACATCACAATTTAAATTGTATAGTTAGACATCTGAAGCAGTGCGATTATATGTTCTACGCTTTCCAAACAAGCCTTTACCAGATCACAAAACATTTATAAGTCTGCGTGAAAATCTCAGAAATTACGGTAGTTTCAAAAAACAAAAACAATTAAGACACCAAAGAGTAAGAGATGATGAAATTACGGCAGCGGTAGTACAAATAGTCAATAATAATTCACATACATCATTACGGCAATTAACCCCTTTGCTACCATGTATCCAAAGGTGGATACACGGTAAGATGCTCTGACATCCTAGTGTAACCCATAAGGATACAAAGGCTATTTTTAATATTCCTATTTCACTGAGCTGGGATTGTGATATTAAGGCTGCGTTTGATAACGTTTTGGCGGGAGAGAAATGTACCGGAAAAATACCATTTTTATTTCCATTTTTTCAGGCGTATGATATCAAAACATGTAAATTTTATGCATTAAGCATGAAGATAAAGGTTATACGAAGTGAACGGTCGTATTTTTTTTTAAATTAAGTTAATATATAAGCCGTAAATAAAATGGGAAGTTAGTGGTTTTGCAAGTACTAGAAAAAATGGCTACATTTAAAAATTACACAGTAAATTTATATGTAATATAGGAAGTACACTCGGTATTTATATTTGGAAGGTAAAAATAGTAACAGTAGCTAAATATATGTGTAATTTTTTAAGTGATCCATGAAATAAAATTTGTTTACATTTTTGGTGGGTCTTTACATACATTACAGATATCTGTTACATTTACGTCGCCTAACAGTGTAGCACATATAATATAGATGGCGATATTATCTTGCAATTATTTAGAGGTTAGTTGTGTGTTATGCGATACTTTAAATATTCATTATAATTTAAAATTATAATTAACAACAATTTTTGCGGTTACTAATTATAAAATTTAGTATGTTACGAGTTATTTGAAAGTACGTAATAGACAATCAACAGTTGGCATCACTGGTTGGCACCACAAAACCAAAAAGTAACTACATAGTTTATTTTGCGAGTTTAATGAAATTGCAATATTTTAAAATATGGAGTTTTCTGTTATCCTTAATTGAAAGATGCCTATGCTTTTACTAATGAGATGAATTATGTAAATCAATTAAACTGGGACTGTTTACGCCGACAAAAGCCTAATAGCTGTTTTATATTTACGAAGATCGCAAAGAAATTGTCGGCTAAGAACGTTTTACATTTTTCTTCAAAATTTGTTAAGGTTGTTGCTAATTACTTAAAATGTAAATATAGGTACATTTTATTTGTTAGCAGTTTTCAGAACTTTGAAATCGTTTATTTTTTAAATAGAAACTGCACACCATGTCTATAGTATTTTTGACATATTCATCAAATTTTATAGTTCAAACTATATAGCAAATTAGTAAATAAAAAAATTCCAATGCGCAACGTTTCAAAAATATCGATATTAGAATCGAATAATGTATCAAAAATTCAAAATCGATTTTAAACAAATATTGAATGAAGAATATCGATATACCTTGATATCGACATTTTTATCATGTTTATATTAAAAGTTCTTTGCTGTGGCTTTTCAAGCCATTTAGTAACACATAATAAAATCTTTAACTCAAAATATATATTTACTCAAAAAATAAAAAAAATCCAATAAAAAGACAAACAAAATATAAATTTGTATCTATAACGTATAAGATAATCCAAAACTCAAATATATAATTCTAGTGGTATAAAACACATACATAAATACAAATAAAAAATAAACATCTTAAAACATATCTTCTTTACAATTTTGAGGAAATAGTAATTGTGATAAAGATAACACCCCATGAAGGCGATTCGGCGAACTATACGAGATGTCAAGTCTATGAAATGCAATATTCCGCTGCCGCTTCCCGATTATAATTTCTACGAAACAGCAAACATCCCAGTAGGCATTTTTCAAATTTCCAACTTCTTTCTTAAAAATATATTCTATTGTATTCTGTATAATATGAACAGTTTCTTTTGTATATTAATGTGAAATAAATGTGTGAAATTTCAAAGATTAAAATGGCATTTTTGATTAAACGATATTATCGAATAAAAAAATCGATAACAGTCAATATTATTAAATAAAAAAATATCGATTTCAATCACGATTATCGAAAAGAAAACATCGATACTTTTTTACAAAACAATATATCGTGCGCATCCCTAGTTCAAATCACATATGCCTGCCCACTCTTTCTTCCGGAGGTCAGTTCCCCGGTTTTCTAGTTTCGATTAATAACAATAATCTTTATAATAGCCTCATTATTTATAATATATTAACATTAAAATAATACCTTTACCTTACTTAGTTTTGAAGATTTTTATTACAATTACTATTCTTTTCATTTTTGGTGTTTGTAGAGTTAAATCTTTGTACATATTTAAAACTGTTTTTATCATCTTTATTGTAAAAATACTTGAAGCTGTTTGGGTGGCGATTTTCACGGTTTGGTTAGAAGTGCCTTATCTAATATGTTCGTGACGTACTTAAACGTACAGATAGTGTATAATAACACAGTAAAATATAATAAGAGAATGTTCACAGCTTCACAAATTATGGCTAGGTTATGTTATAAAATATAAAGATATCGCATACTTATAATTCCTTGTTAAATTAACTTACATAGGAACCAATACATTCTGTTAAAAATGGTACCGTTTTGGCGCGATATTTGACTTGAAAAGTTATAATATAAAGTAACAACGTACCTATGACCAAATTTGCCTTAAAATATGTATATAGAATTTCTCTTATTCGAACTTAGTAATCTCACAAAAAAAATCCATTCTGAAAACTGTCCAGGAGCCAAATTACAAAATAGAAATAAAATAAAAACTGATCAACTGTCAAACTGGCAGGCACTTGGGATTTGCAAACACTAACTTTACATGTATTTTTAGCAGGTGAAACATATTTATTAGAAATGTTGAACTAATAGGTACGTTATGAAGACAATAATATTACTATATTTCAGTTTTGCATATTATTATTATTAGACATGATCAACAAAGATGCAGGCTACGTACTAAATGTATCAAGTTACAGAAAATATTTTATTTTCATAACACAAATTATTTATTGTGTAGTTTTATATAATAATAATATTAGTTTATTTCCAAAATAAGAGAACAACATTGTATTAATATAAATTACAAAATATAAATATATAAGAAAATAAGAAAGTCGAATGGATGAGTATCACCTACCTTTAGCGAATATGTTTAAGAATAACTTAATTTATAAATAAAAGAAACGTAATTTAAAATTTTTACAAATAAATTCAAATGAATGCTTAAAGTTCGCGCGTCTTTCTCCCTTCAGCATGAAAGTTGACAAGTATCGATTAGATTCATACGTATAAAATCAAATTGCAAAGAAAGTCTGCCAGACCAAAACTACGTTTGTAGGTAGAAAATCAATAAGCAGGTAAAATGACCTTGAAATGCTTTAGATCTTTTCTTCAGAATTAGTTTTGTTTGTGGTTTAGAATTAACATCGTGGCGCCCTCCAATTATTACTAGTAGTACTTAAGAAACGCTAAAATCTTAGATACGAACCGAAATGGATTTGCTAAGATTGAAACGCACCCTTAAGGCTGCGTTTGATAAGGTTTTGGCGGGAGAGAAATGTACCCAAAAAATACCATTTTTATTTCCATTTTTTCAGGCGTAAGAAATCAAAGCAAGTAAATTTTATGCATTAAGCATGAAGATAAAGGTTAAACGAAGTGAACGGTCGAATTCTTTTTTAAATTAAGTTAATATATAAGCCGTAAATAAAATGGGAAGTTAGTGGTTTTGCAACTACTAGAAAAAATGGCTACATTTAAAAATTACACGGTAAATTTATATGTAATATAGCAAGTACATTCGGTATTTATATTTGGAAGGTAAAAATAGTAACAGTAGCTAAATACATGTGTAATTTTTTAAGTGATCCATGAAATAAAATTTGTAACATTTTTGTAAGCAATTACATACATTTACAGATATCTGTTACATTTACGTCGCCTTATAGTGTAGCACATATAGTATAGATGGCGCTATTATCTTGCAATTATTTAGAGGTTAGTTGTGTGTTATACGATACTTTAATTATTTATTATAATTTAAAATTATAATTAACAGCAATTTTTGCGGTTACTAATTATAAAATTTAGTATGTTACGAGTTATTTGAAAGTACGTAATAGCTTTCATTCAGCAGACGCAACAGTTGCGCAACTGTTCAGTGATCATGTCTAGTAGACGAGCGCTCACTCTGAACCAGAGAAATAGAGTAGGGGAGAACGCGCTTAAAGATGCGCCAACTAAGTTAAATTGAATTCCGCCATTTTGAAGGTTATATTTATACCTAGCTCAACAATTCGCATGTAAAGTTCATTGACTTAGAAAAATGTAAACAAACTTACGTGTGAAAAGAAATGCCTTCCTGCAAAATGGCGACCACTATAGCGTTTGCTTAAAACTGGATGCGCACTCGTCGAAGCGCGTTCTCCCCTACTCTATTTCTCTGCTCTGAACATGTTCAGGAGCGGTCGCCATTTTTGTGAGCGGAAAAATTCTATGCTCACTTGGTGAGCGTATTTTGTACGCATGCGCCATTGATTCATTCCAAGACCAACCTAATACATACTTCTGAAGAAAGTTACTAGAAAAGTAAGATACAACAAATTAAAGGTATTGTGCAGTAATAAATGTATTATAAATTGGAGTTCACTCAGTATTATATTCGGGGTTGGAAAAACCAGCTCTTCCACTAAAAACTACGTCAAACCTTAATGCAGAAAAACAATTTATTATTATTGTTTATTTAGTTTAATCTCTATAATTTTAACATATGGCAGCAATGAAAAATAGCAGATAACAGACGATGACATAAAGGTGAGCGGTCATGTCCAGCGAATACTCAACTGTTGTGAAGTGAACGGTTGCAGCGGAATCGGTTCCCGATCCGCCTGCTGAATGAAAGCATAGACAATGAGCAGTTGGCATCACAGGTTGGCACCACAAATCATAAAAAGTAACTACATAGTTTAATTTGTCAATTTAATCAAATTGAATCATTTTAAAATATGGAGTTTTCTGTTATCTTTAATTGAAAGATGCCTACGGATTTTTTTACGCCGATAAAAGCCTAGTAGCCGTTTTACATTTACGAAGTGGAGAAGAAATTGTTGACAAGAACCTTCTATATTTTTTTTCAAAATTTTTTTAAGGTTGTTGCTAATTACTTAAAATGTAAATATAGGTACATTTTATTTGATAGCAATTTTCAAAACTTTGAAATGCCGGAGGTCAGTTCGCCGGGTTTTTAGTTTTTAATAATAACAATAATCTTATACTAGCCTCATTATTTATAATATATTAACATTAAAGTAATACCTTTACCTTACTTAATGTTTTGAAGATTTTACTACAATTGCTATTCCCCCAGCACAATACCCTAGCAGCATTTTTCGAAATTCGCGGATGTTTTAAGTTGGCTAGGAAGACAATCGAGTTGAGTACAGGTAGGCTAATTCATTTTTTATTGCGAAATTACTAGACACACCGTGTACTCAAACAAAAGATTGGTCAAAAAATAGATGTACAAACATTGATTGACAAAATTATATTTCTATATATATAACTATTATAACTAATTGTATAGTGAAATATAGCGAGTACACCTCTATATATTATTCAATTGCGCCCAGTGCAAACATAAAACACTCGCGAAATTCGAAAAATGCTGCTAGGCTATTCAATTTTAGTTTTTGTAGAGTTAAAATTTTGTACATATTTAAAACTGTTTTTATCGTCTTTATTGTGCTAATACTTGACGCTGTTTGGGTGGTGAATTTCACGGTTTTGTTGGAAGCGCCTTATCTAATGTTCGTGATGTACCTATTTACACTTACAGATAATAATAATAATAATAGACTATATATTTGTAAGACCTCTGTTACATAAAATTGTCAATATTCTCAAACTTGTAATGCATTACAATTGTCAGATCATGATAAGTATAAATAAATAGTGTAGTGTATACTAATACTAACAACACTCTTAACAAATAACAAAGAAGACAGGAAAAAAAACACAAAATAATAAAATCAAATAAGTATATCGATAATGTTTAATAACACACTAAAATACAATAAACCAAAACAAAAACGCAAGAGAATGTTCACAGGTTACGGCTTGGTTATGTTATAAAATATAACATATATCGCATATATTTATATTTCCTTGTTAAATTTGCTTACCTAGGAACCAATACAATCTGTTAAAAATAGTAGCGTTTCGGCGCGATATTTGAATTGAAAAGTTATAATATGAACTAAATAAAAAGACTGAAAATTCAGACTATTGGTGCGTTTTCGGGTTCCAAATAAACAACTCGTGCAATTTATTTATTTAAAACAGTCTGTATATTCACACACGTAAAATTAATTACAATATAAAAATATAAAACTAATCAAAATATAAAAATGTAAAATAAATGTAACGCACTTAAAATTATTACAAATAGATTAACACATGTATTTATTTCACTACTGTTATTTATGTAACACTGTACCGTATTTATATCACTTCTATTTACATTCCGTAATATTTATGTAACAACTACACTCACTTATTTATGCTTACTTTTCGACTACCACTTAAGGAACTATTTATTTATGTTTATTTATTTATCTGCCTGTTCCGCACGAGACTATTGAATGAATCTCTTATTCCGGAATAAGAAAGTCCTTAGTAGTCGTCGCGCGGAACAGACCAAAGTAAAAATAAATATTAGAAATAAATAAATGGTTCCTTGAGTGGTATACCCTGTCTCAGAATAAGAAGGAGTGATTCAAATATCCCGCCAAAACATGGAACACATAGCTTAAAATTTAGTAGACAATTTGATATGACATCATGACAATTGAGGTTAGAAGAACTGTATTAATTCTAACCAAGGATTTAGCTGTTTTGTGTTTCATTTACTACTTTCGTTAAAATAGATGGATGTGCCGCTTTTCATTCTACCAGTCGAAGCAGCAATACGAGTGCACGGCAATTGGAAACAGGAGAGTAAAGTTATAAACACAAATAGGTGCATATATCTATAATTTGATGAATACAAATCTCTTAACATTCAAATCTGTTCATTCTAGTTTTACAAAAAAAAATTAGAAGAATCTATGGATAAAGATATAGGCTCAATTTACAAATGAAAGCATATAGGCTTTGTTCTGAGCGTTTTGAGGAGGATTGTCGTTATAAATATATAATTACTGCACATTTTAGTGTATGTGCTACATCAACATGAAAATTGCGAATCAAGTCTATTTATTATTAAATATTTGTATCAGAGAGCAAGAATGAATCAAACCTTTTATCTCTTATCAAAATGTCCTTAAGAACTTGCAGAAAAAGTTTTACTTATTAGTTTCTATTTTAAATATCAATAAAGAACTTATATAGATAAATCATTCGTTTTACTGCTATACAAACCTTGAGGAGGTAAATTCAAGCAACTAGTCTTGGAAATGTGAATCTTACATACAACAGCAATAAATAGAAAAATTTACATCGGCTAAAATTGTTTACACGAACTGCAAAGATAATTACATATACCTACACATTACTAATTATTATTCCCTATTAAAATTTATTTATTATGAAAATATATAAAGTATAACAAATATTTATTTCTATTAAATATTGGAAATTAACAATATAATTTAGTGTTCACATCGTGTTAAAAAGATTAAAAATTTACATGCTCGGTACAATTTTTCCAAATACTTATTGTAACATTTGTAATTGCTTCTGTCAAAAGTTCTCATATAACTGATATTCTGAAAGGGGATTTTTTTGAAGCAACTTCATCTTATGTATCAATTCAGATCCTATATGAAGTATTCTTAATTGCCTATCTTTATCGGTATGGCTATTTAATCCTACAGGTTTTCATCAAAGCTTGTCGTGCACTCATTATACTTGCAGCAATCCAATCTTTTTCCCATATTCTCCACCATATATTTTCACCTTTTTCTATTAGTACAGGTTTCTTTACGTTTGACATATCTGAAATATAACATGTACCTATATGAACATGTGGTAATATAATTAGTATTTAATTAACACTTACTTGAAATTAATGAGTCAATTCTAGAATATGTGTGAGTTGTCCAGTTCACTTATGGTATGAACTCATCTATAGTTATTTTTGCAATGATATTAATTGTTGAATGTTTGATTTTTGCACTGACGTACAGTATTTTTGACAGATTAATCAAATTCAAAGTTTCAAATGCATGATCAAGTATAATAAACCAAAGTAAAAATGTATGAGACTAGGTTATGGCTTGGCTATAAACATAAAATGACGTTTTGTCAAACCACTGTCAAACTTATTTTCCCATGTTAAACTTGCCTACGCAAGAACCAATGAAATACTTTAAAAATATACGCCATTTCGGCGCGATATTTGAATCACTCCTTCTTATTCTGAGACAAGGTATCGTAGTAGTTTAAGGGCCGGTTTTTCCAACTCCGATTAAAACGCCGGTTAGCGTAATCATTGATTAAAACACCGGTTAGGACAAATTTGCGTTTTTCCAACGCCGGTTAACTCTAATCGTTGATTAAGAACGTCGTTAATCGACCAAATTTTAACCGGCGAAAGAAATACCTGATAAAATATTAAACAGTGATTAGGCCTATATACACATGCGCATAACCTAGAAGATTTGAATTTCTGTCATTATTATTTCTGTTATTATTGACAGCTGTTGTTTTCATATGCATTGGTTTTACTGTATAAAAGTATTTTTTGGAATTAATTAATAATTATTTACATCAGTGATTTAGTAATTGTATTGTTTCTTCTATAAATGTAATGAACAGTATAAAAATAGCATAATATTAAATATGTGTAACTTTTAGCTTACTACAGAAATTTAATTAATTAATAACTACGAATACATTCTTTTCTCTGATGAGGATGATACAGCTTTGGAAGTTTTTCTATTCTACTACAATTCTGGGACTTTACCTGAATTCATGTGGATTCTAAAATCCTGTGGCAATTTATGCTTGCATTTGCTCATTCCCTTTTTGTAATTGCATTTAGTAGCACCTTGTGAAAACATTTTAGTCGAACATATTTTAGACTCACTTTAGATATGTCATTAACATATTAAACTATACTGAAAATTACAAATGAAATTGAAAATATGGAAGAAATTCTAGAGAAGCTGGCAGGTTTACGTTGAGATTATATGCAGACACTTTAAATTCTTTTAGCTGAACTGGGTTTGGATGAATAATGTACATGCCTGTAAAGTTGACGTGCAGTTAATTTCTGCAGTAATAATTATTACAGGCACTGTCAAGTTCACACCGATTCCTCCAGAACATAACATTTATTATGTTGAAATCGTGTATACCAATTTGGAAATAAGACTTTCTCAATAAACCTTCTTTGATTAATGGACATAAAATTAGTTAGAATGCATTATTCTTAATAAACAGCTGATGTATGATCTGTCAGTAAAAATATCTGGCTTTATTCACCCCACAGGAATTTGGTGAAAGTTAAATCATCTCAGATATGGCAATGCAAAGTACAATATTTTATATCATTATAGTGTGATTGATAATCCAGCTTAAGACCCTAGATGTAGACTTTTCTTTTTCAGCAAACTTCCTATTTTTATGATTTTGTTACATATCATATATTTTACATAATTTTGGTAATTGTTAATTTCATATATGTACGTATATTGTATTATTTTTTTCATTTTTACAAAATTTTTGTATTTTTCAATAGCAATAAGTAATCAATAAATTTATTTCAGTTTCAAGCTTGTGGCATTTGTTATTTATTTCGAATAGAAATTTTAAATATGTGCTATGTACCTAGAAATTCTCATGCAATATTCACAAAATAAGTACTTAAACCTTATTTACTAAAATGGAATATCTAATTACATATAAAGAATATAATCTTTAAAAAAATAAAGGCAAAAAGCACAAAGAACAAATTCAAATATAGGAAATAGCGCCAATATTATTATAACAAATATGCTAATTTAGATCAAATGTACGAGCATTTTTGTTACCAACCTTCTAAAATAAACTCTTAATCACTGATCAGATAACCGGCGTATTTCTTGGTGTTGAAAAACGCTGGTTAGAGATAATCAACGATTAAGCGTAATCAATGATTAGTTAACCGGATACTTTAACCGGTGTTGGAAAAACCGGCCCTAAGTGTGATACATTAGTTTTACATTTTTTATATTGTAATTAATTTTACGTGTGTAAATATACAGACTGTTTTAAATAAATAAATTGCACGAGTTGTTTATTGCGAACCCGAAAACGCAACACTATATAAATCAAATGAACGGGCAAATTGACATTTAGGATTTGCAAATACTAACTTTACCCGTATTTTTAGCGTGTAAAACATATTTAATAGAATGTTGAACTAATGGGTACATGAAGACAATATGACTATATTTCTGTTTTGCTTATTATTATTCTATATGATCAACAAAGGTATGATATACCGCACAGATGCAGTAGCCTGTAATAATTACAAATGTATCAAGTAAAAGAAAATGTTTTATTTGGCACCTCGCAAACACAAAGTTGTTTATTTATTATATAATTTTGTATGAAATAAGAAAGTCGAATGGATGAGTATCACTTACATTCAGCGTTAAAGAATTTGTTAAAAAATAACTAAATCTATAAATAAAATAAATGTAGCTGATTGTAAATGTATAAAAAGTAATTTAATTTAAATTATGTATTTAATAATGCAATCAACATTTTATGGAGGATATGTCAAACTATATTATATATATATGTATTAAGTTTTTCAATTTACAAATAAATTCAAATGAATGCTTAAAGTTCGCGCGTCTTTCTCCCTAATTCTGCATGAAAGCTGACAAGTGCCGATTTGATTCATACGGCATAAAATGAAATTGCAAAGAAAGCCGCACCGACCATATTTACAAATCGTATGTAGAGGTAGAAATTTAAGAAGCAGGTAAAATGACCTTGAAATGGTTTGAGGTAATTGCTATTTAATTTTAGAATGCATACCGTGGCGACATCCTATTATTACTAGTAGTATTTAAGATACAGGAAAATCTTAGTTCCGAACCGAAATGGATTTGCCAATATTGAAACGCACCCTTAAGGCTGGCGTTTAGTTTTCAGTTTGGTGGTGATGAAGAATATAATGTGGGGGGGTAGGATTAGGTGTCGGTAATGTGGCGGTTCATGTTGGCAAATAGACGAACTTAATTGAGGATGAGAGATGAAGCAATAGAAATGTAGATTGCTATTACAGCAACAAATTTATATCTGGGGCTTTTAAATGAACTCGAACATAGACAGACAAAAAACTAACAGGCACAAAAAATTATTAAAGAAACGCTTTCAACACGTTTTTGTCTACATAGGTATTTTAAATTTATGCTAGTATTTATTACGAACCTGACTATATAGAAATAATCTCAACAGTCAAGCATCAATAAATACAAGCATTCATTTATAGCAATTTATAAAATTTCAAGTAGGTACACCTTATAAAATAAATAGGAATAAAACAATTTATGTTTGGAAAAAATATTTTTTGAAGTAATAATAATAACAATATTTAGTAATTCATGTGACTATAAACATGGTAAAGAACAAGTCAGTTTGAAGTATTCTTTCTCGCTTAATTTGTAATGTGTTTAATGAATTTTGGATTTAAAACATGGGTCATTGTAAAAAGAATGATGGACAATGCCATCAAGCTTCTATTGCCGCACAAAAACTGTTAAAAAGTAATGAAAATAAAATATTTATGAGTGACATTTTGTGTGATGTGTTACAAAGGGTAGAAAAAGTAGAACAGTCGACCATAGACTGCAGTTTTATTCTAAACATTGTGTAATGAATGACAAAAGAAATAATGTATAACATCACGCAGTTATTGAATAGCACTATTCGTATGGTGATGCAACATCTGGTTTCGTCGAGAAAACGGACAGCAAAAAAGTCGATTTTAATGTTAAATTCCTTTCTTCTATTTACCTACCTTATATTTCGTAAGATTAATAAAGTACGGAGAATTTACTCGATTTGAACTACAACATAAACAAATAAAAAAGTATTTTGTATTTTATAGATCACCACCCACTTGTTATCCAATTATATAAATAAAATTAAAAACTTTTTAAAAATACAAAATTTCAATAGTGCGCGTGGGTGATGAGTCATCGGCCGCTCGTGTCCGGTCTCTGAACATATGAACTAAAACATACAGCTTATATTGTGATTTTCGTAACTTTAACTGTGTGTTTAGGAGATATGATTCAGAATGTAACCAGAAAAGATCAATAGGTATTAATTACTTACGTTTATATTTTAGTCCACAATTAATTTTCATAGTAAATCTGTTTAATTATAGGTTGTCTATAGGTGACACTAGTGTTTTTGGCAAAAATCAACTGCGCTTCTGTACTTAACATTATTCATATTTTATTATCTTCTTAAATAATATTGGAGATGCGCAACATTCAGAAGTGAAAGTAATTATTTTAGTTGTTAAACGTACCTAAATATATTTTACCGAACTGAAGTAAGTTTGCCAAAATAAGGTTTTGATTTTCCATATTATCCAAAGATGACATATCAACTATTATATTCTTTTAATAGACTTCCCTAATATTTCACTATTACCTAATGACAACATAAAGAATTTTTGGTATAAACCACCGAAAAAGAAGCTATCTACCTGACGAAATGGTTGAACATGCAGAACACATAATTTAAGCCTATTGTGCCATATTTTTATATGGTCTACCAAATCTAGTACCTTCAAGAGATATCTAAAACGTAGAATATTAACTTTCTGTGATAGAAACACCACCGATGTAATATCCTTGGAGAATATACATATAGCCCAGTCAAACTATACCAAAAAATCTCGCATGGTTCAATTAAATAGGGTACCTTTGATATTTTGATATGGTGTATGGATTGGTACACTGTTTCAAAGTCCCAAGTTTTCTTATTTTCCCCACTACCGCAGACGCCGCCATCTTGAAGAAACCGCTAAATTTTTTAGCCTCTTTTTACAAAATATCTCCTAAAGTATTAGTTTGAGCGAAAAAGCCGTTTACGTTCTTATTAAACTAGAGAAAATTTTCTACAATTTAATACAAAAACGGAATATTTAGCTTCATTACTTCCCGAGATAGACCTCTTTGAAATTAGAGAATTTTTTTTTAAAAATGTCAAAATAAAGATTTATAATCGGTTTTTGCTCGATAGTAAGTAACTGGTGTATTCTCCGCTAAAGTCTGACATAGCATTTATAGTAGAGGTAGGTAGCTAAAGTTTAAGACCAAACTGATTCTTCTAGCTCGTTTAGACTATGATACTCTCTTTTGAATATTTTTGTAGTCTTTTAGGAAGACACGTTACGCAATAACTTAATACTGACAAAATTAATGTATCTATTTATTAAAAACAAAAAAAAGTTCATTTATTGCTAAGTTTGTATATCTCATATATTCAATAGGTCTGTGAATTATATATCAATAAATTTGTAAGTAAATAAATAATTGATAAATAATTATAAATAAATTATATACTACATAAGTTTCATCAACAAAAGTGTCAGATATACCACAACTTTACATTATAAGAACCAAATGGTGATATTTTGTTATATAAGACAAAATGTGTCTGGACGACAAGCCACATTTGGAGCTTCGGAACTTTAGCTATTTACCTCTACTATAAATGCAGTGTCAAACTTTAGCGTAGGATTCACTATATACTTACTATCGAGCAAAAACCAACTAAAAATCTTTGATTTTTACATTTTTAAGAAAAAATCTGTAAATTCAAAGAGGTCTATCTCGGGAAGTATTGGAATACTTTGGAAGATATTTTGTAAAAACTGGTATAGTGCAAAAATTTAGCGGTTTTTTCAGATGGCGACTCATAAGCCAAAAAGTTTTCAAAAAAGCTTGTTATATTTATCGTGTATAGGTATTATATTTAATCCTTTCTACCAATTATCAATCGGAATCATAGCAAATTAGACGTATAAATATTATTAGTAGGAATAATATAGATTTTGTTATGCTCTGCAACAGTAAGGGCCGGTTTTTCCAACTCCGATTAAAACGCCGATTAGCGTAATCATTGATTAAAACACCGGTTAGGACAAATTTGCGTTTTTCCAACGCCGGTTAACTCTAATCGTTGATTAAGAACGTCGTTAATCGACCAAATTTTAACCGGCGAAAGAAATACCTGATAAAATATTAAACAGTGATTAGGCCTATATACACATGCGCATAACCTAGAAGATTTGAATTTCTGTCATTATTATTTCTGTTATTATTGACAGCTGTTGTTTTCATATGCATTTGTTTTACTGTATAAAAGTATTTTTTGGAATTAATTAATAATTATTTACATCAGTGATTTAGTAATTGTATTATTTCTTCTATAAATGTAATGAACAGTATACAAATAGCATAATATTAAATATGTGTAACTTTTAGCTTGCTACAGAAATTTAATTAATTAATAACTACGAATACATTCTTTTCTCTGATGAGGATGATACAGCTTTGGAAGTTTTTCTATTCTACTACAATTCTGGGACTTTACCTTCATTCGTGTGGATTCTAAGATCCTGTGGCAATTTATGCTTGCATTTGCTCATTCCCTTTTTGTAATTGCATTTAATAGCACTTTAGATATGTCATTAACATATTAAACTATACTGAAAATTAGAAATGAAATTGAAAATATGGAAGAAATTCTAGAGAAGCTGGTAGGTTTACGTTGAGATTATATGCAGACACTTTAAATTCTTTTAGCTGAACTGGTTTTGGACGAATAATGTACATGCCTGTAAAGTTGACGTGCAGTTAATTTCTGTACTAATAATTATTACAGGCACTGTCAAGTTCACACCGATTCCTCCAGAACATAACATTTATTATGTTGAAATCATGTAAACCAATTTGGAAACAAGATTTTCTCAATAAACCTTCTTTGATTAATGGACATAAAATTAGTTAGAATGCATTGTTCTTAATAAACAGCTGATGTATGATCTTTCAGTAAAAATATCTGGCTTTATTCACCCCACAGGAATTTGGTGAAAGTTAAATCATCTCAGATATGGCAATGCAAAGTACAATATTTTATATCATTATAGTGTGACTGATAATCCAGCTTAAGACCCTCGATGTAGACTTTTCTTTTTCAGCAAACTTCCTATTTTTATGATTTTGTTACATATCATATATTTTACATAATTTTGGTAACTGTTAATTTCATATATGTACGTATATTGTATTAGTTTTTTCTTTTTTACAAAATTTTTGTATTTTTCAATAGCAATAAGTAATCAATAAATTTATTTCAGTTTCAAGTTTGTGGCATTTGTTATTTATTGAATAATAGAAATTTTAAATATGTGCTATGTACATAGAAATTCTCATGCAATATTCACAAAATAAGTACTTAAACCTTATTTACTAAAATGAAATTTCTAATTACATATAAAGAATATAATCTTTAAAAAAATAAGGGCAAAAAGCACAAAGAACAAATTCAAATATAGGAAATATATATTATAACAAATATGCTAATTTAGATCGAATGTACGAGCATTTTTGTTACCAACCTTCTAAAATAAACTCTTAATCACCGATCAGATAACCGGCGTATTTCTTGGCGTTGAAAAACGCCGGTTAGAGATAATCAACGATTAAGCGTAATCAATGATTAGTTAACCGGATACTTTAACCGGTGTTGGAAAAACCGGCCCTAAATCTTGCAGCTTCTTTGTTTGTGTGTACGTGTATAATATAAAAATTACTTTCGTAAGTTATTGATGTAATTTAAGCTATTGTACATTTACATATTTCAAATATACTCTTATTAATAAATACATAGGTACATATTTTTTAATTATTTAATCATACACTATGAATAAATGAATTAGTATTTATTTAGAGTAATGTACACAATGATAATTTGCGTTAAGCACCGGTAAATCTCAAAATTTATTGAATAAGTAAAAAATGTACCTATATATATTTATAGGTATCAAAATGCCTTTGTAGTCCCGTCGCAGAATTCAATAAATTTGTGCATCAAGAATTATTTAATTTTCTGAAGTAGACTAAATAAAATATACCTAGAGTTGGTATACCATCTTCTAGTTTATCCATGTTTATGTGATTGTTTGGATATTATATTCTGATAATAGTACGAGCAGAAGCATTGTTTAAGTCTTCGAGATTATCAAGATATAAGCTGTACCACTGCAGATTTTACTTATTTCAGTACAATACAATACACAAATCAAGAAAGGTTTTCCCTTTTCGTCCAGTTATCACAACACACATATTTCAAATAATGTCAAACTGTCAAAAATTGCTATAAATATACATCGCTCGAAAGTAAACAATGTGTAAGATTATTATACCTATAGCAAATTTATTATCGTTTTTGTTTTTTATAGGTATATATTTTATATTACATTCCGCAAAGTGTTAAACTGTTGAATATATAATAATAATAATATATAACTGTTTTTATTATTAGACGAAGTATTGTGAGCAATTGTACTTTTGCGTAAATAAAAGTACCTATCCTGACATTTTTAATTAATAATAGGCACATATATACGCACAATTTCCAGTGCCCCCTAATGCCCAGAAGCTACAGTAATATTCAAGTTCCTGGCGTGATAATTCTGCATCTTAACGGTTTTTCTCCACACTATAGTTGATTGTAACCCTAATTTCATATAATGTCCACGCATTTTTATTTTGGATACCATTTACAAACGAAGATATTATTTTCGTTGCAGTATTTTTTGTTACAATGCAAACTAATTTTTTGAGGTCAAGGGGGGTGCAAGAATGCTATACTTTATTTGAAAATTACAGATAAAAAATATTTATTTTTACCTCTAAAAGGGGTATTTTATTCACAGTATATAGTGTAAAAACAGCCCAATTAGACATTTAAAAACCCCCTACGACCTCGAATCAAGTTTCCTTAACATAACTGTGTACTTTTTATAACAATTAAATTAATAGTTTCCATTTCTTATCAAAAAAATGTGGGCATGTTTTCAACGTGAATATTGTCCGGTGCAGCGTACCGAGACGCCAGCCTTAATGTAATTTAGGACCTGGTATATGCAACAAATTGCCCCCACTATCAATTTGTGTGAACGGAGAGCGGACGCGCGCGCAGACTGTTAGGGCGTCGTCCGTTTGGTTTAGTAAAAGTTTAGTTGTCGTTCAGTTGTCTTACGGAGTGCATATCGCTTTTGGCTGCCCTCAAGGACGCAAAAAATAGTTGAAAATGAGTGATTCTAGCGAAGAAGAGCCGTTTCAGGACTCGGGGTCAGAATATCAACCATCCGAGCATGATTCTTCTGACGAGGAAGACAGCTGAAGCAGTATTTCAGATAATGAAGAATATCAACCAATTCCCATGGGTGATTTCAAGGTTATAACAGACCTATTCCCTGTAAATATAAACTATTATTTTTTTATTACAGGTGACTAATTTTATCATATTTTAGGACGCCAGAGCAATGGATCTGATACCCGTGAAAGCGTTTTATAATGGACTTCACCCTGCAATAGAAATGGATGAGATGAAGAGTGCTGAAAATTGTTTTAGAGCTTTTATGTCCGAAAAAATAGTTCAGCTACTTTGTAACTGGACAAGTGAACGAGCTGGGCAGTATTTGATAGAAGAGGGCACCCAAAAGGTCCACTCTGTTTTATTGAAAGACGTCACTTTGGAAGAAATGTATGTATTTCTAGCATTGAACTTATATATGGGCATAGTACGTCTTCCTACAATACATGACTACTGGGCACGAGATTTCTTATTTTCTGGGCCCAAAATATTTTGCTCAGAAATCATGAGCCGCAATCGTTTCTACTCAATATTAAAATTTTTGCGTTTCAGTGCTCCTAGTGCGTTTGTAGCTGGAAGACCTCTGACACGTTCAGGAATGCTTTTTGCTCATCTGAAAGAAAATTGTCTGACTCTTATTGATCCGGGAGAAATTGTAGCATTGGACGATTGTTTACTTCTGTACAAAGGTCGTCTTCATTTTAGGCAATTCATAAAAACGAAAAGAGCCCGTTTTGGATTGAAACTTTTTTGCCTGTGTCCTAGTAGCTCTCATTTTCGTGGATATACGTATAATTTTTCTCTGTATATTGGAAAAGATATATACTCAATAGATCATCTCCCCAATACTGAACATCTAAGTATGTCGGAAAGGGTTGTCGTATACTTATGTCAATCCTTCCTAGACGAAGGACGAGAAATTATTATTTGTAACTGGTATGCGTCATTACGATTAGCAGAATTCCTCCTTCAAAAGAAACACATGTGACATGGATGATACTGCTACCAGAGGAGTGCCAAAAGACCTCACAGAAACTCAACTAAATGCTTTGCAAACATGTTTCGTTAGAAAAGGTGACACACTTATTATTCGTTATAAGGACAAGAGAGATGTTTATGTGCTTACCACCGAACAGACAGCCGGATTTGTTGAAAAAGAACGTTTTGAACCAAAAGCCAAGAGGAAGTTATCTATTAGAAAACCTTCGCCAATTGACCATCATAACAAAAATATGGGTACAGTGGACGCAAAAGATCAAGACGACTTCACCAGAAAAAATTACACGTGGTTCAAAAAAATAGGTTTTCATATGAATCAGCGCATGGTCTTAAATGCAAGAACGATTTACCTATTCAATTGCTCATGATAAGCCAGTGAGTATTCTAGAGTTTGAAACAATGTTATTGGATGGTATTCTGGAGAAATATTCCCGGTCATATCGAAAACTGAAGGAATCCTCTACTGTTCCAGCTAAACAAAAATCTCGTAAGCATATTTTCACTTGCCAACTAAAAGATGAAGGAAAACAGAGGAAAAAGAGAAAGTACTGTAAAGTGTGTTATGCAAATTAGAAGAAACGAAAACTAACTTCAAATATTTGCGTTATTTGTCCTGATTTACCATTTTTCTGTACTGTGCAGCATTTCAATCAGTTTCACAATTACACAGAATAAATAAAAAAATAACTTAGTTACAATCTTATTTCATTTATGTATATTGTGTATGGTGCTTTAAAACATTTTCATATAAACAAAACTCATCGTTGCACTGAACACAAAGCTAGGTGGCAAAAAGACCGATTTAAAAAAATATTAAATTTTTCATGAAATCTGGTATACTATTGCTAAATTAATTTCTGAGGCTGGTAGCGAAGGGGTTAAAAGAACAGTATGATCTATTTGTAACCTCTTACCGTAGGATTCCAAAAGAAAATAAATACTTTCCGTATAAAGTTCATTTAGTGTACCATTTAAGAATAGAGAATAATCAACGCAGACTCGATTTTCTGGCAGAATTTTCTGTAATGCTAGCGGAAAACAGTAACTATAAAGCAGATCGTGTGGTACTTTAATTAAGCATAATGCTCGTTATTGATCAGAAGATAATCTTAGGTGGATATGTCAAACAAGAAATCAAACAGTTTTTGGTGTTAACGTTTGGTGTGGAATTTTAAACGGATAGGCCTCCACTTTTATCATGAAACGTTAACTGGTGTGCGCTATTTACAATTCCTGCAAAATGAGTTACCACTACTTTTGGAAGATGTACCAATAGAGCTGCAAAATAATATGTGGTTACATCAAGACGGGGGGCACCTGCTCCTAATGGCCAACACAGTTATTGACTATTTTAATCAAACGTTACCACGTCGTTGGATTGGTATTAATGGCGTCCTCATGTTGTCGGCTCGTTCACCGGATCTAACCCCGTTAGATTTTTTTTTTTGTGGAGTTACTTGAAAGCTGAAGTTTAAAAAGACATGGACGATCTTTATAATAAAGTTTATGCAAGTGTTCAAAAAATTAGTAGAAATATATTGATAAATGTTTGCGGAAGAGAACTAATAAGGCGATATACGTTATGTAGCAATCAAGAAGACAATAATTTTGAACATCTTTGTTAGTAATATATGATTCGTTTAATTATTTAAACGAAATAAAGACAAAATTGTAATTACTTTCTTTAAAGACGAATATCTATGAAACCGATAATTTTGGAAACTAGCACAAATAATAAAATTGACATTAATTTTAATACTCTTTCAAATGAAAAAGGAATGAAGATTAGAGCGATCAAAAAAATTCTTTTCATCGCAGCGCCATCTATATATTCACATAATAAAACACAATTGCGAGAGAAACTAGAGTCACAGAGAAAGAAGCAGAGAGCCCATAAGATAGGCTTTATTGTAGCCCTTCAGTTTTAGTTCATTTAAGGAAAATAGAGGACACTACGATTTAGAATTTACCATTATTTTATATTTGAACCACATGTTTGCTGGAGAAATGAAATTAAGATTTGTTATAAGTTACCTTTTAAGTTTAACTAACCGACACCAGATGACGATATTGGGGAACTTGAATTAAGATCTATTTTCTATTTTTAATATTTAACAAGAATACAATCTCCTTATTCATCTCATCCCAAACATATTTAGCCTTGAGTTGACGACAAAAAACCAATTCACTTTTGTTAGTGAACGACAAAAAACATATACATATGTAAACACACCATAGTTATCAATATAAATTACGAATTCTTGAATTTCAGATGAACGAAATTCAAACATTATTTTCGGTTTTCCGAGTGAGATTTTATATTAGAAAATAAACCAAATAGAGTTGAGAGAGATGTTTTTTCTTAGTTATGAGGATCGTCATTTTACTTTTAACGCTGAGTCACTTTACAATAAAACATTTACATGCCATAAGAAAATTGAATATAAAATAAATCCCAGTATTAGAATATTAAGAATCATTTTCATACGTTGCCCTATAAATTGCTTAATGGTATCACCATCTACAATCTCGCTTTGAATGAAGCATAAAAAGAGCCCGGAATGATTTCACTGAAGTCCGTCGATCATAATCACAATTTCTTAGATTATTCTGAATCTGTAATTATTGTCCTTTCACTGAAACATAATAATGTTATTCGGTTACCTATTTAGCAGATTATAACAAAAAATGTTTACATCAACTTAGTAGCTTTATTAGACATTCATATCACAGAATTTTTGTTATATGAAAATGAGGCAATATCCCTATTACTGATGATCGAGTCGAGGTTTTACATCAAGTGTCCAAATGACTGCCGTCAAAGAGTGTGTCGAAGTGCCGGTGAAAGATTTGCACCTCATTAATTTAAGAGTTTTCGAAATAATTTATTAAATGGCGGTTATGTATAGGTAATAAAATTATTTCTTTCAGTGACATAAAGGAGGAGTAGTATAGTATTGATCAGAAAAACAAGAAGAGCAGAGGACTAACAAAAATAACAAATGCGCATATACCACCCAGTTCCTTTCAAAAAGTGAGTGTAAAATTCTCTGTTCGAGTTTTTAGTCAGATGATGGTCGCAGCTATAAGAGTTTTCAGTTCTTTAGTAATTTAGGATTATCAATTTCAAACACTAATTCCTTGCAATTTATTTCTCAAAAGTAGGCGGAATTATTATTACTTCAGCCAGATAAATTATTTGACAGTTACAGTACATATTAGTTAAGACGTCATCGCCGTTCAACGTCGTTTCAATAATTTCAATTATTTAAAATGAGAACCGATTCTCAAAGCGAAACGGTGGATATGATTTTAGTAATTAGAGAGTTTGACGAAAATTACTTGCTAACATCAAGAGTTTATGCTCAAAAATATCCTAACACGCGTCATCGCCCTGACAGGCGGCCATTAGAAAGTTTATTGCAAGTGTTATCAGAAAGCAGAAAGGCAAAGACCAATTATGGCAGATGAAGAAAATGATTTTGTTGTTATCGAATCTCTTGTAGAAAAGCTGCATACAAGTCAGCGAAAAATAAGTGAAGCCAGTGGAATAATTAAGCAGGCGGAGCGTCGGAAAAATTATAAAAAGGCACAGCTTTTTCCCGTATTGTATTCAATTATACCAAGCACTTTTGGAAGTAGATTACGATCGTCACCTCGTATTTTGTTTATGGGTTCTAGAGAAGTTTAATAAAGATGAATTTCATTTGGATTTTGTACTTTTTACGGACGAGTCATCATTCCACAATAACGGATTAGTTAATAGACATCATTTTCACCACTACAGTGACGAAAATTCCCATTTTTTTAGAACTCTCGAAGGCAACACAGATGTTGTGTCAATGTGTAGGGTGGAATAATTGGAACGCTAGTGATACGTTCTTTTTCGATGGTAACTAATAAAGAATGTGGTTACAACTAGACGGTGCACCAGCGCATTTTCAAGTAAATGTTAGAAATGAATTGGATAGGCAATATCCCAATAGGTGGACAGGACGCGGCGGTCCACTCAATTGGCCAGCAAATTCTCCAGACCTAACGACTTCTGTTTTTTTTATGGAAATATTTCAAAAATATTGTCTATGATACACCACCAACTACACCAGACGATATGAGAGACAGAATAAGAATAGCGTTTCGTTCTTTAACACCAAGTATTTTAACAAGAGTTAAACAGTCCTTTCAAGAGAAAATTCGTTTATGTATTGAAAAATAAGGACATCATTTTGAGCACTTGTTAAAACATTACAAAGATTTTCTTTTACTACTTAAGTTTGTTATTTGTTTAATAAAGTACCTA
The DNA here is from genome assembly GCA_963170755.1 of Amphimallon solstitiale. Lineage (NCBI taxonomy): Eukaryota > Metazoa > Arthropoda > Insecta > Coleoptera > Scarabaeidae > Amphimallon > Amphimallon solstitiale. The sequence goes on along the minus strand of OY720683.1, from coordinate 17,615,739 downwards.
TGTATTTGTTGTTTACCTAGTTATGACGCTTTTTAATTATTGTGAAACAAAACCAATCAAACCGTTAGGTTAATAAATATTAGCCATTTAAAAAATGAATTGCACGAAACTAAAGGCTGTATTACACTTACCACGTTCTTGACCAAGTTATTGGCCAAGAAATTGTCGGCAAGTTTTTCATCAAGTTATTGTTGACCTTGACTGTCTTACACCTATCAATTTCTTGGCCAAGTTTTTAGATGAATTAGCAGTACCAATAGTGCAAAAGTACGAAACAAAAAAATTAATAAAGTTACCGAAGATTTGCGTTTGATATTGAATGTAAAAATAACTGCACAAGACATGCAAAAGAAAATAAATAATTTACGCATACAATTCTTTCAAGAAGTATCAAGTTAACATGTCATTTTTAACAATTTTCTAAAATGGAATTTGTATTTACATTTTAGGCAGTTGGCAAAAAAGTTTATACCATGAATCACAGATCACAATATTGTTTTTAAACACTCTGTATAATTTTTAGATTTCAACTTTAACTTATCTTAGAGTCTGATGCTTTGAGTAAACAATAAATACAATTTAAAATAATAATATATAAGACAGAAATAGTTAAATGTCTCTGTTAAGTTATGTATAGGGAGTATAACAGTAAGTAGCCTTCATTTAGCCTATAGTATCAAAATATGCCATAATATACAAGTGTTCCATTTAAATTTTCATAACGTTGGTACGCAACTTTTATTGAATCACTCTGTATATTTCAAAACAATTTTAAAACGTGCCCGTAATGTGGCAAAGTGTTAAAACATTTTGTCACTTCGTATATATAAATCGACGGAAATGTGGTGCGCCAGCCTGTATATTATCTGTGCTATACCTATATAAGTGTTTACATTAGGATATTTTCCAGTTTGTTCACTAAAATCAATCCTCTTCCTAGATTGTATTTTTATAATAATATTCCCCCAAACATTAATCTTACTCAAAGAAGGAGCTCTTGGAATTTATAGTCAATAAATCATATAAATAGAAAAAAAAAAGTACGCCCAAGGTAACTTTGTGTGCATAGTTGATGTAACAGTTTTTTGTGCAGAAATGATTGCAAGCAACTATAGACCTTAAGTCTTATTATCATATGGGTAGAAATTAAATGAAATTTTGAATCCTATATTTTGTAAAAATGGTTTTGTCAATTATTAGACAAAAATAATTATAATACTTTCAAATAACAGAAAAAAATGTATGTAAAGTAACTTATTCAGTACCGAAATAAATTACCTAAAATAATAATTTTTTAGGAGCGTCATCTGTCGTTAACTAGAATACCAATTGTAGGTTTCAATCTCTTAAATTACAACTAAACTGCAGATTATATAAATTTATCAAATATTCAGCGCCTCTGGTGGTAGTAACCCGGCGACGGTGACGTAGCCTGGTGTTCGTAACCATTTTAGGGCTACAAAAATTTGTTAATCATGGGCCATCTGGATATTTATCTGTGCTAGAGTCGATCACATTCTTTAGTATCTGCTTTTTACAAAATTCAAGCGTCTTTATCCGTTTTGGAGATATTTGACCTGGGAGTTTTAAGTGAAACACTCTGTATATTGTACATTGAAATAATAGAATTATAAACTTGAGAAAATATGTTTTAGTGCCTAAATTCAAAATGTAAAACATCCTTAATCACTTTTCGGAACCATGAGCGCGCAGACACTAAATATGGTTTACGCCACGATACAGCCCAGCAATTGAAGGGCTCTATGCAAAAAGTGACATTTTAGAGATTTTGTACTATTAGCGCCATCTCTAATAAGAATGGATGAACTTTCCATCCCACTTGCTGGTTTCCGTTTAAAAGGCCCCTAACCATGTTATTTTAAATGTCCCATTCTCAGCTGGTTTAGGAATTTTTGTGCAAAAAGTACCTAAGTGTTTAAGAAGTACCTAAATGTTTAAGAATACCCTAGGTAAAAAAGAAGTGGTTAGTTGCATTTTACATTAAAACAGCTCTCAACTACCTATTGTACCTAGCGCAAAATAAATACTTTTTCTAAGATGAGCAGTGATGAAAGTATCGCAGGTAAGTTGCAATGTTAAAAAGTTATGTAGATGAGTACCTATTACAGTAATGTATTGTTTTTATAGAACCTTATCCAGCTAGCGATGATGACGATGTGTGGCTGCCTCCTGATGAGGTTAGGGTTAGGGCAAGTCCAGTAGAGAATTATGACCTGATTATTACTGAAGACGAAAATGGGAATGATGAAGAAAAAGCAAAACCAAAGAAAAGAAGATCAGATCCAAAAAAATGGGAAAGAGAAAACAAAAAGTCAAAGTTAAGAAAATCTCGTATACAGAGTGAAATGCCAGAATGTCGCTGTAAGTGTAAAACCAAGTTCACTGGTATTTCCTATAAGCAAGTTTGTGAACGTTTCCAAAATTTAAGTAACCATAATGAACAAAATTTGTACTTGCGAGGGTGCATCAGTTCAAAACCAGCTGCGCGCCATTCTAATAAAAATAAACCTCCGCGAAAGGTTTTTCAGTATACTGTTGTAGACAACAACAAATCTGTTACAATTTGCCAAAACTTTTTTCTTGCAATCACTAGAGATAGACTCAGAAAGAAGATTTTAAAGTTTGACATAGACGATGTAAGAGATTTTAGAGGAAAGCACCATAACCGGAAAAATAAATTACCTACCGATACAGTTGAAAAAGTTAACAGTTTTTTGAAAAATCTGCCAGCCGTTGAATCACATTATAGTCGTTCACAAAACATGTGCAAAAAATATCTACAGTCTGATCTTACAGTATCTCAGCTCCATAAGAACTATGGCCAATGTTTTCCTGATAATCCAGTGAAGTATGGAATGTTTCATAAAATTTTTGTTGAAAATTTCAACTATTCTTTTGCTCATCCAAGAAAAGATATATGTGCAACTTGTACAAAATTTATGGCGGATCTTAACTCGGCAAAATTACGAAACAATGAAAATGAAATAATGTCTCTCAGTACCGCTAGAGAGTTACACCTTCGTCGATCTCAGGTTTTTTTTACTCTTCTTAAAGAGAAAAAAGAAAACGCAAGCAACAAAGAGTTAGCAATATGTTTTGACTTCCAAAAAAATTTGCCATTGCCGGTAACTAATATTGGCGACGAATATTACAAAAGGCAACTTTGGCTACATAATTTTGGAATCAATAATATTGTCAGTAATCAAGCCACTATGTTTCTCTTCACGGAAAATTTTGCTACTAAAGGTCCGAACGAGGTTATCACAGCTCTAAATTATTATATCAAAAAATATAAAACCGACGAACAAGAGAAATTATCGATTTTCTGCGATAACTGTTTCTCGCAAAACAAAAACAGATATTTATTCACTTATTTAGATTCTTTATGTGCATCTGGAATTTTTCGAGGTATTGTGGTATACTACCCTATTCCAGGACATTCCATGATGCCTGTAGACCGCTGTTTTGCCCTGATCGAAAAAAAGAGAGTGAAAAGGGAAAAAGTCGATAACCCAGACTATTACATACAGCTTATACAAAATGCCCGATGCAAAGATCCCTTTGAAGTAGTGTTCTTGGAACAATCCTTATTGACCAAAAGCAGCAAAATTACAGGAAATTTTGCGACACTGAAAGTGCTGGACTACAAAAAGTTGTATGGTGACAAAATAAAATCGTCCTTACCGGGAATTTCAAAATGCCGATCAGTTATCTTTTCTGCTGCGGATAAACCAAGACTGAGAGAGGCTATGACTGGGGATTATGGCAGTTGTTTCAACTTATACAAAGTAGGATATCAGAGACTTCTTTCCAACATTATCCCAAGTTTTGCATACGATAAATTTTTAAAACTGAAGGAAGAGAAACTGGCAAACATAAAATTTTTGGTTCATTATATTGAAGCAGAGGAAAACAGGGAGTTTTATAAAGTGTTAGACGAAGAATCCGTGAAGTTGGGAAGAGAAGAGGATCAAGAGTCTGATGTAGAACAGTTCGAATAAGTTTTTTGTTGAAATTATTACGTTTAAGCAGAAAAAACCTTTTATTGCGTGTTATGACAATAAATTAAGTTTGTGGGAAAGTTTATTTTAATATTATCGTATATCACTGGTCTATTTTTACTTGAAATAAAATTTTTGAAACAAGTTTGCAGTAATTTTGTTAAAAAGTACCTAAGTGTAAATTGTTTATATTTTTTTTTTGCATTAAGTGTGGATTTTTTACCTTGAAATTTGGCGATAATATAAGAAATGATACAAATAATCTTTAGGAAAAAAAGATTAGTCAAAATCAAAACAATGTGATTTCCAGATCAAATTGAAACATAAAATCTCAAATATCTCAGAACATGAAAAAGTGACTTAGGGACTTCTTGCATAGAGCCCTTCAATTGCTCATCGTCTGGAGATTACTGGAGGAGAATCATTTCCTTATTTATTTACACAAGACGTGTGCGGCACCCAAACGTATCCATAAAACTCACCGAAAAGAATGTAGCTGGCAAACCACCTTCGGTTTTGAAACATTAAAATTATCCTCTTCTATTGCACCCCATCCCAAAATATGATGAGAGAGGATTATGAAAGGAAATGAGATATTTTACATCACAATTAATCAACATTTTGAATGTGATGAAGGTTTCGTGGTTAAAATTTTGATGGTTCACGATTAAAAATATATAACGGTTCATAAGATTATTTTGATATTACGGATATTTTATAAACTAACTTGATAGAATGACATATAAAACCCATAAATTTAATTATTTCGAATGCCAACGTACGTGATGTCGTTTCAAATCACCTCTTTGATGCGAACTATAGTCGCATTTGGGGCATTCGAATTTAATGCCCAAATGAATGTTCATATGCAGTTTTAAAGTACCTTTGGCAGTGAATTTTTTGTTGCAAATTCGACAGTCAAACGTGCCTATTTTTGTATGACGTTTTATGTGCTGCTTTAAAGTAGAGCTTTGAACACATCTGTACGTACAATAATTACATGCAAATATCCGTTCGTCACTATGTTTGTGTCTAATGTGTCTTGTAAGGGCTGATTTTCGATTAAATCTTTGACGACACTTGTCGCATTCAAATGGCGTGTCTCCAGTGTGCACTCGAACGTGTCTTTTAAGATTTCCTTTTCGTGAAAATGTTTTCGAACAGATCGAACATTTGAATGGTTTTATGCCGTCATGGATTCTGGTATGATAAAGGAAATTTCTACTGTCATCGGTCGTGTATTTGCAATGTGAACAATTGTATCTCTTCGTAATGGCGAAGCAGTTCTTCTCTTCATAATCGTTCCTGCCACCAGTTGACGCACTGAAAAATAAAGCAGAAAGTTTAATGGAATGACACGACGGCCTATTTAAAACTCGCTTAATGACACTAGCCGACAGTTTTAATTTCTTTTTAAAAACTGGTGCAAACATGGCTGTATTATTCTTACAGTCTGCAGGCGTAACGACAAACCAAATCTCTCCACCACGTCTAATTCTAGAGTTATAATTATACACCAGACGTCTCAGGTTTAAATTACGACGGAGCAAAGAAGTAATGTAAACAAAACGCAGTTACTGAATAAGCACTATTCACATGGTGAACTGCAACATCTTTGTTGTTGCGAAAACGACAGCAAAAAAGTCCATTTAACTGGTTCATTCCTTTCTTCATCGGCGTAGGTAGAAGCGTGAGGGGTTTTCAAAATTTATTATATTTACCTTATATTTCGTAAGATAAATAAAGTTATATATGTATATACCTATTCTTACTTAAGTTAGTTTCGTTTTTTCATTGTTTTGGCTGTTAATTACATACTTCGTAATTTTTGTAATAGTTCCTGTGAATATATCAGAGACACCCATCCGGAAATTGATACACTTATATCCGCTTTTAAAAAAGTTTTCAGAAAACGTGTTATTTCGCCACCGCTGAGCCGTACTTCCCTCTTCAAAAGATCTTTTTCGTACGACATTTATTCAAGTTACAATGACATACCTGATCATTATAAAACTTTATCAGTCGACTGTTTTCGGATGAGGCTGAAGCGTGACCTGCTTCTCAATGGCTAGGTATTGCTATTTACCTGTGTGTGGATGCATACATATGTATATATATTTATATGACACTTGCAGAATGTTACCTATTTTAGGCATGATATAGTTCAAACTATAATATTTATTGTTCTATTTTTTTTTTATCAGGGTTTAGGTAGAAAAAGAGACATAGTCTGAACCTTACCCTGCGGTTCGCTTCTAATTATTATCTTCTTTATATTATATTGTTGTAAATTTTTCTACCAGCGAATAAAGATTACATTATTATTATTATTATTATTAAAAGCACCATCGAGAGTAACTTTTTACAGGGAGAAACTTCCATCTTTGTCACTGCCTCCCTCGCTAGTAATAACTAGATGGGAAACATGGTTGGAAGCTACTAGTTTTTATACAGAGATTTCGATAGTTTACAAAATTTCGTTACATGTTTAAATGACGATGCTCGAAGTATTTCTGAGTGCAAGGACCTAACACAAATCCCAAATTTAAAAAATCAGTTGTTATTTCTTTAGGAACACTGGAAATTTGCCTAAACTATCACATATCTTGAAAATCGAAATCTCAAATTAAAAGATGGATTAACCACATTAGATGTGCTATTACTAATTTCAAAAGTATTCCATGTGACTTCGGATGTGGCCTTCGGGAAAAGTTAGACGCAGTTTTTAATAAAAATCCAGATTTAATAATATTGCGGCATTTGTGTATGGCAGTGGTTCCCAAACTTATTTTGCCTACTGACCACTTTGAGAATAAATTATTTTTTAGCGCCCCCACTTTTTCACCTACTCAAAAACCACTATAACTTCAAATTAAATTAATTATTGTGAGCTATATTAGCGGAGATTAAACATTCATTCTAAACGAGACTTTTACTATGGGTTATAGTAAAAGTCTCGTTTAGAATGAATGAGTTAACTTGAGACCTGAGCGTAGTAGGTAGTACACAACGGCGCTCAGGTCTCAAGTTAACTTTTACGGGCTACACCTGCCAATGAGAATGATTATTGAAACGCAACTTTATAGTATTCAGACAAAGTATCTTTTATTCAAAATTCAAAATAAAACAAACATAATCGATTCTAATATAAAAACTAATGTGAAGGATGAATCTGATGCTGTTTAATAAGTTTGTTGATATCAGGTTCCAATTTACTCAAGAACAGCCGCAAGTCACCACGTTCGGTAACATGCAAACGATTTCTCTTTTTAGTAAGCAGCGTTGCTACAGCACTAAATCCACGTTCACACAAATATGACGATGGGAATGCTATCAAGAATCGTTGAATGATTGACCACAATCCAGGGTACAATTGCGGGATCGGTTTTTGTAGCCAAAATTCTTGGTAGCCATTTTTGAACTTGATTTTTATTTCCTCGTTCGTTGTCAATTCTATAAGTTCTTCTTCCAGATGTGGTGATATTGCTGTGTTGACATTTGAAAACGGATCCAACACCCAGTCTGGTATTTCCAAGTTCAAAATATCCTGGTATCGTTCGGTGAAGTCAATGTGGAGCTTTTCCAAATGTTGGCAGTAGGCAAACAAGTCGTCGTTACTGCAGGATACTGATAAATTCGGAAAATTATGAAACTCACGTCTGCCCATATCCTTTTTGTGTAGAAGCAGTTTGGCTGCGAAAGCAGCAACGACATTTTTTGTTTTAATTAAATTTAGTTCATCGCCTTGCAGTTGGAGATTCATGTTGTTGAACAATTTATACAGGTCTGTCATGTAAGCTATATCATTTTTTGATGTAATGAGCTTGTTGCGCAATTCTGTATCTTTAGTTTCCAAAAACTCTATCACAGAGTCAAACAGGTTGTAAAATCGAGTCAGACAATTGCCTCTTGATAGCCAACGAACTTCGGTATGAAACAACAAACGGTTGAAATCTTCGTCATTAGTAACACAAAGCTGATGAAATAATCTATCATTCAAAGAGCAGTTACGGATTTTATTGACTGCTTTGATGACATATTGCAGTGATTGAAATAGTCGTTCACTTAAATTTCTAGCAACCAAATGTTGTCTATGAATAACGCAATGTACAGCAAGGACATCTGAAATTTTATTTTTTACGTACGCTATGAAGCCTTTATGGCACCCTGTCATAGCCGGAGCGCCATCCGTAGCAACTGATATAATATTTTTCAAGGGAATCTCTTTCTCATCACAAAACTTTTCCAATGTATTGAATATGGTTTCGCCTTTTGTATCGGTCTCTAAATTTCTAGCAAACAATAGTTCTTCACATATTTTCTCATCTTTAATAAACCTCACGTAAGACAGCAACAATGCTTCATTAGTTGGTAAAGTGGACCCATCGAGCTGAATTGAGAATTGACTAGTCCTCAGATGATTGCACAATGATTCTTCTATGTTTCCGGCCATTTCATCAATTCGTCTTTGCACAGAATTATTACTCAAAGGAATTTTTCCGATAATATCTGCGGCCGGTTTATGAAGCACAGTAGTTATTACTTCCTTTATTGCTGGCAAAATTAACACTTCTCCGATGTTGTGTGGTTTGCCTTTTTGAGCAATTAACAAAGAGATGTTGTACGAAGCTCGAAGTCCGTCGTCATCTTGCTTAGCAGCCGCCGAAAAGAGTTTTGCTACACTTGGCCGAGTATTATGCTTCTTCTCTAGGTCTTGAAAATATGCTACATTCTTGTCTTTCTTATCTGGATGCATTTTATTCAAATGATCTTGAAGTCTTGAAGGCTTCATTGCTTCATTCGAAAATGTTTTTAGGCATAGAAGGCACAAAGGCGACGATGGGTTTGTAGGATTTTCAATGAATCCGAATTTAATATATTCCGCACAGTATTGCCGTCTCTTCTTTTTTACTTCCGACATTGTTTTGTTTTGAGAAATACGTAAGTATAAGTGTTGAACTTAAGTACTGCTTATCTATTACGCGCGAAACCGCAAATGAAAATAAAATAAATATTACGTTGTTTATATAGGATTGCATAAGCAGCACGCACCGACAGGAATAAGACAAACATGCATAAACTCGTTTATCTCATTCGACGCTCAATCGTACTCAACAAGTAAGAACAAGTATTCTATGAACCAGCCGATTGATACAGTTGCCTTTTTATTTGTTTGTTTGTGTCTCTTTTCGTTTCGAAACGGAGCGACCGATTGATATGTTTTTTATTTTATTTATTCAATAAAACAGGACAGATATATGAACTACTCGGAGAGAAATATCGAACCGAGTTGGTTTGAGCAATCTCTTAATTAATATTAGTTGATGTTCACAAGCTGTAGTCGAGAGTAGGGATGGGACATCGGTGGGTAAACATCGATATCAAACATCGATGTTAACATCGTTGATCAACATCGATGGTTGCAAAGTATCGACTACCAAACATCGATGTTTTTAAACATCGATAATTATATTTATAGATTTATTTTTTGGCAGTTTAACAAAAACTTTATTATAACTTAATTAATTTACGTCCTTAACAAAATGATATAAAAGATATCACTATTCAAAAAAAATAATAAAAGAAATATATACATTTATAATATGTAGTTAACTTTAGAAACTACTCAAAAAAAACTATATAAAAAAACAATATTATGCAATTACGCATGAAACAACCACATGACTTAAATCGTCTGATACTTAAAAAATATATACATTTACGTGTATCAAAGCTTTTTAAGAGAACGATTTTTATTTGGGATTTTATAGTCTTGCATTTTTTTTGACTACGCTGGCAAATACCGAGATACATATGGATATGGTTTTATATTTCTGATGTGTCATCTTGCATTTAATACGTCGTGTATGATTGTACGCACTAGGGAATTTCCCGAAGAAGTATACATCGGTAATGTCTATCTCCCTTCTTTTTCTATGAAAATACGTTTACCTCCTTCACTTATTCTGCATGCATACATAATTTAACTTTTATTCTGCACATTAAAAGTACTATAAATTTATGTATTTAATTATATATTATTTAAATATTTATACTGAGTAATATTTAAAAGAGCCTAAAATGAAATATTCGAATTTATATGATATAGCACTGTGTAATTTAAATACTTCTTTTATTCGTAGACAATTTTACATCCTCGTAGCCTGTATGTGAGCTGTTAATTTGGAAACATTTTTGTATTTGTCAACAGAGGACGCTGTTTTATTTTGTGATTAGTGCAAATACATTTTGTCAAGCTTAAAAGTTCGATGTTCACTATATTTCTTCTAACATCGATAGTTTATCGATAAATCTAAATTGCAAACATCGATGCAAAAACATCGAACATCGATCCTAAAATATCGATGTTCAATGAACATCCATGTTTATCGCCCATCCCTAGTCGAGAGTCGAGAGCTCAGTCGGTGTCTAAGAGTCCTCCTAGATTCTAGATGAAATTACAAATCGCCCCCTAAGCCTTTACACAACGCCCCCATTTTTTTTCTGGGTCTCTTACCGCCCCCCTTTAGACCTGCAGCGCCCACAAGGGGGCGTTATCGCCCACTTTGGGAACCTATGGTGTATGGGGACAATGACACAAAATCTAACTGCTAAATACGCTGAAATAAAAGAATATTTCCAGTAGCACTTATAACCAGTTGCGATGTAGAAAGGACGTTTTTCTATCTACAAGGATGTACTTCATTCAAAGAGAACAAGTCTTACAAAAGAGAACATTGAGAATGTATTGCTAGTTAATATTAATACTCCTTTACTCGACATGAACTACAAAATGAACAAATAATAAGGTATTTTGTATTTTATAGATCACCACTCACTTGTTATCCAATTATATAAATAGAATTACAACCTCTTTAAAAATACAACATTTCACTAGTGCGCCCATGGGCGAGAGTCATCAACCTTTCGTGTCCGGTCTGTAGTTGTAATCATACTCCGCTAGTAGATAAACAATAATATTGTATTTAGAAAATTTGATAAAAAAAATAGATAAGTACAAAATCTTGACGTAACAAATACTAAATGCTTAATTAGTATCAATAATACAAAAACGATTAACTTCACACGAAGGAAAATTGCTGATAAATCAAAGTTTTGCATAAATAGAGTTATTTCATCCTCTTATGTCGTGTGTTGCCTTCTCTAATGAGAAACCAGCAAAAATCTGCCATTTCTTGATATCGTTTCTCCATTTCTTCGGTCTATTGATGAAACCTTTCCCCTTATTCCTCACTCGTCTTCCTAAATTAGCGGGGGGAAATCCAAATGGAATGCAAAAAATGAACTTTGAGCGGCATTCGACACCCTAAGTTTCTTTTAGTTTTCTAGCAAATTATCCACGATATCTTGGTAGTTTTCACTTTTCCGATTTCCCAGAAAATATTTGCAAACATTTTTAAAAGAAGTCCATGGTGACAGCTCCAAATCATTCATCGTACGTTCAAAATTTTCATCTCTGAACAGCTTCCTAACTTGTGGACCAATAAATATTCCTTCGCGAACTATTGCATCAAACAGCTTTGGAAACGTATCCCTTTAATATTTAAAACAGTTGCCTTCTTTTTATAGTGCTCTGACAAACTGTTTGATCATTCCTAATTTATTGTGTAGAGGTGGTAGAATCATGAAATTAGAATCCACTAACGGCTCAAATTTTATATTAAATTCTCCAAAAACAATGCTGATCCGTAGTTGCCATTATTTGATTTAGTAATGATGCTGAACTGCTCGACTATACGACAGATACAAAAAACAACAATATTTGCAGTCCAAGTAATGAGATAACCTTAAGGTCACCACAGATTTGCTAAAGATGATTTAAATATTGAATGAGATTTAATATAGTTGACATACTGTCATACGTATCTTTTGTGTTTGTAGAAATGATGGTATCGAGTGACCATTATAAAGTAAAACGGTTTTGAGACTTGTTTTTGACGAATCGATAAACAATCACCACTCTGCAGGGTTATATTCAATACTCATTTCATACCAAAGTTGATTTACATCAGTACAATAACAGATATTTCCTTATACTTTGTAAAATTAACTGAGTTTTTCGTGACGATTCTTCAATACAGAGATTCTTATAGTGGAATGTAAAAGATTTCATTCTTTTAATCGAGATCCAGGAATTTATGTTTTTTTTTCCGTTAAACTCAAATCCCGTATCAAATAATTAAGATCTGATTGAGTAATGAGATATGATTCGTCAGCAGGAACATACGTCAGATCACTTGAAAATGACATATTCAAAACATCTTTTATATCTTCCTCGTCCGTGTAATTTTAATGCACTGAAGTTGAAAAACGCTTCAATTTTAACAAGACAGAAGTAACAGCCTGTGACGTGATCTGCTGCACTAAAACCATTGAAAAACTGACTATTACTTATTAGCATAAATTATTGGGTGTGATATGTTAGCCCCCCTTTTTTTTAAATCGAAAAACATGACTGTTCAAGATTGCTTTAGGTTTGTTCTGAATTGTTCCACAGTATTTCTAAAAGAAAGTCAAAATTGGCCAAAATAGTTGCAAAAAAACGAGTTTTACACCAACCCCCTTTTTTTTCGAAAATTGTAATTTTGAAGGTTGTTTCAGGTAATTTTAGATTCGTTCTAAATTATTCCAAAGTATTTCAGTGCAGAAATCAAAATTAGCCGAGAAAATAAGGAAAAACGAAATCCGAAACTATGACAGACCCCGTTTTTGCAAATTAAAGTCTTCATGGTTGTTCTAGGTTTATTCTAAGGATTGTTCTAATACTCAAAACCGTATCTCAAATATCAAAATCAAAAGATATTGCAGAAAAAACGAAATCCATCCAAAAGAGTAAAGTTAGCCCGCCTTGTTCCGAAAATCGAAATTCTCACAGCTGTTCTAGGTTGTTATAAGTTTGTTCTAAATTGTTCCAAGTAGTTAGTAGAAAAAAATATTATTAACCGAGAAAATGGCGAAAAACGATCCTCCCTTTTTTCCAAAATCGATATTCCGTAATAGTTATTCCAGGTTGTTCTAGGTTTGTTCTAAATTGTTCCAAAGTATGTCAACGAAAAACTGATAATCAGAAAAAAAACTATATTTCGCCAGACCCCCGGTTTCCGAAAATTGAAATTCTGACGGTTATTCCAGGTTTTTCTAGATTTGTTCTAAATATTGTTCTGTTACATCAAAACCGTACGTAGTATGAACCAAAAGATATTGCAAAAAAATCTATTTCGAGAAAAAGGGGGGGTAACTTGAAACTTTGAATTTACTTTAAAACAAAACTAGAACAACCTGAAACAACCTTCAGATTTTTGATTTTTAAAAAAAGGGGGGCTAACTTTACACACCCTAAATTATTATATATTTTGATAAATAAAAGCCGGATTTGTAAAAGGTCGCTATTTAATTCCTAATACCAAATTGACTAAAAATATTATTTATATTAGTTATCAAATGATACCAGAGAATGTCTTCACTTTTATTTCAAATTTAACAGCATTTTACTTACTGACGATTGCCTTTTGCTGAAACAATTGGATGGGAGGACAATGTCATCTTAATAACCAAAGCCAGGAAGAAGTTGGAAGAAATGAGTGGAAAAGTGGCGGAGTATATTCGATTAAGAATAGAAGTCGACGTCAAGCTGAGTGAAATAATCAAAAAATTTACTAATGAATACACATTCTGAAGCCTATAAAACTATGTGCATTGAGACCAATTATATAACGCCTGTCATTAAAGATTAAATTAAAAAGAACATATCGACGTGTCCATGACAAAACGGCACAAGCGCCATTTTTTCAATAAACAACCTTTTGACACCATTCAATAAAGTTCAAAATTCTCTATCATCCTGTTGCTGTGGCATAAACGAGAAAAAATTATTATGGAAGAAAAACCGATTCAAAGTCGGCCCAAACGCCATATCATAATTATACGCATGAGCGATATTAACGAATTTGTATTACAAGCGCCATCTTGCCACTGTGCTACTGTTTACCTGTTATTGTGTCATGAATATTGTTCGTTTTATCATCGACTTGAAGATAATTTTAAGGTGAGTAATCATTAACACTTAAAGTTATCTTTCTTTCTTGTTTTTGTAATGTATAATGTCCCATAACAATTGCTCTTAAATAGTGTTTGAAAATGAGGTGTTTGTGCCAAACCTAACAATGAAAGAATATAATGTCACATTTTCCATTAGAGAATTATATGAAATTAATCTGTTTGGCATTAGCGCCACTGTTTACACTGAATTGATAGGGCATTAGAAACTCGCTGATAGCTTTAGTTTTGATAAATTCTTTTTAAAATAAACAACGTTCTTTTCTATATAAATAGTGTACCCAACTAATTTTTTTCTCAGCAATTTCCTTACTGTAGGAAAAAAATGGTGTTTATTGGAAGGCGTTTATGCCTTTTTATAACTTACAGGGATGGCTTCTAGTCGCACTAAGAAAATGTTAGTGCAAACGAAACCCTGAAGAAGAAGATTAAGGTGATTCTTGTAATACGCTCTTGGATGAAGCTCTAAAAAATTCAATTATTTTTGATGATTGCGCATTGAATGACAATTATTTTCATCTCGCAGATTTAGGACCTGATAATTTAATGTCTGTCGAAGATGGATCAGTTTTAAATACAACCACCTTTCTAGGTACATCTTCTTCTGCGAGTATATCTTTGATGACCTTGACGCCGCCAAGGTTTCCTTGTCCAAAAAATGTCGAAACTATGCCAATATATCAAGCAAAGTTCGAAAATGTGCTGACGGATACTGCACCTACCAAAACGCTAGTATCATCCAGTAATGACAATTGTTCGAGTTTTCAACCCATCATGTCTATCTCATGATAGTTCAACTGACAGCAAAACAGAAAATCCATGTCATGGAAAATCACGGATAAACTACAGCAAAACTTAAGAAAGCATATTTGAGTGAATTACCAGTTACTAAGGCAAAATTTGAAAATCTTAAAAACCTCATTCAACACTTAAACTAAGCAATAATGTACCTGATGTTTTAGATGACAGTGATATTGAACACGTTGAGGAAGATTCGTTCTAGATAATCTTTCGCTACCTATACCAAATAAGAAGTATTATTTAGTTTGTTTTTCTTTCTTTTTTAAGAAACTTTCGTTTTGGATGTTATGATATTTTTTGCCAAAGTTACAATAAAGCATTGTTTTTTTTTATTGAAGTGTTACTTTGTTTTACTTTGACACAAGTGACATCTAAATGAATTACAGCAAAATCTACAAAATGGTACATGTGGACATATGCATCAATAATAAATGATTGTTTTCATTTCGTTTGGCATAAGAGCCTCTAGTTATTAATGGCACAAACGACATTTGACACTTGTTAGGGTACAAGCGCCATGCCTTTAATTTTCATGATTTTGCAAAAGATGTATTAATGATAGAGTGAAAAGCAGTACTGTTATAGTAAAAAAAACAGTATAGCTGAATTTTTGAAGTATCTTGCTTTTAACCAAATGAGCAAGTAATCTGTCAAATACATTTTAGGTTATAGTGTAAATTGTCATCAGTGGCGTTTGTGTCGTTCTGTCATGGACTCGTCGATATCCACACAATTACTTAATATAAATTCCAAAAGTATCTACAACAATGTATTACTATCAAAAATAAAATGAAATTCTCTTATGGGTTATTCCAATCAAATGTTAAAAATTACTTACTTTTTATATTTCAGCTGGCAGTGCTTTACATGTCTTTCTAAATACGTCATATTAACCAGGTAAACTTTACAAAAGGGGCACGGAACTATACCTGAAATAACAATAACGAAAGTAATTAAAAATGAGTAAAACAAGTAACACATACACATTTCTTACCTTTGGATGAACCTTCCTTCACAATCTTATATGGACATTTCATCATGTGTTTTCTCAGAAATTCCTCCTGAGTAAAGCCCAAACAACACGAGAAGCAAGCGTAGGTATTATTCATTTCCTCTGATGCAGGCTCGAAATATTTTTTCACGTCGATACTTAAAATCTCGGCAAATTCTTGACCATAAAACACCAGCAGTTCTTCGCCTTTCTGAATTTCTTTAACAGTTCGGTAATAAAATTTTCCCTCGTACTGAAAGGCGAGCAGATTTTGTTCTTGAACATTTCTAGCACAATTAACGAATCTCATCCAGTTCGAGTAGTTTATGTCGGCAGCGTCCACTAATTTTCCGTATCGCAGTTTCCAGGCGTATCCGCTAGTGCTTTGTACGGTTTCTAAACCCTCGTAAGCTCCAAATTTGACCATGCGCGGTATAGTTTTTAAAGCAAAAACACCTTCGCCGTGTATGTTGGACTTTTTTATTTCCAACAAATTTGCTGGCAACGTTTTTTTGGCACGGTCTTTGGTCCCCTTCTTCACATTCGTATCAAAAATGTGCTCCAACATTCCACAAATCGGGCAGTAATTTTCAAATTCTTCTTCGCAGTTATCACAATCTAATCAGTACTTAACACGTTAGAAATAAATAAAAAAAAAAAGTGTGTCTCACATACATATATAACCATCCATTGCCGGTATCTCGTCCTCTTTATAATTGACTTTTGGTAATTTTCGTTTCGGAAAAACTTTAGCTGGTAATTGAAAACGTACTTTCTTTTTGGTCTTCACTTTCTTATCTGGAACACTTACAGGAACATTCTCCTTATTTTGTTCCAATTCAGGGTTTGGCAATTCTCTACCTAGATCAATTGAATATATTTCAATATTTTAATTAATATATATTTTGGATGGCATATTACAAGTAATGGAAGAACTAATTATCGGAATTAATCCATATTTTACGCTTGATAATAATTCCAGGCGATGTACACTCCCAGAAGTCATAAATGATACTCCCAACGATTCTAGTGCATTCAGCCAAATTGATCGATTGTAGTTACAGTATAACCTCGATAATCCGGACAATTAAATGCAAGGATGGTGTCCGAATTATCGATTTGTCCGGATTATTGGATATATGTGAAAAATGTCAAAATATGAATTGGAAATAGTAACTAGGATGTAAGTGCGAGTGTAAGTGCAAAAAATTATACATATTCAAGAATAAAACATCTTCCAAAGCTCAGTAAAACTTTAATTAAACAAAGTAAAACATTCTAACAAAAACTAAAACTAAAAAACAAAATACATAAATCTATTTTTGCAATAAAGGGAAAAAGCTTGTAATTGTTTGTTGCTTTTTAGACTCCATTTCTGCTCTGAGTGCCTTGTTACGTAGATCGTAAAGCAGAAGCACTTGATGGGATGGTATATTATTTTCCGATGCCCATGTAATGCAGGTATTGAAAGAAGAAATAGCTTCTTTGTGCGCGACGGTGTTAGGATAAACTTCGTCATCACTAGAAGAGCTAGGTTCCATTTCTTCAAAAGCTTCTCTCTCTCGCATTTCTTTAGTAATATCATCTTCTGTTAAAAATACTTCAGTTTCATTATCTCCAGAAACCCATTCTTCAAGTTCTTCCATAGTAAGTTGTATGTCATCATTGACTTTCTTGCTCATTTCTCTTAATTCATTCATCTCAGTTTGGAAGCTTTGTACTTCCTTTTCTTTAACAAGTTTTTCTGCCAGAAGAGACAGCGGAAGATTATCTTCTTCGTCTTCATTTTCAGAAGATGGTTGCTGAACTGATAATAGTGGTTTCCACGATTTTTTAATCAACTCATCACTCACATGTTGCCATGCTTCGTCCAGAGAAACAGACCACATTTTTCAAATTAATCTTTTTCAAAGTTGTGGGAATGTCAGTTTCAGATTCAACGATTGTTTTGAGCAACTTTTTTCGATAAAAGAGTTTAACAGCTTGAATTACGTGTTGGTCCATCGGTTGTATTAATGGCGTGCAATTAGGAGGCAAATACATAACGGCTATTTGATTATCATCACTAATTAGATCTTCAGGATGTCCTGGAGCGTTATCCAATATCAAAAGTGCTTTTTGAGGTAAATTCAGCTCACGTAGGTTCTGTCTCACTGATGGTATAAACTCTGTATTGAACCACTCACGAAAAATATCTTTGGTGATCCAACCTTTTTTCTGTCCTTTATAACAAACAGGAATGTAAGAATTTGCGAAAGCTCTAGGCTTTTGTGCTTTCCCTAGCACAAGCAGTTTCAGTTTGTGACGGCCAGTAGCATTAGCGCAAGGCATAAAAATTACTCTTTCTTTACTAATTTTTCGTCCAGGAGCACACTTTTCGTCACGATGGGCTAATGTTTTCTTGGGCAAGACTCTCCAGAACAAACCGCTCTCATCTGCGTTATAAATCTGATCAAGTTGAAGGTCCATTTCTTTAATCTTCGCCATCAGTTTTGCCTTGAAAGGCTCTACGGCATCGACATTACTAGAGAGTATCTCACCAGAAATACTCAATTGTCTGATACCAAACCGTTCTTTAAATTTCTGAAGCCACCCAGAACTTGCTTTAAAATCATCAGATTGAGTTAGTTGGTGGTAAAATAATTTGGCCTTTTCGCATAGGATATCACCCGACAAAGGAGTTCCTGTAAAAAAAAGAAAAAACTACATATGTATGTATCTACATAATTTTATATTCACTTGCAGGAATTCTGCAATCTGTTGATTAAACTCGTCAATTGAACTGATCCTGGTTTTGTTTTGTAAATTTCACTTACCTTTGGCCCTCTCCTGAAGGAACCAAGTATACAATGCTTCTTCCATTTTGGGATATGCGCTGAGCTTGAGGGCTTTTCTCTTTCCTGGGCCCGAATCAGAAGATTCTACAAATTGCAGTATTTTTGTTTTGTTTTTATTTATATCGGCAACCGTGGATTTTCCGACTCCAAATTTTTCTGCAACGCATCGGACACTTTGTCCAGATTCAATTAATTTTATTATTTCGCACTTATTTTTCAAATCTAACGTTGTGTGCTTCCTTTTCGGCATTTTGACGGTTTACGTACATACACAAATATGCATAAAATTATGCAGGCACTTGCTTGCACAGCAGCCGTTAAGACACTGACGTGACTGACGCAATAACAATTTATTGTGGTGTGTCTGACAAGTCCGTGCAGGCATAGTGTCCGGATTAACGAGAGGAGCGTCCGGACTATACTCGACGAAGTGGGTGTCCGGATTACTGGATGTCCGGATTAAATTGTGTCCGGATTAAAGAGGTTATACTGTATTTATAGATGGCAAAAATAAGAGATTTAAAAGTCCTTCAAGAAATTTGAAATTCATTTTGATGGAGGCCAACAAAAACATTTCTTTACAGTAATAAAAGTAATTTTCGTTAAGTATGTGTATCTAAATTTTACCACAAACTCATTATTTGCCTCTATTTCTTTTATAAAATAAAAACAAATTATTACAAATATGAGGATGGTCCCAGAAGTACCCGACCTGACGTGGAGATGGCGCTGGTTGTTTGACAAATATCGCAGTATTAGAATGTACACAATCCATAAAACATGTTTCAAGTTTGAAGGCGCAACCTTGTTTAGTATTTGTTTAACAGCTGTCAATTGTGAACGTTTTCAGTGAATTTTTGAAAATGGAGAAAATTGGTCACTCTTATGTGATAGGTACAATACTTTTATTTGAAAGGCCTCAGCCAAACCAATATAAAAGCTGAACTGGATTCTACTCGGGGTGAGTCTGCTCCTTCGTTTACAACAGTAAAATATTGGGTAGCAGAGTTTAAACGAGACCGTACGAGCTGCCAAGACGAGCACCGCAGTGGTCGACCAAATGAGGTGACGACTCCAGAAATGGTGAAGAAAATCCACAAAGCGGTACTGGACGATCGTCGACTAAAAGTGCGCGAGCTAGCAGACATAGTAGGCATTTCAAAAAGTACGGTACATCGTATATCATCTGAAAATTTGGACATGAAAAGGCTGTGTGCAAGATGGGTGCCGCGTATGCTCACACTCGAGCAAAAACAGTGTCGTGGAGATGTTTCAATTGAGTGTTTCACCGCAACAAAGCAGAATTTTTGCGCCGTTTCATAACCATGGGTGAAACACAATCAAAACAATGGACTGAAAAGGAAGAATCGGCTCCAAAGAAGGCGAAGACCGTTCCATCTGCAGGCAAGGCCATGGCGTCGGTTTTTTGGGATGCGCGTGGGATAATTTTCATTGACTATCTTGAAAAAGGAAAAACTATCAACGACGAGTATTATGCGAACTTATTGCAACATTTGAGCGAAGAAATCAAGCAAAAACGGCCGCATTTGGCTAAGAAGAAAGTGTTGTTACATCACGACAATGCACCAGCTCACAAATCCGTTATTGCAATGACCAAAATTAATGAATTAAAGTTTGAATTGCTACCTCATGCACCCTATTCGCCAGATTTAGCCCCCTCGGATTACTTTCTGTTCCCAAACTGAAAAAATGGCTCAGTGGTCAAAGATTTTCCAACGATGAAGAAGTGATGTCGGCAGTTAATGGCTATTTTGAAGAGCAAGACAGTTCTTATTATAAAAAGGGTATCGAACTTATTGAGCATCGCTGGGAAAAGTGTATATATAGAGCTGAAAGGGGATTATGTTGAAAAATAAATATATTTTTTTCTAACATTTTTGTGTTTTTTTTGTGGATCGGGCACTTCTGGGACTATCCTCGTAATTAATAAATTATTTTTGACGTTTTAAAAATCAACTGAATTTAATAATTTTTATTTCTTTTAAATTGTGCGGTTGTTATACACAATTTTCTTTTTACTTTCTTATACATAGTGATTAAAATAAAGTGAAGTTATTCAAAGTTTAATTGAGTGTTTTATTTTACTTATATCCAGTATGTCTCTCTGTGTGTGTCAGCATGTATGTGTGTGTGTGTGTTTGTGTTTGTGTGACCACGATAGCAGTCAAACGACCACAAGTACCAATACCAAACTTTGTATTTATAGGTATAATCTGCCTCTTGAGAACTAATTGGATTTTCAAATAAATCGGTAGACCAGCAGTAGTACTTTACTTATGTAAAAAAATCAAAATTTACAAATATCTCGTCAATTACTAAATTTAGACAAGTTTTTAAAGAATACAAATCTATTAAAAAGTGAATTTTAGGAAAAATTTATAAAAAAAGTTTTTCGAAATTCCTACCGGACGTAGATCATTTTATCTTCTTATTGGAAAACGGTTTTTTGCAAATCTCTCGCAAATTGTGCATTCTACACAGATTTATTTGAAATAAAAAAGTATTTAGAGCTCGAGTTGGAACAATTTTAATATATAAAAAAAATTCATAATGCGGGCCGAAAATAACACTTTTACTCTTATAGAATTGCAGTTTTCTGCGAATATGCACATTAAGCATTCTCTACAGATTTATGAACCCGAAAGTAATTACAGTTCGAGTTCGAACAATTTCTATACATATAAAATTCTTAAAATTCGGACGGAAGTTATACTTTTACTCTTATCGAATAGCAGTTTTTTGCAAATATTCCTCAAATAATGTTTCTGTAGAGATTTATTAAGAGAATAAAACTAATTTGACCTGGATCTGCTATAAATTCTGTATAAACAACTTTTAAAATTTTTGAGCGGTAGTAACACTTTTAATCAGAGGTTTATCAAGGAATACAGAATTTAAAGTTAATTTGGAACAACTTCTGTATACAGATTTCGGAAAGCACATACGTATAAGAAAGTCGTGTAGTGCCCACACCTCATTTTTTTTATATTAAAAGTTGAAGTGTCGATATGCCTAATCTATAACCAAAATTATTGTTACAATTCGCGTTTTTGTTTGAATATAATTTTAAGGGTTAATAAAAATAAATTTATTATAAAAAGATAGGTCTGGTGTCACACACACATGAAAATCGCCCAGACACATCAACAAATAATTACGGAATCATCTTGGACGTAAACATGTTTTTTTATTACCCCCCCCCCCTTTTTTTAATATTTTAAATGGCATCAAACTATGCCTGGCACATTATCGGAAAGTGAATCTTATTAGGAATACGTACGTGGATTCGGTATATGTATTTATTCAAATAAAATGAAGATATAACATTATTTTAAATGTTTTCCTAAAATTTACATGGTCCGTGCACCAAATTACATAAAAAAAATCTATAAAGCACAATATGTATGTCATTTTTTAACCTCGGATCGGTTTTTATAGTTTATTGAAGAAATTGATATGTATAAATCCGGGTGTCCCAGTTAAGACTTTCGGGTCATATATCTCCATTATTACTGAACGAATTTTTATAAAATGTGGAATATAGACAAGTTATTAAGTGAAGAACCGTTGCGCTATACTGAAACAACCGCAGTCTTTAAAACGTGAAATCAACTAGCTTTTATCTCCTATTATTCAGGCGAGTTACAGGCGGCATACTTTATTAAATGCAAGATACTGGTTTCAGACCTTCCAGTTTTCAGTGAATCTTATTGTTAATGTCTTTACAGTGTGCAAACAATTAAACTCACAGAACACCCACAGATCCTCCACTAAACTGCCAATAAAGGTTAAGTAGGGTTTTTGGGGCAACAAGAGCGTTAAAACTTTGAATTTCAGGTCTGAAAGTAGTCAATTTAATAACTAAAGTTGATAACAAAGAACGAACAAAAAGCGAGAACAGTAAAACAAAAATCAGATGAAAATGTCATAGTAGATGTTCGAATGTACCACCATCCGCTTCAATGCATCTCTCTAAACGAATCCTAAAATCATCAACTACGTTTCGCATCATGTTAGCATTTATTGATGCAAATGCTTCTCGGATTCTGATCTGCAAATCTTCAGGAGTTGTAGGCGGTGTTGAATACACTTTAGTTTTGATGTATCCCCACAGGAAGTAGTCACAGGGGGTGAGGTCTGGTGATCGAGCCGGCCAAGGTATGAAGTAACAAAAATTTAATCTATTAATCATGTCATCTTCAGACAACGCTTGGTGTAAAGAAATTTTAAAATGATGATATTTTTTTGATTTTAATATTCTATGGATGGAACTTCTTAAAACCTGCACGTCCAAAACTTGAGAAACATTTCGTACGCTTCTTGTAGGATTTTGTTCGAATGCCTACACTACAGCCACTATTTCTTGATTCCCAGTTACTGGCTTTTCCCTTACACGATTTAATGCACGGACATTTCCTGTATCATCAAGTAAATTTATTATTCTTTTGACTTTACATTTTGAAAGGCCTTCGTTCAGGTGACGTGAACTCTTTCGGTTTCGTTTAAGTCCTTGTGACATTCATCATAAGCGAAAATGATCTCTTTTTTGAGATACATAGACAATTCAGCCATTTTTATTCGAAAGGGAAAACAAAAAATCGAAATTAACACCTTTTACTGAATCGTCAACAATGACATTTGACTTTTTCAAAAATTATGAGGAATGTACAAATTAAATCCCGGCAACGTTATTTAATTGTTCTCAAAGTTCTCTATGCAGTAATTGTCTTAATAATTAAATTAGATTTTTAGCAACATAATTTGATTTTTCTCTGAAACCAAAATTTTGTTTTACTTCATTTTTTCTGTAGAGGCTTGATTTTTGGTGCTTAACCATCTAAATATATTTTCGTGGATTTTTGAAAAAAAAGAACAATGAGTGAAAATTACATTTTCTAACTTTCACTAATTTCAAAAGTAACAGAACAATCCTCATTCAATAAAGTATCTACATTTTAAATTTCAAAAAAATTCGTTCAATAATAATGGAGATATATGACCCGAAAGTCTTAGCTGGGACAGCCTACATAAAACTATGTAAGACGACACCTTAAAAGATCAAATTTAATTTATAAAGGTTTTCACTGCTTTAATCGATTACTTTAAGGAAAAGAGTAAGAAATGATAAATTCATTTTATTCTGTCAGAAAATCTTTAACGGTAACATTAAATTTTGCAGATATTAATATTTTAGAAGTAAGGGTTCTTACGCAGAGATGCCGACCATCTACCGTGAGGTAGGACGTAAGGGGGTGGCGCCATATGCGCTAATGTAAATTCCGCCGTTGTAAGGTATTCGTTAAAATAAAAAAGAATCACCAGAAATTTTTGTTTTTCTTATCATGTTTTTGCATTAAATTGATTACAAAGAATTAATTAAGGTTTCGTTAGGAAGTACTTACTTATAATTCAAACTATTTACTCCTACATTTCACTCTCAAAGTTGGCAAAATTTAGAACATCATAACACAGTTTCAGAAACATTATTTTAAAAACTAATTCCAGTCGAACATGCATTGAGCCTTTGATTATTTGTGTTTTAAATTTCGTTTTGATATTTGGTAAATGAAAGCGGTACTATTGTTTGAACGAAACCTTCTAAAGTCCAGAATTTACAATAGCGCATATGGCGCCTCCCCCTTACGTCCTACCTCACGGCAGTTGGTAGGCACCTTAACTACCTTTTTGGCATAGATCCTGCCATGCTGCATGGATATAAGCCCTCAATGAATTCCTATTACATAATTCAATTACATCATTGTGACCGTTCTAACTTCTAACAACAAACAACTGCAGTTCACAAATTCTCAATGAGGCTAAAATCTGGAGATAGGGGAAGCCAAGGAAGCACTTCAATTTCAAGTTGTTCTTCAAACCGCAGGTAAACAATATATAAAAGCAATATAAAAAATAATAACTTATTCTCAAATAAAATTAGTTTAGAGTTTGTGCGGAATTCTATATTTTACCTCATTTATTTGCATATTTTTATGGAATAATATAACGGAAAAGTAATATTTTAATATTAAATTTAACATTTGTAAAAGGTTAAGATTATTAAGTGGAGACTAATCCAAAATATGATCATTTAAGCAGTAGGTACATGATTTTTTAGCAGTGTTTGATTGTATCGGTGTGAAAGTTGTAGAACTACATTAAATATTTTTTACCAACGTTGACATATATGTAAGGGCATTTTTACCTGAAAGGTTTTGGTACACTTTTCAACCTTAAAGATTTTTTTCTTGGTTGCTTTTTCGTCAAATGTGATGAAAATTTGGAAATACTTGGTACTGCACCCTCTTTCCATAATTTAAATAAAAAAAAAATTAATTTAAATTTTTGCTAAATTATAAAAGCAATGTCTAATGAGATTAAATTTGAAGCGGCTGGTGAGTACGTTTTGTTGGGGCACGTATATAAACGAATCAGTTTAGTCTTGATGTCCACATTTTGAAGTCCCCTGTGTTGTTGTGTGTATGTCTGCCTGCCTGCCTGCTTGTGATCACGAAAGCGGCCAAACGGCTAAAGCTATCAATTCTATATTGTATATTTACGAGTATAATCTCCCTTTTGAGATTTGATCGGGACCGGAAGTAGTAGTTAATTTCAGTGACAACTACTGAATTTAAACACAGATATAAAGAGTTCGAATGTATTCAAAGGTGAATTTGAGAAAAATTTTGTCAAAAAGTTTTTCGAATTTCCTACCGGAAGTAGATCTTTTATCAAAAATCAGTTTTTTTCGAATATCTTGCAGGTCATGCTTTCTACGTAGATACATACTTTAGGAATATAAACGTATTTAAGGTTTGATTTCCATTACTTTCGTATAAAAAAAATTAATATTAGGAACGGAAGTAAGACTTTTATCCAAAGCGATGTTTGCAAATACATACCTCATAAATTATGCATTCTGTATAGAGTTATTGAGAGAATAGAGGCACCTACTTAGAGACGAATTTTGAATAATTTTTCTATAAAAAATTATTTAAAATTCAGGCCTGAAGTAACACACCTACAGGTTTATTTTTTAAGAAGATAAAACTTTTGCATAATTTGAAAGGCACATATGTATAAAAAAAAGTCGTGTGGTGGGCACACCACATTTCTTTTGGTTGCAGTAAAATTTTTATTAAATATTTGTACCACATAGTGATAATGAATCAAGAGATCCCTAAGAACTTGAGGAAAACATTTCGGATATTATTATATTGTAAACAAAATTATGTTTCAGTTTTATGAAAGTTTACGAGTAATTTTTACGAGCACTCGCAATATTTTTTTCAGAAAAATCTATAATTTGCTTTTCTACAGTATATTTATTAGAGAAGTATCTTTAATTTAAAAACAATTACAGAAAAATAATATAGGAATTTACCTATGTACATATATCATTTAATAAATTTTGATCACTTAACGGTATGCAACCCACCAAGAGAGCAATATTTTTACCTTCCCCGTAACCCTCTAGGTTATGCTGTCTCTACATGTCTTACTTCCTCTAAAGTAAATGCTTATGAATCAAAATCGCAACGGCATAGGTAGGTATAAGATCTCTATATTATATAATTTTTAAATAGAAAATTTCAGTGACTTGAAATAAATATTAATAATAAAGTACCTATCTATTTTAAAAAATATGTAAAAGCGTTTTTATTACATTGTAATAAAAGCTAACCCCTTTATAACTAAACAGCCTGGTTATTTACAGCAACGCTTCCGTAATTTATCTTCATACATCTTACTCTCATTTATTTCAAGTCACAAAGATATCTGTAATATTGCCATCGAATTTTCTCAAAAGGAATTTAAATTACTTAATATATTATTATCTCGAAAACACTTTGAGAGGTAAGTAACTGAAGAAGTTGTATAAAATTTGATAAGGAAGCCAAATGGGTTAATAAACAAATGGATGTTTTATTTAACATAAAAAAGTTGATACCCAATTAGACTAGACGCGCCGGCATTGCAAGCACATAAATATTTTAAAAACGTAGGTAGGTTGACATCGAACTACTTTCACGTGCAAAATATGAATTAATTCTTATAATTAGTTCTTCATATATTTCTAATATGCCATTAACCTAATTTCATGAAATCTTACAACTACAGTACATTCAAACAGATAAAAGAAATAAAAACATACCTTCCTCGAAACACCTATGATACATGTTAAATGCATTCGTATATCGTGTTTTCTCTAATTCTGAGAAACTGCCCCATTCGGCCTTTGTAAAAAATGCTCTAGCTTCATCTAGACAATCCATAATTTTTGTTAGACACAATTTAGACTTTAACAAACGCGAAAATATCAAACTATAACGTACATTTAATGGAAATCTAAAAAAGTTCGCTTTTGGCAGCCATTTAATGACGGTTAAAAACCACAACCGGATATCTTAACGTTAAATTTATTAGACTGGTTTCAGCGCCACCACTTTCAGTCCCCAACTATAGCAGAAAATGCCGGGATATTCAAATAGTAGATATTAACAACATATTATTTTTTAATTGTTCTTAGATAATGTAAATCTATTAAAAGATAACTCGATTTAAGTTTTCTTTCAATAGATAAAAATTATCTAAGAAAACGACTTTTTTTAGAGTTGAAAACATCCTTAAAAGCTATTTATCAGGTACAGGCGTTGGTAAAAGAAAAACTCAAAATTAAATTTTATTTAATAATTTATTACTTGTGCTTCACGCTTTGTTTAGCAGTTTTTTCTAATAAATCTTCATTGTTCACATGTACAATTTTTTTACTTAAAATATTATTTATGGTCTTAGAATATGTATTAAATATAAGTGGAATACAAATGTCTAATAAAGATTTTTTAAAACTTATGGAATGACCACAAATATTAAGAGGCAGTATTATTTTTGGAATTATGGCATATTTTGTTTTAAATAATAAATTTGGAAAATGACAATATTTTGAAAATATATAACACGACAAACTAAATATTTTTGAAATTAGTTCTTTTAATTGTGTACCTTCACAAAGACTCTGTTGTTTGCATATCTCACATTCTTCTATTAAGCGAACAAGCTTTTTTGATGTAACAGAATAAACACGTTGTATTGCTTCGCAATCTTTGACCAGTGGTAACGAAGATGGTATATCTGGAGAAAAGACATCTTCTTCGTATACATTTTTTTCAAGATGTTGGTTAAAGAAGACTAGAAGTTATAAAGAGAACTATTTTTTGAGATATTTATGTATATATATTTCTTTACCTGCTGGAGTAATGCGTTTCCTAGGTGATATATTTTTTCCGGGAGAGATACTACTGTAACATAAAGGCCAAAACTCCGTCGGTGTAGTATGCAAAGTATTATCTACTATTCCTCTAAGTGTGATATCTACCCAATCGTCAGGTACTTGTATTGGTTCTAAGTAAAACCATAATAATAATAAAATCTAAATTACATATTTATGTAATTATTTACCTGGTAAATATAACTTTGGCACAGCGATTTGTAGCAGTTTGGACTGTATTATATGTTCTGCATTAAAATGTATTTGACATATACGACACCGTTTAAAAACTTGTTGTGGCTGCAAGTCTAATAGTACATTATTTCCACTGGCAGATACCCATGCCAAAAATCGTGACATGTCTTTTTGCGGATTTGGGAATGAATATAATGAAAAATTTTGGCCGTCTTTTGTTTCACAATCCAATACAAAACATTTACGTCGTACCATATTAAAACGACCCTATAAACAAACTTTATAGTGATATTTTACCAATTCGAAGTAAATATGTACCTGTATAGAGTTAAACTAATAAGACAATTGGCAACAAGTTGCAAAAACAAACACCAAAACATTTAAAACAAAACCTAACTTTCACAATGATTAACAACGTTGACACACAACCAGTCGATAGTGTAGAAATTGTATACAATACTTTCTAAATATCTTGGGCTATTTCACATGTGATCACGCATTAGCCAATAGAAATCGAGCCAAACTTTTACCTATTAAGATATTCCCCCGTGTTAAAAACAAAAGAGGGATTTCAATCAGATTTCAATTGGCGGGCTTCACTATTGCAAGGCAACATTGATTTTGTTGGTTATTTTAAATATTTAAGATTTTATGTCTTTATTATTGATGCTGATTGTTTAAATCATTTTATGAATCAATTAATTCTTATAAGTGTGTCTGTCCAATAAATTTAATTAAAATTATGATAGCTGCGTTAGTACAAATTTAACTGCTTATGAAGGAATATTATTAAAAGCACTTTAATAATTATAATACAATAAAATAAAAGGCTACCTAATAGAGACGGACATATGTTTGAATAGATATTATAGGTACTTAAATTCAGTAAATAGGTATAAAATAAATCAAACCAACCACATTAAAACATATTTTATTTTATAATAGATAGTAGGCAGATATCTCATGTCAGAAATAATTTAACTGTTTCTTGCTTATTTGAGTATTTTTTAAGAAAATATGACTTTTTAATTTGTTTATGTCTTTTCAATACCTATTTATGTAATTCCATATTAGGTAGGTATGTAATGTGGTGTTTCTTTAACTTCTAGTTTCTCATAAACTATAACCTATATTATATTTATATAATGCAGGCAGACAATTTAGATATCAGATTAGTTGTAATTAATGTCCTAACCTCACTTAATACTTACATTGTAAATTATTATTTTATTACATGTCTCATCTTATTTTTCTTTATAATCCCGTTTTTGGACATTTAAATTAGTTAATATTCTAATTGATTGCTTATTTAAATTTTTTATTGAGTAAACATTACGTTTAATAATAAAAAGTAAAAGTGGTCGAACTGAGAATTGAAACCACGACCAAAGAAGTCAGTCAGTCAGTACCAGTGTTGCCAACCCACTACAGACGATTCCCCCTGAATGCTCTGAATAATGCTTGAAAACCCCCTAAATTTCATCAAAAACCCCCTAAAAACGAGTAAATAAATTGTTATAAAAAAAATAACTCCTTTATATTATTGTGACAGTTATTTGTATAGACAAACGCATATTTCCAGGAAATTAAAATTTTTTTATAAGTTTTTAACATATATTTAATCAATCTTTATTTAAACTTTCCAAAATAGTTCTCTTATAAAAATAATATACCTACATAGGGTAGCGGGGGGTATTGTTGGCAGGCCTCGATGATTGGCACCTCCATTTGTTTTTGGCTGTAAAAAGCACAATCCGCTTGTTTTCTACATGAAGTATTTTTTTTGCACAATGTATCATCCTTGTATGACGTGTTAGCGTGTTACACATACGACGCGGGCGTTAATTTGACAGGTCTGTTTGACAAGTCAGTGTTGCCAATAATGCTGGTGATTTATCACCAGTTCTGGTTGTTTTTCTTAATTTTAAATTACCTCGTGATTATTTTTTAAATTACTATATCTGGTGATTTTGGATACTATTAATTTTTTTCTTGGTTACCAAGAATATAAAACATTAAGCTCCTAAAAAAGTTGGTCGGAGTTAATTAGAAACCGTTGGGTCCACAGTTGCGATGTGGGCATGCAGTGCAGCCGTTTACAAACACTTAAAGGTAGGTTCCTATGCACTCAGGCATGTTTTTAAGTTTTGTTCTATTTTAAGCAAGTCAAGAGAAATTTGATAATGTTTAGGTGTAATTAATTTCCTTTTTTCTTCAGTGTTTCTAAGTTGTGTTCCATGTTTTCATAGTATGATATTTCCATATTTGTAAAATTAGAAAAAGAAGGTAGACGGCTTTTATGATACCGTGATACGATTGCGGAAAAAGGCATGGATGAGTTCACAATTCTTCTGTTGAACTTAAAACTGACGAAATCTATTATTTTTGTAGGAAAATCGAATAAATTACAATTTATACACCTATCCTTAATTTTGTTTGCAATAATGCAATACTCAAGTATAACAGTTTTCAATGTCCTCTACAAATACCCCTAAAAAATAAAACCCCCCAGATTTCCCCCATGGCTCAAAAAAACCCCTAAATCTAGGGGGAAAACCCCCAAGTTGGCAACACTGGTCAGTACACATCCACTAAACCAATGCTCCATTGCAGACTTTTACGTCATACATTATTTCACATTATGTATATCTACCATATATAAACTTTTCATATTTTTTTGATAAGGAATGAAATTTATTAATTGAGTTATTTTAAGAGGCAGGTACAAAGCTACGTTAACAGACTTGATTTCAGATCGTTTGGATGTTTTAAATTGTACTGTTTTGATATTGTAAACCAGGTATGTAGGGGCAACTTATGCTTGGTTGCGGGCCTAACTTCAGGACATTAACACAGACTACTCCAGACAGGCAACTCTTTGGAAAAAATTTATCCATAAATAATGACAAGGATAGATATATCTCTTATCTTTACACATTTTGATAAGGCAGCGTAGATGGCAGCACAAGTAAGTTTAGGCGGTAAAATTACATATTCGAATATTAAGAAGTATTTAGGATACTAAGATTATATATTACAAGAAAAATAAATGGTGAAATATTATATCTCACCATTTATTTTTCTGTAATATAACCATAGAATTTTATACGGACATAAATGTTATCATCAATATAAGTTGCTCGACAAAATTTAAAATCAAATTTATAATTATTATAAGTATATTTTTCATTAATGTTTTGTGTAGTTATTGCAATTTTATTCTATTTAATAAGCTGTATTACAAAAGAGTGCTAATTTAAGTGAATTCTTAAAAATATGAATAATTTTTAGCATCTATTTGAAAAAACTGGTTTTTATTAATTTAAAGAATATCTCACGTGTTCAAACATACATTTTGAAGTTATGATTATTTTCACAAATAAAGAAGTTTGTAAAAGAGGGAAGTAAAGCAAAATTGTTTGGGAATAAACAAGTAGACATTTATTTATAACAAAATCATACACATTTTAGATTTAGCAAATATGCAGTTGGTGTGTCTTAAAAGGCGTGTTATAAATAATATTTACCTTTATTTAACTGGTCATCCTTCAAATTGGTAGCGAAACAAGGCAAACTTACCTATGTTATTTACATAATAATAAGATAATAATTTTACAACACAATAAGTGGTAGTTTAGTATATTAAAGTAATAATAATACTATTTTATTCATCCGTTCGACCATATACATTTCAATATAACATATATACTAATAATATAAAGTATGGGCAATAAAGCAGTTCATAAATATTTAAAATATGTAATAAAATATCAATTTTTATATCTTAAAAACCCAAACTATAACAATGTTATTATAGAAATCCACCAATACAAATACAAAAGGTGTTCTACATTAAGTTTTAAATACAATTACCCTCTTAATAATATGATATTTGCAAAAAAAACTGCTTTCTAATAAGAGTTACTTCGAGTCGGAATTTTGAAAATGATGGTACACAAAACTTGTAAATTATGTTCTAAATGCTTTTATACTGCTATTATTAAAATACGTTATATACGTCCCCTTTGAATTATATTATTTTATCCTTTATTCATGCCTTAGTATT
The DNA here is from genome assembly GCA_963170755.1 of Amphimallon solstitiale. NCBI lineage: Eukaryota > Metazoa > Arthropoda > Insecta > Coleoptera > Scarabaeidae > Amphimallon > Amphimallon solstitiale. The sequence continues at coordinate 17,583,464 of OY720683.1, read as the reverse complement.
TTAAGTTTGCGCTGGATACTACGTCAATTTATTTGAAATTGTTTCTGTTGTTCATTTTCTCGTTTGCAATACCATGGGATACCAATCTGGCATATCACTTTAACTATTGCAATCTTTAATACTATGCTTGGCACAACGAAGTTGCGATATTAAAAAATGTTTGGCACGAGATGAAATATCATCAAAGAGTTTTTTAACAATCCATATTACATAGATCTTTGATACTTTTAGCTCTTCACTTGCATTCTCTTTTTATTTTTCTAATTTGGTCCTCTCTTTTCCTTATAACATTTATCAAGGTCCTTTCTCTAAGCATTAACTCACAGGACCTAAATCCCTCCACACCCTTAAAAAGGGGACGCCGCTTCCTTGAATGTGCTGAAGTACTAAAAAAGAAAATAACATTTTTTTAAAATACAATATAAATAAGACAGTGTGAACTTTAACCATCCCCATATCTATTGCAGTATTATTTGCCAATCTGCATACCTACAGATAATATTCACTTAATATTTTTCAATAATTTAAAAGAACTTGTAAGTGTTGTTGATAAGATGCAATCAAAATTGATTGATATGATTAAAATAGTCAATAATTAATATTTTCACTATTTTGATTTTCACAATATTTGAAGAATATTGATGTTTATTGATATTTAAATAATCACTATACTTTACCTTATTAGTGGTGACTTTTCTATTATTGTGCTTCCCAATGCAGAAGGTACTTGCTCTGATATAAAGACTTCCTCATCATATTTCACAACATCTCCAGACTGTTGGTATCCAGTACTTGAACAATCTGATATCAAGGATGCTTTTTGTTCGATAGCAGCACTAGTACTTGCTACAGGTGATGTGAATGTGATGGTTGGACAAAATGAGGTTGCTGGGTGTAACGTTGGCACTGCATCAAGTTTTAAAATAAACGTATGCTCTTTATATGAAACTGCACTGAAATGCCGACTGTAAATTCTATGATTTTGAAGAGTTTCTCCAGAAAAAGACATTCCCATTGCTTCTTGCCAAATTTTAGACCTAATAGTGACAGGAAAGATCCAGTTCAATCAAGTAAATTGTACACTTTTTTTTAATTATTATACAACTCATTATATTCCGGTTTACTTATTGATACTAACAAAAATATCGATAGACATATTTTAATAATCGCGTAAAAAACCTACTTTACTAAATTTCTGGGGAAGCAATGCAGCTTAACAACTTCATCTTCTCCATAACCGCAAACAATGCATTTATGCACTTTACAATTTTAGAAAAACAGAAATTCGTTATCAACAGGTGTAACCACAACAATAACCAAAATGGAAATTGTCAACACAACAAAAATGGCGAAAAATTAAGTTAACGCATGCGTGTACTTGTCTACAGCAGCGCCTCTATCTCGCTGCCTTATCAAAATGTGACGAAGATGAGAAGAGTATCTTTTATCGTGTATTAGACAAGACCAGAATATTACCGGATAAATTCCTAAACCTAGTTACCGGTCTGGAGTAGTCTGTGACATTAATCAAGTCGCGGGCCGTGGGTAGATAATAAGTAGTAGTAAATAAAAAGCGATAAAAGTTCACACACTTACTTATAATATAAAGATAATACAACTGCTACTGAATGAAAAATAAAAGATAATCAGAAGAAATCAATGAGAGGTATGAGATTCAAGTTCAGAAACAGGATGATCAATATTGGGGTCAATTCCACTGGTAGAACAGGCGCAAAGTGTTTTCTAAATTCTTATATGTAAGCCTAGTGAGATAGTTACCTTTATTAAGTTTTACAATTTAGTAAAACTGTCCACATTTATAGTACGACCAAACCAATTTGGCCGGCGGAAAAAATGTGAACTACTACCAAAAACACCTTGCTCCTCACCTCCCTGTCCCATATGCTCTGCTAGTACAGTCAGATAAATTGACAAGTTTGTTTGAGTTTGTGACATTTAGAAAAGATGTCCGAGTTTAAGGTTAGTAAAACTTGTTAAAATAATACATTGACATTGGTTACATGACAAACGTCAAACTTCAACAACTCTAGAATTTTTACTCGGAGTGTACCTTTCAAAACGATTGTGCCATGTGCTGCTCGAGCGGTCACATCGGACTGGTTGGACTATAGACGTGCTTCCAAATGCGCAAATTATTTTTCATGCGAAAGCTCTCACATGTGTGTAGGTACTTTCCTTCAGCAAGATATGTTCTGTAGAATTCGCTTAGTTCCACATCATCAAAGTTAGACTTTAAATATGCGACTTCCTGAAGCTAGATCGACCCCATTTGCAGGTGTAGCGGAGCCTGCCCCACATTACTTTTACTCGAATTTGCAAAAGGGCTAAAGGAGTTATCCATGTTCTTGAAGTCGGAAAACCGATCTGTAAATTGCTGTGACAGTAGTTTTAGTTCTTCAGCATAGCGACCGTAAACAAATTTTTGTGACTGGCTATATGTTGAAAAATGAAAACAGTTTTCACTTCTCATTTGTCTTTCCCACAAGCGAATTTTGTTCTGAAACTCTTTTAGGTGGCTGTATAACTCCGTTTACCAATTGACCTTGTTTTTGAAGCTACAAGTTCAAGTCGTTTAAGTGTCTTGTCATGTCTACCAGGAATGCTAAGTCACACAGCCATGTCGGATCACGTATTTCCAACAATGGTTTTTCCTTATTTTCCATAAAATCGGTTATTTCCTTTCTAATTTCATAAAGCCTTTTTAGCATTTTACCTTTGCTTAGCCACATTACTTCGGAATAGTAGGTATGTCATTTCATCATGTTCTCAAGAGAGTTCATTCAAAAATGTATAAATTGGCAATAGTTAAGTCCGCGGGATCGAATGAAATTGATAGCGTTTACTACCACATCTATAACGTTATGATTTCAATTACTGGTTATATTTTTTTAATAAAATCATGCCGCATTGCGAAATCCTCTACGACCAATTACAACATCGTCAAATTGACAGTATTAAAATTCCTACAGTCTTGTGTGTCATCATTTAAATCGTCAATTTAGCATGTGAGGAACTCAACTGATTACTATTATTACAATGAAAATAGTGATAACGGTGAAAAAGAAGAGGAACATTGCCGACAACGGAACAGAAGACCCCGTTATAAAGACAAACTCTAAATGGTTACTAAAGAAGTGTGCGACATTATTATTAACAATATTGATGACCGTTTTCTGTTTAGAGATTAACCTGTCTACAGCTCTTCTATCTCAACCACACTTATTTTCAACATATCAAAATTCTTTTCCCGAAACTGAATTCCAGATGGCCGTGAAGACTTTCAATTTGGAATCAATTGCTTTCAAGCATGAATTGGTAGTTTTGTATAATAGACCAGATTTTGGAACTGCTTCGCATCTGCTCTAACATTAGTGCAATGTTTCTATGAGAATAATTTAACAACTACATTTGCCGAATCTGTGAAGCTATTGGAACCACACCGATGACAACAGGTGAAAGTGAACGGTGTCTTTCTACTTTGAAGAGCATAAAAACATTTTCTATAAATACCATGCAGGAAAGCAGACTATGTGCCTTAGCAATGTGTTCCATTGAAAAACAGTTACTGACATCAACACCAAATTTCAATGAATTAGTTATTAATCACCGCCGTTCGTCCACCGAGGAAACCAACACGAGGCAATCAATCGCTTACGACCAAGCAACCGCAGTCACGTCGGCGACCAACACATTTAAAACTACATGTTCGTCCACCGCAGCGATTACGACCTATTGTGAAAGGCAACCTATCGCGCACGATTATAGGTATATGTAATAGCTGTTGTGACAAGAGTAAAGTTGGCTGATAGCTCCAAATTGGGATTTGAAGTATTGAAAGGTAACAAACTTCTTAATGAATTCTAGTCCTATCACCAAAATCAATCATTAATATTTCCATTCTTTCTCTTTCATTTAATTCAATTAAAAAAAAGGTTTGTACTTAACATTTTAAATTTCCATTAAAACAATCAAGCCCAAATATCAAATAATACCTATAATCTTGGAAATACCGAGGGTCAAAGTTTAAATATAGGATGTTTCTTTTGAAAAAGTATACGTTTAGTATATAACTTGGCAGATATTTATTGATTTCACACTTTTGCCCATCATTGTATATACCATACCTACATGAAATACATTAATATTACTAATTTTACATGTTCAGTGTAAATGTATTACGAAATTAATAAAAACTATAAAGCTATTAACAACAATAATTTATTACAAAAAAAAAACTATGTATGCATATTAAACTTCCGTGGGACTCTGTCTGGGTGTTTTCGTTTGATATTGTTGTTGACCCCATCGTTTAGCGGTATACTGGACGTATCCCGGATCTCCTGGTGTGCTTGGAGTTCTGACAAAGGATTCGTTACTACCTTGTGGATACCATATTGGTGGCATATTGATTTCGAATTTTCCATATTCCCCTGAAAACAAGAAAATATAAAAGATCACATTTCTAAGTAATTCTTTTCGTTATTGAAAAGTATCGGTTTATTTCTCTATTATAATTGTAATGTAATTTTATAATAGGAAGAGAATGGAAATAGAAGCTTGCACAACAATATTTGTCGCCGGCTTGATTGTCAGTTGAACCACATCACTGTTCAACTGGCAGGTGTAAGAATAAAGTGTGACCACCACAATGAGATGTTATATGTTTCTGAGGTTTGAATTTTACTTTCTTATACGTAGTATAAGGAAGTATTGTGATGATGAACATTTTTGACCTCGAGATTTTTGCAGATGTCCACGTTTTGAGGTCTCCTGACACCAAAAAAGTGGTTTTCAAAAAATGTCTGTGTGTGTGTCTCTGTGTCTGTCTGTGACCACGATAGCGGTCAAACCACTAAAGATATCAATTCCAAATTTTGTATTTACGAATATAATCTCCCTCTTGAGAACTGATTAGATTTTGAGCAAAATCGGCAGACCGGAAGTAGTAGTTTACTTCGGTGAAAAAATCGAAATTTGCAAATATTTCTTCAATTACTAAGTTTAAACAAATTTATAAAGAATTCAAATATACTCAAAATTAAATTTGAGAAAAATTGTGTTGATAAAGTTTTTCGAAATTTCTACCGGAAGTAGGCCTTTTACTCTTATCAAAAATCAGTTTTTTGCGAATATCTCGCAAGTCATGCTTTCTAGGCAGTATAAAAGTATTTAGAACGTACTCTTAAATCTTTTGTAATTCGGAACGGAAGTAACACTTTTACTCTTACCTAATAACGATTTTTTGGAAATATGTCGTAAATTATGCATTCTAAATATATTTATGAAGAGTACAAAAGTATTTAGAGTTGGATATGGAATATTTTTTGTATAAATGAAATTTCAAAATTCGGACCGAAAGTAACACTTTCATACGTATAAGAAAGTCGTGTGGTGGCCACACCTCATTTTTTTATACAGTTTTTAGGAAGAGTGGGGTTATGGCAGCCACGGGGGTAATACCGGTTATTAAATTTCTTACTTGTAACCTGCCTTCAACAATATTGACATGTACCTAGTGTGAACCTTCAGAAAATATGCCGGCAATGGTAGCTACCAGTATGAATTAATTATCTAATTTATGCAACAATTTCATTATATAAAATATTTGGACAAACAACACAAATTCAATCAAATATCGTGTTTTTTCGACGCCGGTATGCATTTTCACTATAACCTCAAATAGTTTCTGTATCCATGTGATGATAAGCAAACAGTTCATTTGGGGTAGTACCGGCCAATCAAGTGGGGTAATTGCGGCATCACCATAGTTATCCCGATAGGACTAAATAAGGAAAATTGGCTATCGTATTCCTTTGTAGATTGACAATTAAAAGCGGTCCTTAATGCTGTGAAAAATGTCCGAAGTGCACGACAAGTTTCGAAAGCTTTCGACGGCGTACCAAGGTCCACTTCGCACGACCGTCAAAGAATCAATAATATTACAGAACCTTCATTGGAACGAAAGACAGTTTTCACCCAAGCAGAGGAAACTGTTAACTATGCAGGTTTTAAAATTTTCAAAAACAATTTTTGGCGTCACACATTACGAAATAAAACTATGTGCGTTCACCTATGCCCAAAAGAATAAGTTGAAAAATCCTTTTACGCAGAATAAGGGGACAGCTGGAAGGGACTGGTTGGAAGGGTTACTTAAAAGGAATCATTTGATTAGTTTAAGAGGCAACCAGTATAAACCGCATTCATGCATGCAATAAAGAGTAGTTTTTTTTATTCTACAACAACCAAAAGCTTGTTCCAAATCAATGCACTTTTGTGTTTTTTGTAAATTTTGATAGAATTAACGGTTGACGAGAATTTCAAATATAATGATTTCTGTGAAAATTGTATTTGTAACAAATTTGAACAGAATCTTGACCAGAATTGTCACTCTTATCTTAGCGACCACACTTCCGGTTCGAATTTTAAAGAATATTTTGTGAAAGTCTTCCACATTGAATTCTAAGCACATTTATATACTTTGTAAATTTTGATAGAACTAATGGTTGACGAGATATTTCGAATATTATGATTTCCGTTTAAATTTTATATAATTGCAAATATCTGGTCAACTGATAACTTTACGAAAATTTACGAAGACTATAAATTAGTTTATAATTCAATTTAGACAACACCTGCGTAAACAACTCTTCAGAATGTTGACCGGAAGTATCACTTTTATTCTTAGCCATGACACTTCCAGTTTGAATTTTGAAAAATATTTTGCAAAGAACATGCCCCAAATTGAATTCTAAGCACTTTTGTATACTTTCTAAATTTTGATAGAACTAACGGTAGATTAGATATTTCGATTGTTATGATTTCTGTTAAAATTTTATTCGTAACAAGTCTGAAGTAAATGCGAAATCTGGAAATACAAATCAATTTAGTAGGTTTTAGTAAACTTTTGGAAAAACATAAGTTTCCAGCGTCAAGAATGCTGATGAGACAGGCATCACGATTGTGCAACGACCTGGTAAAATTTACACGGAGGAAGGCCAAAAAAGGGTTGGATATGTAACATGTGGAGAAAGAGGAAAGACAACAACCGCAATGTGCGTATTTTAGTCCATCTGGAATTTTAATTTAATCAGACAAGAAATTTTCCTTGGGAGAATAAAAAATAAATGAAATTGAGTTTTATAGTTGAAAATAAATATTTTTTTTTTGGAACACAAGACGTTCAATAACTTTGAGTTTATTTGATGTTACCTTGTTTTGTTTTACTCCAAACTGGAGAGTGTTCTTCTACATCCTTGGAGTCTTCTTCACTATCACTTCCGACATCTTTTCCATATATGTCATACTTCCTAGGTTTGTCTTTCATTTTTTGATAACCATTTTGGTTTTTCATACTCAAACCATTCTGGCCGATATATCCTCCATTCTTACTAACACCATTGCGAACATGACCCTCAGAATTTTCATTTACCGCCCGGACTACTTCGCCTTCAACAGTCTTGACGATCTGAGGTTCAATATGCTTTTCTATAAGCTGTACTTCCGGTTTTGTACCTTTTATGTAGACAATTTCCTTTTCACTTTTACCTTTTGGACCGGCCAAATCCAGTAAAAATAAAATTGCTGTCGCTAAAGATAGGGCACCTATTATGGCTGCATTATCGACTAGGTCATTTGGAACTGATTCCAATGCTGCTAATTCTATTCCGCCTGCACAAAAATTATGCATTTAAAAAAGATATATTTAATCAATATAAATTTAGTTTATATTGGGGTGTTCCAGCGTAGCGATAAAGTCCACTATTGGTATCTAATATTGTAGATATTAGTAAATAATTTTTAATACAATTTAAAGATATATTCATTTATACAGAGTGTTCGACAACAATGAACCAATACAAACTTATGTTTTTTAAATGGAATGCTATGAATTCTTTTTTACATTTTCTGATAGCCCTTGAAGAGCTGATTAAACTGACTCTACTTGTATTTGCCGATTTTCAACTGCTTCTGAGATATGGCGATTTTTCGTTAAAAATTTTACAATATTTGAAAAGTTGCTATGAAATAACGATTGATGATAAAATACCTATTATAGGCTCAATTAGCAGAGATACCTTTTCAGTACATAAAATTAATGTTTATTTCGACATATCTATGCATTTTCTTTAGAATTATATACCATTCGCTAAAGTTAAAGATTCTAAAAAAAATTAAATAGAACACCTTGTATATTTATATGTCATTGAAAACTATATGCAATTTACCAATTAAAAATATATACTTTCTTGAAATGAAATATTTAAAATTGGAATTAATAGATATGATCTATGTTTTGGGGAAAGTGATTGTTTGCTGGCACAAATATATACAACCAAAAATACTGGGACCGCCATCGACGACTGCTTTTCAGAAAGTGTTATCGATTTGAAGAAAGTAGTAGTACTCCGTATGAAAAAGGAGCCGTATTACTGCTGCCGTAGAAAACGCGGATGCAGAAAAGGTTCTTTTGTTATGCGTTCAAGAAAATCCTTATACAAGTGTGCGTAAACATTATGGAGTCCTTGATGTTAGCAAAAAATTCATTAAGAGAACTTTAAAGAAGCTTTTTAAATTTGTTATAATTACTGTAATGCTTGAAAATAACTTATTACATTCTTCATGATATTGCGAAAATTATAGAAGTTTTCAATAACGTACATTTAAATACTTCTTTTGACGGTTTGCTTTTCGAGTGAAGTTGTAAATCTAAGTATAACTTCTTTAATTTTAAAGTGATTTAAAAGTTAGTCTAAGTATGACGATAAGCAATTTTATGACACAGAGCGACTGAGATATTTTAACTATTGTTAATTCATGAACTTCCGAACTTTTCATTTTATGAGTTTCAAAATTTTAATAAAAATGACTTATTTGTAAAAAGAGAATATTAGATATATAATATTAGATTAGAAGCAACTCTTTTCGATTAATTTTGATTATACTACGTGTAATTAAGTCATGGCAGCTCATATTTTTAAGTCGTAAACGGGTTTATTCAGATATAATATCCTATAACTTTTGCAATATCGCTCACAGTTCGAAGAAAATTATATTTTTAATTAGTAAATTTTAAGTACCTTTCAATGACATAATATATTCGATTTAATTTTTTTTTTAGAATTTTTTATCTTTAGCAAATGGCATGTAATTCTAAAGAACATGTGTAGATATGTCGAAATAAACACTAATTTCAAGTACTGAAAAGATATCTCTACTAATTGAGCCCTAAATAGGTATTTCATCATCAATCGTTATTTCATAGCAACTTTTCAAATTTTTAACGAAAAATCGCCATATATCAGAAACAGTTGAAAATCGACAAATACAGGGTCCGGCAGAAAAAACTCCCCGATTACAAAGTAACGTGATGCGGACAGTAGAAGGAGCAGAGTGGTGGGGGGCGCGTCCTTGAGTAGCTGCCTACGTGTCGTTTTCAGTGTACGCCATGGCGTGGTCTGGTGAACATCGTGCGTTCGTAGTGGAACATTTTATTCAAAATGACGGATCGCCTATTAATACTCAACGTGCTTTTCGTGTACGCTTTGCGCTCGGACGACGGGACCCTGTTCCCGATAAGAAAACAATTTATTCTTGGGTTTCTAACTTTCGTGAGACAGGTTCCGCATTAAAACGGAAACCACCTGGACGAGCACGGACTGCAACAGGCCCCGGAAACGTTGATGCAGTTAGAGCTTCAATTCAACAATCTCCTCGACGATCCGCTAAAAAGCATGCGGCAGCATTACGAATTTCGGATCGAAGTGTGAGAAGAATCTTGCATCGAGATTTAAAAATGCATCCTTACAAAATTGTAACTACGCAGGAACTGAGTGAACGAGACTGTGGTGTCCGTGTAAGGTTGTGCCAAGACCTTCTTCGGAACATTCGTCCCGAAGATGTTGTGATTTTTTCTGATGAAGCACACTCTCACTTTTCCGGAACAGTGAACAGCCAAAATTGCAGGTACTGGTGTGAACACAACCCCCAAGAACTTCATCAACGGCCACTTCATAGCCCTAAAGTTACAGTATGGTGTGCTGTTTACAATTCCGGATTGATCGGTCCTTACTTTTTCGAAGAAAACGACAGGAATGTAACCGTCAACAGTGAACGCTATTGTGCCATGCTCCGCGACTTTCTCCAACCGAAACTAAGGGAGCTTTTTGGTGAAATAGAGAACGTGTGGTTCCAGCAAGACGGTGCTACAGCCCACACAGCGCGGCAGTCACTGGCATTGGTGAAGGAAATGTTTCCTGGACATGTGATCTCGTTGCGTGGTGACATTGGCTGGCCCCCACGATCGCCGGACTTAACGCCCTGTGATTTTTTTCTTTGGGGCTATTTAAAATCAAAAGTTTATGAACAACGTCCACAAAATTTACGAGCCCTGAAAGAAGCAATTACACAAGAGGTTGAAGCTATTCCGCCTGAAATGACTCAAAGAGTAATGGATAACTTCAGGGGAAGACTCAACCAGTGTGTCGACAGTGAAGGAAGGCATTTAAAGGATGTTTTATTTAAAAAGTAAGACTAATGGTAGACCCTAAGAATGGTACATTTTCTAAAATGGCAGAATATGTACTTTTAGTTAGTGTAAATAAAAATGTCCTACCTTATTTGGTTTTATTTTTATTAGCTTCCCTTATAGGGGAGGTTTTTCTGCCGGACCCTGTACAAGTTCACGTCAGTTTAATCAGCTCTTCAAGGGCTATCATAAAATGTAAAAAAAATGCATAGCATTCTATTTAAAAAAAATATATGTTTGTGTTGGTTCGTCCTTGTCGAACACTCTGTATATAATATTTTTAGATTGTAGCGCTTATTGAATAAGTTAAAATGGTCAAAGTCATCCACAACCAAGATCTATCAAAGATAATAGCAACCATTGTCGCTATGAATAAGTAAGTTGTTAATTAGAGTAAAATTATGAAATGTTCTAAATTATAAATACTAATCTGTATGAAATGCATAATTGAGTCGCCTAGTTTCAAAACCCGCTAAATCCAATTTCCTAACAAATCGAACTAATAACGCTATCGTAGGAGCCTAAATAATATTTATAATCTAAAATATTATTTAGGCTTCTACGATAGTGTTAATATGTTTCAAAAACGTCTTAATCCTCCTTTAATTCACTGAAGATTTCTAAGGTTGGATTCAAATTCTCCTAAATTAATGAGTGAGTAATATTCAAACATTACTAAATCCATACAATAACAAAACTCACTAAATCTATATGGATATTTGCGTGTATACCATATACATAATGAACAAAATACAACTAGTGAAATTACAGGAGTAGAAAAAGACTATTACAGAGGCAGGCATTTGCTATCTGTATGTGTACTCATTTGCAATAATAAACTCCACTTTACTTTAAATGATAACGCAGGGTTCATCTGTACTAAATTAAAGTTTATGTCTCTGCCAGTGTTTGTAAATAAAAGGAATTTTTTTCAAATTTTAAATTTATGATACTGTCCTTTTTGACTCCAAGCAACAGAAATTAAGATTATTTTTAAGTTGACATAATTTTTAGTCTTGAAGTTCAAGCTGTTATTTTCTTCATTATAATATTAATATATACCTAACACGATGAACAGAATGGCTCCTATGAGTAACAACACGAATTCTACAATCCGTTTTTTAGTTGGTAATTCCCCGAAAATTCTTCCGATTAACAGGGCTAATGTTATTATAACATAACCTCCGTATGTCGAGTCCGCTACCGCAGAACCGATTTTATCCCAAGTGACGTTATTTAATAAACTCCATTCTCTTGATAATTTTTGAAGGTACAGAAACAATCTTGAGGCTTCGTCGTCCGTTACTCGTTTGCAGACTAAACAAGCAATGCAGAAACACTGAAAAAATAATAAAATTAGTAAATTCATATGAATGACTACATGAAGTCCAATCTAAGTAATATCAATTAAAGTTTATGAATATAAAAAAGTGCTACATTTTCTATAGTCATTAAATTACTTATTTAAATAAAAATAAAATAATCTTAAAATGCTCTTATTTTAATCATAATTCACGTCTTAGCATTACAACCAGCTTTCCGCTAATTACAGATGGCTTGGGCGACCATAAATATTAAAGAAGCTTACATTTAAATAAACAAAAAATAAATAGAACACTATATCAATACTGGAATACATTAAGAGGGGCGTTTACTAACAAATAGAAATTTATGCAACTTATATTACTCGCGGGACAGGTAGATGCAAGGGCGTGTAAGTGGAGCTAGACGATATTTGGTTTCGATCACAGCGCTTCGGTTTTATTCACAGTTTCTGTCATAGATAAAGGAATACTATAGATGGGAAACATAATGTATAATAAATGAGTACTTACGGAACTGTTGATGTTGATGTTTTATAATAAGACAATTTTCGCTTGCCCATAACTGTTATATTATTATACACTCGAATATTATAGGTATATATGACATTTCTTTTTAGTTACAAACTGTCACTTGGATTTAAGTCTGGAATAGCCGACAGATTCCGAAAGATTTGCGTCTTGGCTAAGCCCGGTAGAGTTACCGTAAAGTGTGAAATGTGTGTGACAATGTTTACTATTTAATGTTTTCAATCTTCAGCCTTAGTTAGTAGACATTAATCAAATTCATGCATTCTTGTGATTATTTCTATAGCACATAACCTTTTTATGAAAATAAATTAGTACAAAAACTGGCCTTGACATTATAAATTTATGCCTTTTGCATCACTAACCCAAAGTTGAGATTCTAAAATTACAAAATAAATTTAAAAAACGCAAAACGGCGATATCTTAGTTTTCGATAGGTAAACGCTCCTCTTAATGAAAATAATATAAAATAAAATATACTATGTACACAATACATTAGCCGAATAAACAAATTGAAAATCGTCAAGAATGTTCCGAAACACATACGATTAAATTAAGGATACCGCAAGGACACATCTTTAACCCAATGCTGTGTACTTGTTATACTACACAGACAAAATCTTAAATACCAGCTGAGTTTGTTGTTTTATTGTATCTTTAAATTAAATGATATATTTATTGATGTCACGATGACACTGTCAAAATAATTTTCAAAAGTTAGGGGTCCTATATGTATAGTGGATCTGTGAATAATGGAAAAATAGCAGATTTTTGATGCAAGATATTTTTGTTGATTTTAAATTTGGAGAAAACGTTTCAACATAAACTTATGAAGAATTTAGTAATCTACCCCGCTGAATAATCAAATTTAGAAAAACAATTATCGGATTAAAGAAAATTAATTAATATGTCAAAATCTTGTAAAACAAGTTTCCTCAAAAACCCTCGGGGGAGATTTGTTTGCTTGGGTTCACGTTATAAATTGAATAAAAAGCTACCCCGCTCTGCACTTATTTTTCGTTCAACTATTCTTTACTTTGTTTTAAATGAATATAAAATAAATTAAAATTAGGCAACTGACATGACAATGTATGTTATTCTGGTAAAAATCTTTCCCGCGGTTACAAATGTGTAAATATTTGATCATAAACGAATGTTTATTCGCTTAAATATTGAGTTATTTTTTAAAATATTTATTATATATTCCCTATGTGTAATAGGTACTCGGACATCCTTGGCTTATTAAATTATGTGCTATGCAATCAATATTACATATCCGGCTAGTAATTGAAAACATACTCGAACATTCTATAATTTTTTTACCATTTCAGAAATACATAACCTCCACTGTGTGTTTTTGTTATTTTAAATAGTTCAAGAAATTTGGGGAGTAAACAAAGAGCGTCGATTTGTAATATAAATAGGTACAAACAGTGCATGAAGATACATGATCATAACTTCATTGTTGAATTTGCCTATACTATTTATTATTTACGCTTTAAAATGCATGCTCATCACATTCAAATAGATGCTGTTCTATTCCGAAGCATTTAGGAAATGTCGAACTCTTAATGAAATGCAAATTAGGACGAGCCCAGTCAAATGCAAAATGGAATAGTGTAAAAGACGAAATTTATCAAGGTTGTAAATCTAATGCAAAATCACAGAGTAAATCAGACAGTGCTAACTTGCGAGGAAAGAATAGAACAGGAGAGAGTCTCCTTAATAATAATATTTGTCCAAAAAACTCAATATGGCCGCCGCAATGCATAGGCGTGCATAAATATTTTGTATAGTATTTCTGTATACCTTCAGTTATTGCTTCAATAGATTCTAAATGTTTAACCCCAGCCGAACTTATAAAAAATTTAGGCAAATGGTATGGTATTTTTCAATATCAACCATATTATTAATAGAATATCTCTGTCAAGAATAATATTTAAGTTCATTATTCGCAATAAAGAGTGAATATCGCATATAAATTAATAATTTTGGCCGCGTAGATTAGCAATTCATCCCTATGTGAGTCGTTGCAGATGTCTTTTCAAAATAGTTTCGCTCAATAAAAATATTGTGTCTATTAGCAAGCAATATATCATCTTGTTAAAGACCCAACACAAAATAGTATATTATTAAATATTCCGCAGCTTTTTTCATTTTTCCAAAATTCCCCAACAAGCGGCAAATGAATTAATTAAGCGGCAATACTACCGACCAAGCAAATAATAGTATTTGGTCTAGGGTAATTCCAGCCGGTCGTATATTAATTACAGTTGTAATATAATCAATCTTCAATAGTAAATTTATTATAAAGTTTTTTCTTTCTTTACCCTAGTAGCGCACTATTTTGAGAAGCATAAGAACACAGATCATTGTGATTCGAAGAACATAATTGCGTTATTGCCTTACAAGTTAGTGAAATATACGGAAAGGCAATGCAATGCAATTATTTTCATGTTAAATAGGAGATCTTATGAAAATAATTTAATTAATTTTTTTATCGTGGTCCTTCAGCGCTTTCGTACGAGACTGCACAATTTATGTTCACCATATTCCCTTTTAACATACCTTTGTGAAGTTTCATTTTCGAAAATGAGCTTCTTGAAAAACAAATATCTTAATCGCCTTTCCACTCATTTACACGACGCAATGAGGATTGCATGTAGTCCCAAAGACGCCGATATAGACGAAATAATTAAAAAAAAACACCATACTACTTAAATTACATAATATAATAGCATAAAGTTTCATAAATAATATAATTTGTAGTTCCAAGAAAAATCTGGAATACACTATTTTCTTCTAATTTGTAATTGTACACCCATTCCCATAAAGGTAATTTCTTGCTAGATATTTTCAAAGTGGAATTATAAAAAAATATTACTTCTGCTATCACACTAGTGTTTACATAATAAAATCTATTATAGTTATATTACCCATACAATGGCATGTATTTTGTCTCACGAGTTAAGGTCAAAACAATTTTCAGAGACGTGAGTAATAACCACATGAATAAAGAGCGAATTGTTCGAGATATACGCAGAGGAAAATCAGTTTAATTGACGATTACATTTGTTTTAAAATATCATAATTGTCTCACCTTGTTGACTTTAAAATTATAAATGTTTCGATGTATGCAGAATATGTTAAATAGGTATAAACAATGTCCGTATATATGTATATATATATATGATCAGTGATCAGGTATGTAGTTTATACACTCCCAGAGAAAAATAACGCTTAATTTAATTCTTGGAATATACAGGATGAGTCACCTCCGTGAGAAAAGCAGATTATATGTACGAATAAAGAGTCTTTGAAGTAGTTTTTATTTTTGCTATGATAGCGGCTCGTTAGAAGCGCATTTGAAATTTATTTTGAATTATGCAATTTTCCATAAAGGGCTGACTAACAATAGTTAAGTATAGTTTTTAAATAAAACAGTCTATATATATATTATTAGATTTTTGTATTTCTTGCAGCATCCTTAATCAAAAAGTAGAAATATAGTATAGGTCTAAAATGAGAAATTTTCGGCTTATTACTATTTTAAAACTTTAATATTGTAAGCCTTTACTTCGTGATATTAAATATTAAAATGAGTGACTGAAATCTGGGGACAACTTGGACTTTAGATGTATTACAAATAAAACACAAATATACATGATTTATACTTATATCTAGGTGTTATAACGTAGAAATGGCGGTCATTATATAAATTAGGGTAACCAGGATACAAAATACAAGAAAAAGAGTTACACTAATTTGAAATAAATTTTAAATTTCAAGTATATCAAGCACATGCGGGAATTATACAGTGCAATTTTCCTCGAACAGGTCAATTTTTATTTGAAATCCTCACCGGTTAGCGTATACCTTTTTATTCTAATCAGTGGCGGCTCAAAGGGGGACAACTTAAAAAAATTAAATTGCCTCGCTCGATAAAAACAAGAGAAAATAGCTTGAAATATTCAGTGACTAATAATATCATCTCTTTGACTTCTTCTGATGTGATTTTTTTGCTTTTGCTTATCGCAATATCGTTTGTTAATTACTTGTTATTGAGGTTAATCAGTTTGGAGAGTCAAATTTTGAAATAACTGCCATAATACGTGGATTTATTAAGTTCTAAGTTGGATTAGAAACAAAATGAAATGTTTCACTGAAAAAAAAGGTTTCAATCTTAATTCTGCTCGGGTGTGGTGATAAACGCTGTTCTCAGAAATATCGTGATAAAATTATTACTCAATCAGTAGATACAAAAATAGAAACCAAGTTCAGGGAAGAAGGTAATATTAAGCATCGATTCAGAACTTGTCACCAGAAGATCCCCCTTGACATTAAACTTAATACGCTAGTCGCCCTACAAGAAAATCCACATCGAACATCCTGAGAATTAGCTCTCAACAATGGAATAAGTCAGAGATCAGTTGTAAAATATAAAATATTCAAATTGAAAAATGGTACCCATATAAACTTAAGCTAGTTCAGAAATTAAGTGAAGATGATCCAGATTACCGCTTAGAGTACTGCAAAACAATGAAGGACCCAAACCACTGTTTAGCGGCCAGAATATTTTTTTGGATGAAGCAAAATTTACGATACTGGGCTCCTAAAAATCCCCACTAAATGCGACAAGATCATACGCAGAATTCACAAAAGTCAGCAGTTGGTCAGGAATAGTGAATGGACCAAAAACCATATTTTTTGGAGGGTAAACTAACATGAGAGATGTATTTAAATTTTATGAGGAGCGAGTGACTTCCCCCATAAGCTCAATTATACCCAAATCTAGTAGATCTAAACTTGCGACATCACTCATTTTGATACCAGCAGAATGGAGCACCTAGGCACTATGCTAGTGCTTAACCTTTTCGACAAAACCGTTGACATCTAGACTGGTCTGCATTTGTCGGATATTTTAGAGGGATATGTAGAAAGTAAAATATACAGAACAAACCCCATAACATCGACGACTTAAAGGCAAGAATTAGGGACCAAGTTTGGCAAATTACATCTCACATTACATTGAAAGCTATTTTCTTCTTGTTTTGATCGACGGATTTAACAAAAACTCATTGCTAGATAGAGGGTAAAGCTATCTTTCCGAAAATGTAACGTTTGATCCCCATTGCAATTTTAATTTTTTGAGTTACCCCCCCCCCCACGCCACTTTACGCCACTCCTGGTTAGGATAAATGGGTATATGCCAATAGCTGGGGATTTAAAAATAAAAATAAGGTGTGGCCACCACACGACTTTCTTATACGTATGAGCGTTTCAAATCATACAATTTTAAAAGCTATTTTATACAAAAATTATTCGAAATCCTATTCTAAGTACTTCCAGTCTCTTAATAAATCTCTACAGGATACATTAACATATTTGCAAAAAAATGCTACTCGCTAAGAGTAAAAGTATTACTCCCGGTCCGAATTTTGAATTTTCATTTATACAAAAAATATTCCAAATCCAACTCTAAATACTTTTGTACTCTTGACAAATATATATAGAATGCATAATTTACGAAATACCTGCAAAAATCGCCATTCGATAAGAGTAAAAGTGTTATCTCCGGTGCACATTTTGAAATTTCATTTATACAAAAAATATTTCAAATCCAACTCTAAATACTTTTATACTCTTGACAAATATATGTAGGATTAAATTCCGAAGGGGGGGTGGCCCTGGAAGCGCCGAGAGAGGAGCGAACGAATAAGTCGAGAATAGTAAGTTGTGATGTTAAGACGTATTTGTCAGTAAACTATTTTCGGTAAAGACGTGTATTTTGTTACAGTTATCCTAAACAACGAGCGTGACACGGAACGACGTAAATATTATTTTGTCAAACGAAATTAAGTTATAGTGTTTTCTTGTTAAATATCTTTTAAATAAACAGTTTAAAAATTAAGTGTTAGTTTTGCTGCTTATGCACAATCCGAACCCACATAAAATTGGGAACTCGTTCGGGATGGATGGATAGATAGATGGAAAGAAGATAGAGATACGATTGTGCATATACATACATACGCAGCAAGGCGAAACATATGTATGCGAGCTAGAAGTGACATCATCGTCTGGAGAATTATTGAATACCTTGCGAAAAAAGAATATAAGAAAAATATTTGAATAAGGACTGCTATATACAAGTAAATTGCATCTTTTATTTATTCTATTTCACGAAAATATTTCCCAGAGTTTTTAAGATAAATTAAATCTTTATTATTTAGTATAAAAATTACAAATAAATTAATATGGAAAATTTAGGACAACAAGTAAATTTAGATATTTCACAAACAAGTACAAAACAAATAAAAGCATTACATAAATTCGTATTTGAATACGAGGGCGATAGAAATAATAGGAAAAGATTACGAGAATTTAGAGGATTCAATTTTAACGATGTCGAACAGGAAAAAGACGATTTAATAAAGAAAAAAACAGATTATGCTATGAACAATTTGACACTGGGAGAATTGAATTTGATTTGTCAGGTGTTGGGTACGGATAACAATGCGAATAATAAAAAGGAGTTAATAGATACTTTGTGCGAACAATTAAATGATTTATCTGTTCCAATTAGGAAAGAAATACCTAGTGATGGTGACGACGGAAAACAGGACGACGTAAATAATCTGGCACAAAATGAGAGTGACAACCAAGACGATAATGAAGATTTAAGCGACGTAACTAGTGCTAGTGGAATTGGCCTAGTAGAATCTCATTCGCGCTCTCAGAATATGACGCCAAAATTTATGATGACGTTTAAAGATGTCGAAGAAACCTTGCACATTTTCGATGGTGGGAAAACTTATCCAATTGATAGATGGATAACAGAATTTGAGGAAACCTCGTTTCTAATGGGTTGGAATGAAGTTGAAAAATTAATTTATGGTAAAAGATTGTTAAAAGGGGAGGCTTTATCCTTTATCAGGGCTGAAGAGGGAATAATAACATGGAAAATATTGAAGAGTAAGCTAGAAAATGAATTTCGAAGATCTGTAAATAGTGCAACTCTTCACAAAATGCTGTCTACGCGTAAGGTAAGAAAAGATGAAAGCTATTCTCAATATTTTTTAGCAATGAGAGAAATTGCCGCTCAAGGGACAGTCGAAGATGATGCTCTTATTGAATATATTATAGAAGGAATTTCTGACGATGAGGCAAATAAGACCATTTTGTACGGAGCAAAATGCTTAAGAGAATTTAAAGATAAATTAAAACTCTATGCAAGATTGAAAGAAAAACAAGTTAGAGAGAGAAAAGAGACGAAAGAAAAGAGAGATTTCAAAGAAAGTTTACCAAAGTATAACACTACGACTAAATACAAAGATGAAAAGACTAATATTAGATGTTTTAATTGTGGTAGATTAGGACACCAATCCAAAAATTGTCGTGACAAAGGTAAAGGATTGAAGTGCTTTTCATGCAATAATTATGGTCATCTAGCCAAAGATTGTGACAAGAGAAACAAAGAGACCGAAATTCCCAAAAGTACAGAACGATCCTACTTAATAAGAGAAAATGATGAACTGCCAGGTCACAAAAAGTTTTTAGTTAATGGCAAGCCTATATTTGGTCTTGTGGATACAGGAAGCGATCTAAATTTGATCAAAGCTACTAGCTTTCTAAACATAGGAGCACCCAAATTTGACGAAACGCCAATAACTCTGAAAGGAATTGGTACGAATAAAATAGAAACGATAGGAACATTTACAACTCGTGTAATTGTAGACGACTGTGATGTAAGAACGGATTTCCATATTGTGTCTGACGAACACATGTCTGTAAATATGATTGTGGGTAAACCAATGCTTGAAAAGGTTATTCTTACAATAAACTCCAATGTAATTACCATGACTAATCCTGTGGAACATATGGCCAAAGAGGGTAATGATTTTGTCCTAAAGAGAAGTCGGAATGAGGTACCACCTGACATATTTATGATAAATGTAAATGACAATTTAAATATAGGAAAACCTCAATATGTAAAAGCAGTAACGAAAATGATAAATGACTACAACCCGACGAAAATTAAAGAAACAAAAATAACTACTAAAATAATACTTGAAGATGAGATACCGATTTACCAACGACCTAGAAGATTAGCGAATGTTGAAAAACAAGAAGTTGAGAAACAGATAGAGGAATGGCTGCGTGATAAGATTATAAGACCGAGTTCCTCGGATTATGCCAGTCCCATTGTATTGGTAAAAAAGAAAGATGGCACTAATCGCCTATGTGTTGATTACAGAAGACTAAATAGGAAAGTAGTGAAAGATAGATATCCTCTACCTGTTATCGAAGATCAGATAGACAAATTGACAAAAGCAAAAATATTTACGACTTTAGATTTACGGAATGGTTTTTTTCATGTACCTATGGCCGAAGACAGTATTAAATACACTGCATTCGTAACACCAAGCAATCAGTACGAATTTCTTAAAACTCCGTTCGGGATGTGCAATTCGCCTGCAATCTTCCAAAGATTTATCAATGAAGTCTTCAAAGAACTCATGCACGAAGGTGTAGTATTATCCTACATGGACGACCTTATTATTCCGGCAGAAAACGAAGAACAAGCCTTCACTAGATTAGGCAAGGTGTTACACACAGCTGAAT
The DNA here is from genome assembly GCA_963170755.1 of Amphimallon solstitiale. NCBI lineage: Eukaryota > Metazoa > Arthropoda > Insecta > Coleoptera > Scarabaeidae > Amphimallon > Amphimallon solstitiale. The sequence continues at coordinate 17,562,446 of OY720683.1, read as the reverse complement.
CATACGGATTGGAAATAAAATGGGAGAAATGCCAATTTTTGAAAACAAAGGTGGAATACCTAGGCCACGAAATAGAAAATGGTACTGTGAAACCATGTCACAGTAAGATTCGTGCTGTTGTTCAATTCCCAGAACCAAGTACAGAAAAACAGATACGAAGCTTTTTGGGACTCACAGGGTATTTTAGAAAGTATATTAAAGACTATGCATTGATAGCTAAGCCCTTAACGGATATTTTAAAGGGAAAGAAGAAACCTAAATTCGATAACGATGAAAGGGTTTCTTTCAATAAGTTAAAGGAGGAATTAGCCTGTGAACCAGTGTTGAAAATTTTTAGTTATGAACGGAAGACTGAACTACATGTCGATGCAAGTCAGGATGGGTTCGGAGGAGTGTTGCTGCAGAGGCATGATGAAGATGGGTTGATGCATCCAGTCTATTTTTGGAGTAGAAAAACTAGCGATGCTCAGAGAAAATACCATAGTTACGAACTCGAGGTGTTAGCCATCGTCGAAGCATTAAAGAAATTCCGAGTATACCTCTTAGGAATAAAATTTAAAATTATCACAGACTGTTGCGCTTTCGTTGCGACCATGAATAAGAAGGACTTGTGTACGAGAGTAGCGAGATGGGCCTTGCTCCTCGAGGAGTTTAATTACCAAATAGAACATCGTCCTGGTGACCAGATGAAGCATTGCGACGCTCTTAGCCGTAATCCAGTCATTCATATAATTCACAACGAGTTTTTGGAAACAATAAAAAAGGCTCAAAATGGAGATGATTACCTGAAAACCATAACGAAGATTTTGGAAAGCCAAACGTATGAAGATTACGAATTAGATAAAGGTATTATATACAAGAACGCAGATGGTAGGAAGTTGCTTGTTGTTCCGACAGCCATGCAGTTCCAAATAATAAGAAATGCTCATGAAAATGGACATTTTGCAGTAAGAAAGACTAAAGAACTAATCAATAGGGATTACTATATACCAAAATTAGAAGGAAAGATCGAGAAGGTATTGACAAATTGCATACCTTGTATACTAGCCAAGAGAAAGGAAGGGAAACAAGAAGGGTTACTGAATCCTATTGATAAGGGTGAAACGCCCCTGCAAACATATCACATAGATCATTTGGGACCATTGACCTCAACTGGGAAAGGATATCGTCATCTACTTGTTGTTATCGACGCATTTACTAAGTTTGTGTGGATATATCCCACTAAAACCACTGCTACCAAAGAAGTGTTAGAAAAACTAGAATTTCAAAGAGGAATCTTTGGAAATCCCAGAATAATAATATCCGATAGAGGAACCGCATTCACCTCTAAAGATTTTGAACAATATTGTGACACTGAGCATATAACTCACATTAAGATTACAACAGGTGTACCTAGAGGAAATGGACAAGTGGAGCGCATAAATCGAATTATCATTCCCACTCTCACAAAACTAACTATTGAGAACCCAAACCATTGGTACAAACATGTTAGGAAATTGCAAGAAGTTTTAAATAGCACATATCAGCGTAGTATAACCATGTCGCCTTTTAAGCTACTTTTTGGAGTGGAAATGTTAAAGTCAGAAGATGCAAAACTGAAAGAGATTATCGAAGAAGAATATTCAAAAGCTTTTGCTGAAGAAAGAGAAGAACTGCGACAAGATGCAAGACAACAAATGAAGAAAATGCAAGAAGAAAACCGAAGAAGTTACAATAAAAGAAGGAAGATCCCAGTAGTGTACAAAATTGGAGACCTAGTAGCAATTCGTAGGACACAGTTTCAAAATGAATCGAAGCTATTACCAAAGTTCCTTGGTCCGTATCGTGTCCTCAGAAGGGTTGGTCCAGACAGGTATGATATAGAGAAGTTGGGAGAGCATACGGGTCCGAGAAAAACAAAGTCCAGCGCCGATCTCATGAAGCCATGGTCCAAGGTCGACGACGAGGAGGATCCATTCGAGGCGAATGGATGTCAGGAAGGCCGAGATGTAGGATTAAATTCCGAAGGGGGGGTGGCCCTGGAAGCGCCGAGAGAGGAGCGAACGAATAAGTCGAGAATAGTAAGTTGTGATGTTAAGACGTATTTGTCAGTAAACTATTTTCGGTAAAGACGTGTATTTTGTTACAGTTATCCTAAACAACGAGCGTGACACGGAACGACGTAAATATTATTTTGTCAAACGAAATTAAGTTATAGTGTTTTCTTGTTAAATATCTTTTAAATAAACAGTTTAAAAATTAAGTGTTAGTTTTGCTGCTTATGCACAATCCGAACCCACATATATATAAAATGCATAATTTACGAAATATCTGCAAAAATCGCCATTCGATAAGAGTAAAAGTGTTACTTCCGGTGCGAATTTTGAAATTTCAATTATACAAAAAATATTCCAAATCCAACTCTAAATACTTTTATACTCTTGACAAATATATATAAAATGCATAATTTACGAAATATCTGCAAAAATCGCCATTCGATAAGAGTAAAAGTGTTACTTCCGGTGCGAATTTTGAAATTTCATTTATGCATAAAATATTTCAAATCCAACTCTAAATACTTTTGTACTCATGACAAATATATATAGAATGCATAATTTGCGAAATATTTGCAAAAGTCGCTATTCGATAAGAGTAAAAGTGTTACTTCCGGTCCGAATTTTGAAATCTTTTTTATACAAAAGGTATTCAAAATTAAGTTCTAAATACTTTTATACTCGTAACGTACCTGTCTAAAAAGCATGACTTGCGAAATATTCCCAAAAAACTAATTTTCGATAAGAGTAAAAGACCTACTTCCGGTAGGAATTTCGAAAAACTGTTTTAATAAAATTCTTCTCAAATTTAATTTTGAGTATATTTGAATTCTTTACAAATTTGTTTAAACTTAGTAGTTGACGAATAATTAGCAAAATTCGATTTTTTCTCTGAAGTAAACTACTGCTTCCGGCCTGCCGATTTTACTGAAAATCTAAGCAGATCTCAAGAGGGATATTATATTCGTAAATGTAAAATATGGGATTGATACCTATAGCGGTTTGGCCGCTATCATGGTCACACACACACAGACAGACACAGACATTTTTTAAAAACCAGTTTTGCGGTATCAGGGGATTTCAAAACGTTGACATCTGCAAAAATCTCGAGGTCGAAAATTTTCATCATCACAATACTTCCTTATATGTACTACGTATAAGAAAGAAAAAATTGATCTGCTCGAGGAAAATTGCCAAGAAGTAGGTATAAAAATTTACGGAAATTTTATTCCTTACTTTACATTCATACTTATGAAGTCCAAATTTGGTTAGAAGATTTATTTGAGTTTTAGTAATAAGAAGGATATTAGCAACTTTTAATAATAATTTTAGCAATTTCTTCACTAACACTGCCAAAATAAGTCAGCGATATATATTGAGATGATTCAATTTCATTATGAGGATATACTGATACAATTCGAGTTAAGTTCCGTTTTTATTTAATATTATTTCAATAATTTTGGCTTATTATATGCAATTTGATTAATAATATCAATGTCATAATCGAAATTTTCTTTTGATTAAGGTTATGTTACCGCCTTTTGTATCACACGATAGAAAGCAGTGAATTGTTCCGTATAAAAATTTCTGTAATGGTAGGATTACGTAAAATATTGACGTGAATTAGTTGTCAAATTTAGTAATTTTAAGGACCTAACAAACCACACAAACTACCTGCTTTCCCCTCTATGATAAACAGGTGATTCTTACCTTTATCAAAACAAAATTTGATATTATTAAACAAGTTGTGCCGCATATTCATGCATTGGTTTGATATGAAATATTTTTCAATGATTAAGGTTCTCTATTTTTGCAATTTATTATATAGTTGCTATTTTACAATAGACGTCCTCATTGTTTATTTATTTTATTATTTACATTTGGTACATGTATATTTTGAAGACTAATAGAATATAAATACTATCATTACGCATATACAAAAATAGTGTAAGAAACACGATATAATCTACGTTCATATTATAAATTTTTAGACATCTTGTTTACCGACAAATTCAGAAAATTATGTTAAAAATTTTTTGAATCTCTCGTCGCTTATGACTTTTATGGCAATTATTGTTTTTTCATATTTTGTAGTTTACATATTAAAATATAATTACACATTTCAATATATTTTGAAAAATATGAAAATGACTTAATAAATAAAAATGAATGCCTGTCGGAGTGCTTGTAATTGGCGTAAAGCTGTTGGAATAACGTTAAAGTGTAAATTATTATTATTATTTATTTATTTTCTACTTACGACTTCTATGATTTTGAGAAATGTCCATCGGTCAAAGTGTGCTGACATTTTTCGTGATGATATGAAACATTACTGTTAGTAAAAATGTTTGAGATTTGAACTGGACGATTATCTTTATTCCGCCAAATATAAATCCGGTAAACTATGTAGATTATATACAAAAATACATTAAACAACACCACATTTTTTTAAATACACTTTGATATAACGTATTTCGTTGTAAAAGTACTTGTATTGGTTTGATGTTTTCAAATAGATATCTACAACATATATGCATATACATACACTATATCAATACGTTTCTATCACCGGAAATATCTAAACTTGCAGTCGTACAAAAAATTCAGTGTCTATCGTTAATTTTCCCCTACTTAACAGTAAACAATTTACTTGTTTCAATGTTATTTTATGACAAACCGTGTAAGTGGAGGACTTGTGCGTCTATGTACGTAACGTTTATTATAATGAATACCTAATTATGAAATAAAAGAAAAAGATCTTTGTTCTTTATAAAATTGTTGTACCTATGTTCTACTTTGATGAATAAATTTACAAATATTAGCCATTAAGATTATACAAAAATTACCGACAAAAGTATGAGCTTCAGTTTCAAGGTACATATATTGTGCGTGCCGAAAGCCGCCCCCCCCCCCCAGCATCTTTTAAACGACGAGGAATAAGACGTTCGAACAAAAATAAAACAAAACCATTATATAAATAACGTTCTAGGCAATATCAACTTAAAAATTTTAAATGACAAGGAAAGGGGTCGAGTGAATTCTATTCTTTACAATTCATTCCGAATATAGTTCAAATGAATTATCCTACTCGTGAAAAAAACAGTCAAAACCAAAATCAAGAAAATTTTAGTAGACAACTTGTTCTAATATAGAATCTTAATAGACGTCTATAAAAATAAATGCCAGAAATGTGAAAATATGTTAAATACATTTTTATTATGCCTGAAAGGTGAAACAAGATACAGGAACAATTACCCAAGTTATTCTCAACTTGCTTTTTTATATACAGATATATTTAAAAATCAAGCCTATTTAGTGCACTCACATAGCAAGATTTATATGAAATAAATATTTCAGAAAATACAACAGGCGTTTTCGGAAAATGTATAGCATTAACCTGACCCGGTTAGAAAGTACCTAACAGGTTCAGTAACTTTACCCGGTTAAATGAAACATTTCCGAACGCAATTGCGGTCACGTTGAGTAACGTAACGTAACCGTCTGCATATAACCTTATAAATAGCTATCTTCATAACATAATTTAGCTGTACTGGCAATACGACAGAAGAAATGGACCCGGGAGGGGTTAAAACAACCTGTATTACCCTACTCACTTACCAGGGTTATGAAAATCGAACCGGGTTGTTGAACCTGGTTACTTTTAAGATTTTACGAACAAGGTTGTTTTTACCAGACTGAATTAACGAACGCATTCGTGCTAACCGTGTTGTAACCCCAATGACCGGGTTTAATTTCCGAAAACACCTAACGTGTCTGTTAATGTTTGTACGCCAATTAAGTTGGTATGCCTACAATTATATCAAGGTTTAGTGGTAACTCTGCCGCTTGAGCTGGGCACATAGTCGTAGATATATGTATAAGTTGTCATTAATTGTATTGTCAGTTGTTATCGTCGGGCTTGTAAAAATTATTTGCCCTGAATAGTCTACTTGTAAGCGTATTCCTTAATAGCATAGTATTTTAAAAGTTCTTATGAGTTCTTGCAGTGATTTGCATCTTCTTTTCTGGTATACCTCTTATTCAGTTTTTGTTTGGGATAAGGTTGAAAATTAAACGAAAGGTCTAAATCTCATATAGAAAATATATTTATATTTTATTATATCAATCGTAAATAGCATTGCTATACTGTATCTATATCTATTTTCGTTTTACAAATAATGAGAAAGAAAATATTTCTACCCATTTTCGAGTTATAATGATTGTGTAGGGCTTATACAGCATGTGTAAAATCATATTGGGGATATGACGTATACTATACATACCGCCAACAACACGTAGGTCGTGCCAGTAAAGTACGATTAACATTTCAGTTGCATACACTCAGTCGATGGATGAACATGTATTTATCTAAGCATGCATCACACGCTTCCTAAATACATATTTACCAAATAAGAATTCAAAATACTTCTGGGAGTTTTATTATATTGCGTATACAACGCAGTAGGAAAATAAAAGCACAATTCTAATTAAACATTAATTCTTAGTAAATTATTCTATTAATTTACTAAGAACGGAATTTTAATGAAAATATAAAATATACTCTAAACAATACTAAAAAATAAAATGTCCTCGCATAGGCTCAAAAATGCCTCCTTCAGCAGCAAGGTATTGTCCGAGCCGATCATATAAATTTTCTGACACATTACGAATCATATTGACTGTTCATATGATTCGTATACTATATAATTAATACTATATTCATTAAAACCACAAAACTGACAAAATTATATAAAAATTATATCAAAAAGAGACAACAGCTCAGTAATAGTAACTTTTAAAGTATTAATGTCTTACATTTTTTTGATGTGAAATTTAATAAGAAATTCAAAAATTAAATAATAGACAGGGTGTTCCATTTGAAAAAATTGACTTTCTTTGCAAAAACTAACTAAAGCATATCAAAAAACGACAGTAGCTCAGTAATAGTCACATTTAAAGTATTAATGTCTTACATGTTTCTGACATGAAATTTAATAAACAATTCAAAAATGAACTGATATACAGGGTGTTCCATTTAAAAAAATTGACTTTTTTTCTAAAACGTGTCATGTAATTTTAATCCAGTTTCCTGCACATGCAGTTAGTAACTGTAAAAAAATTGAACATGCTTCTATTAGGACCTCTTATTGTAAACAATACTGCAAAAAATTTTGTCCATCTAATACGTCGTTTTCGAGAAATATAATTTTAAACAACAAACATTGAATTTTTCAGAAAAATGGGAATAAGTCGAAAACTTTACACTTTAGGCCTATACTATCTCATTACTTTTTGACTAAAAATTATACGGGGAATACAAAAATGCAATAATATATAGGATGTTCCATTTAAAAAAGTATAACTATGGTTAGACACCAAGTTATGGAACAATCTGTATAATACAAAATATTTTTAAAATGTGCTCCTAATGAATAGCTATCACCAGGAATAAACCGCTTCGAAATATCTTTACTCATAAAGGCATAATCGGCCTTACCCGCTTAGATGACTCACCCTGTATATACACACTTTAAGTGTAGTTCATATATTATTTACAGTGAAATATTCATTTTAATCCTGGCACAATATTATAATAAACAGGTAATTTAATGCAATTACTAATTAATTATTAATAACGTCAGTATGGGATAGTAAAGATATTGTGATGAATATAAAAAAATTATATGAGGTTGTCACGGTCTTTTTCATTACCTTCATATAAGGGACTATAAACGCGCAATTGTTAAACAATTATGAGAATATTTGCAAATGCAAATGACGTATTTTCCAACTCGGTACTTCATTTGCAACGAGAATTATATTAATTAGATAAACTGTCCAATTAACCATCAAGCGTGCCTGTAGGTTTTATCAAATTAACTATGACCATGTACTACAAAGTGTCGTATAAAGTAAGTATTTAAAGTTATGTGGTTATGTCATGTTTGTGAACTCATGAACTGTGTTTGTGAAATACGCGCTTCCAGCAAGCCCACAGTTTGTTTTTACAATTATTGGAAAGGTACGCATTAGTTACTTATTAATCTTATTATTATATTCCATATTCCTAATTAATACTTTTTATACATAATATGTGGAATTGTAATTGCCAAATGTACACTTAGTTGCAAAAAAAGAGCTCCCACAAAAATTTCGAATATCACCGCTCCAATCTCTAACACTCGGGCTGATTCTGAAGGTCATGGAGTATTAATTATATAAAAGACAGAAAATAAACGTAATGTAATGAAATAAGCACAAAAAAAAGAAGCAGACATCCGGGCGACGACAAAAACGTACCGGTAAACAAGTCGTAAATCAACTGCACTCATATACTACGTCAGCGACAGAAAATCTGGAATATGGTAGAAGAGAGCCATAATCTGCTTTTGTCTGCACATATATATAAATGCCGCCGATGATTTAAGGAATTCATTCATTGAATAGTAGTCGTGCAGTTCAAATAAACATAAATAAGTGAGCGGTGCAGTTTTATTACATAAATATTACAGATATAAATAGTAGTGATAGATATAAATACGTGTGTTAATTTATTCGTAGTAGTTTTAAGTGTGAAAATATACAGACAGTTTTAAAACATTTGCACGAGTTGTTTATTTCGACACCGAAAACATAACAATAATATATTCGAATGCTTCCATTAATTCACTATCCACATATATAAAAAAATTTAGTGGTTTTAATATTTATTCGTATATTTTGTAAGTAGTAATATGTAATACATACAACATTTTCTACAAGACTAAACTAAATAATCTTTAGTCACCGAACAAAGCAGTAGTAATTAAACATATGATTCATTCGACGTATAGTACTAGAAAAAATCGCAAAAAGAATGAATGGGGGAGTTGGTCACCGTCATTCCAGAAGCTACGAGAATTATCGCGGAGATAAATATATACAGGGTGTTTAAAAAAGATGCGGCAATATTAAAGGGGTTGATTGTCCAGGTCATTTTATACAAAAAAGTTTATAATAAACAAGGTCCGCAAACGCTTCGTTACCGATCTAAAGAGTGTTGAAGTTTAATTAAAAGAAACAGTAAAAATGTGTTTTTTTTACTAAAGAACGGTACGTCGTATGATAGAAAGTTAAGAGAGCTTTTTTCTTCACAATTAAACAAAGAATAGAAACATATTTTTATTTTTAGAGAAATCAGCGGCGTCCTATTTTTTTCTTGAAAAATAACACGCTAAAATTTCATTATGATCTTTAATGCCGTCTTGGAGAAATCTAATTTTTACTGTTTCTTTTAATTAAACTTCAACACGCTGTAGATCGGTAACGAAGCGTTTGCGGACCTTGTTTATTATAAACTTTTTTGTATAAAGTGACCTGGACAATCAACCCCTTTAATATTGCCGCATCTTTTTTAAACACCCTGTATGTATAAAAAGGAGTTTCCAGACGTAGGAGAGGATTATTATTAGTTTCGTTAGTAATGTGAACATCAGATATAAAGTGATAAACATAAATTCAGTCATAAATATAAATAAGTTCTAATAAATATTTTTAGTACTTTAGAGTACGCTGTTTTTATAGACATTATCCTTGCGTTTTTATTGTCATTATTCTTACTGTTTCAAATGCAGTATAATAAAATTTTCAAAATAATACAGGGAGATCAGAAAACAATGTTAAACATTTCATCCAGAAAATATCAATATCTTTTTATTTTTAAATAGCAACCTACATCTTTTTTATTCAATGGATTCCACGATCAAAATTAGGGGCAGTATGTGTTTACTTCCCTATAACTAAATGTCTTAGTTTCAGAGTTATTTTGAAAAATGTATCAATTCCTTTAAAGTTTTATTTTGTATAATCAATTGGGCTATGCAAATTCATTTAAATAAATAAAAACAAATTGTAATCATATTACCTGTCATTAGTAAGGTATTTGCTGATGTTATTCAGCGCTTTCTTTATTCTCTGTTTCTGAATACTTGAAAATGACGCCATCTGGATTTAATAACAAAGATGTTTTGAATCCAATAATTACATATCGTGAATGCAATATAGTAATCGAGAGAACATGTCGTGTTTATGCAGAGAAATATCCAAATCGGTCAAGACCTACCAAGAGTATATTAAGCAATATTTTAAAAAAATCATTCTTGTCAAAACAACCAGAAGAAAACCTGTTGTTGATAGTAAAAATTTGGAGGTAGCAGCACTTGCTTATTTCATAACACCCCCTTCTAAAGAATGCAAAGCTGTTATAGGTGTAAGAATGAGCATACATTGCATTTTGAAAAAGAACAAGTGGCATGCTTACAAATTTCGCCCTATTCAACATATTAAAGAAGCCGATTTTGTAACAAGTGCGCAGTATTGTCAGTAGTTCTTAATGAATCACAGAAAGAACAGGACAATTTCACACAAAATGTTATATGGGCAGGCGAACCAAAGTTTTGTAAAAATGGAATACTTAATCACCATTTTTGGTCGGAAGATAATCCTCAAGTTGTTAAGCAATGACGTTTCCAAGAGTTTTGGGGTTTCAATGCATTTTGTGCTATTAAACGTGACAAAATATCTGCTTTGTATTTTTATGAAGAAAATTTAAATACTGAGAGATTTATTTACATCTTAAGAAACATCATGAATTTAAATTTAAATACACTGTCGGTAGAAGAAGCTCGTAGAGTATGGTTTCAGATGGATGGTGCATCACCACTTAGTACTAAAGCTGTTGGAGAAGTATTAGACGACATATTTTATGATCGGTGGATCGGAAATAAAAGACCTTATAGTTTTCCACTACGATTACCCGATTTAAAGCCCATAGAAGAACGCCCACCAAAGAAGATATGATAGCCATAGTGCGAGGGGCGTTCATAATGTAGACGATATAATGATAGAGCGTGCCATACGTACGAACTTTTGAAAAATTGAGGTGTGGCCACCACACGACTTTCTTATACGTATGAAAGTTTCAAATTATAGAATTTTAAGAATTTTTTTATATAAAAATTATACAAAATTCTATTATTAATACTTCTATTCTCTTAATAAATCTCTACAGAATGCGTACTTTGCGAGATATTCGAAAGTAAGCACTACTCGCTAAGAGTAAAAGTGTTACATCCGGTCCGAATTTTGAAATTACATTTATACAAAAAATATTCCAAATTCAACTTTAAATACTTTTGTACTCTTTATAAATATATATATAGAATGCATAATTTACGACATATTTGCAAGAAATCGTTATTCGGTAAGAGTAAAAGTGTTATTTCCGGTCCTAATTTTGAAATTTAATTTGTGCAAAAAATGTTGCAAATTTAGAACTAAATACTTTTGTACTTCTTGATAAATATATATAGAATGCATAACTTACGACATATTTGCAAAAAATCGGTATTCGATAAGAGTAAAAGTGGTACATCCGGTCTGAATTTTGAAATTTTTTTTATACAAAAGGTATTGAAAATTATATTTTAAATACTTTTATACCCGTAACGTACCTGTCTAAAAAGGATGATTTGCGAAAAACTCGCAAAAAATTCGCAAAAGACCTACTTCCGGTAGGAATTTCGAAAAAATTTTTAAATAAAATTGTTCTCAATTTTAATTTTAAGTACATATGAATTCTATATAAATTTGTTTAAACTTAGTAGTTGACGAAATATTGGCAAAATTCGAACTTTTCACTGAAGTAAACTGCCGTCTACCGATTTTACTGAAAAACTAATCAGATCTCAAGAGGGACATTATACAAGTAAATACAAAATTTGGAATTGATATCTACAGTGGTTTGTCCGCTATCGTGGTCACACACAGAGACATTTTTTAAAAACCACTTTTTCGGTATCAGGGCACTCAAAACTTGGATATCTGCAAAAATCTCAAGGTCGTAAATTTTCATCATCACAATACTTCCTTATACTACGTATAAGAAAGTAATACTTCGGAAGTGGCTAACTTCAGAGGCAAAGTTTAATAGACACACTAGCCTTATAATTAAGTCAGAAATACGAATCAATCACAAAAAATGGGGTATTCCATTTAAAATAAGGGAGTCGATATCCATTTCCGGTGTAATCGAAAGAAACGAAAATTCGAACTATTTTAGATTGAAAGAGCGTAACACGAAACTAATATTTGCCAAATTTCAAAACTCAACTGTTTTTAGTTTTATATATTGTTCTAACGAAATCACATCGTCACCCTGTATTCAAAATTATCATAAACTGCAAATAAATATATTGAATACATTATGTTATATTAAATGAATGTAACCTTGTCCGGTTTTGCAAAAGTTGAAACAGAAATCATACCCTTAACCTTACCATTCCTCTACATACTTCGAAATGACGACAAGCCTTTACCATTACCGTTATATAGTATTTATGTATGTACATATTATCTTAAACAATTATGTATTGCATAAATGTACCGTTAGAATTGCAAACATGCATTTACTCTGTGGAAAATAAAAATAACAAACTGGTATTCTAACGGACTATTATCTTTAATAAACAATCTATACACAAAAGTGACATAATCCATGTTTAGTATCAGACTCCTATTCGAAAGAGTAAACTCCATCTTAGATGTTCGTCTACTTTACTTAAATTTTGGATTTTGATTTTTTATAAATTATTTGTTTAGTATTGCAATATTATGAAAAGAAAATACGATTGTTTAAGTAAGAAAATTCGTTATTTTATCAAATCTTGAGATTTTTTATTTTTTTAATTGTCGAATCATTTCTAGATGTAGATTTTGATAATTTAAGTATTTTGGAATATTATGGTAAACTCCATCGTTACTTAACAAAACACAATAACGAAGAAAGGATTTTCGGACCGCCCATCCACGTGAAAGATGTAAATTTGGATTACCAACATGATGTTTTTATATGTAAGTCTTTCATATACTTAGTAATTTGTCAGCAGTTATCATTGAAAACACAACAATCAGAAATTAATTTAATTAAAAAAACTAATCCACTAACAAATTTTTGTATAATTTCCCGTAGATAAGAGAGCAGGGCTTGAAAGAAAGTTCAAGTGTTCCCAGCTGTAGTTAGATTCGGAACTTCCGATGTATAACTTCTTCTGCATGCATTCCTTAGCTGTTTGGGATTCTATTAAACAATTTTTCCTAAGTAATGCCATGAGGTGAAATAATAAAGCCTTTAAGTGCTATTCATACATAATTTGATAGTGACACGTAGACTGCACCTGAGTAAGCGCGGATATATTAATTTTGGAAACTAATCATGTCACTGACATTTACTAAATAAATTTTTAGGAGCTACAGTAGAAAGCAACAAAAAAAGTAGACAAGGGATCTCGTACTTTGTAAACCTGGCTTTATGTTGTACTTGTCTTTAGTGTCAAGTGGAATATCAAATAATTATCAAAACATCTGATTAATCATATCAAATTACTAATTAAAAAACATCCTCAAGAATTATATGCATTAATATCTGGTTATAGAGCCGCTTTTGTTTAAAACTTTTTGCAATCTATTTGGAATAGAGTTATAAAGGTTGGTACAAGTGTATGTGAACTATTTCTACCAGTTCTTGTCTATTTTGAGATCTTCGATTCAATTTCTTTATTTCTTTGATCATCAACCCCCACACATTTTCGATAATATTTAAATCAGGACTTCATGGCGGAAAATCCAAAACATTGATGTTATCTTCTCTGAATCATGTTTTCACTCTGTCCGATGTATGGATGGGACAATTATCCTATTGAATTATAAAATTGCGATTTGGACAAAATAGCTTCACTGAAGACAAATCATATTACTTAGAATGTTGATATAAGTCTGTGAATTTAAATTTCCTTTTATTACCCATAACATCCCAGTCCCAGGAATTGAAATACAACCCCAAAAGTTAACTTTGAAATTTTTTGGATAGTTTTCGTTAAATCGCATAACTCTTGGTCGGTATACATGAATCGCACCATTTCTTGCTTTGAAATAATTTTTCATCTGTAAAAATTACAATTTCCCAAAAGTGTCTGTTATTTACCAAATTTTCAAGTACATATCCTACACGAGTTTCTTTGTGGGTCGCATTGAAATTAAGTTTTTCGGCAGTTTTGTGGCACCGCAAATTAACTTCTCTAACCCTTCGTTGGGCAGTAAAAACAGAACCCGGAAAGTTACTTACATCAGCTGCAATCACTACTGAAGGAAGTAGATTTCCAATGAGCACATTTGTGAGCGGTCTTGCTTAGCTGTTGATATTCTTTTGCGGCCAGAACCAGAAATTCTATACAAATTCTATGGTGATCTAGCCATTTTTTTAATAATTTTAAAAGATGTGCTTTTATTTATATTATTTCTTTCCGCAATTTCACGTATTTTAAAACCATTACTGAAATCTGCAATAACATTGACTTTAATATCTTCATTTATTGAAGGCATTTTTGTAATAGTTTAATATCAATTGTAAGGTTGTCAATTTTGATACCTAACCAAATTTTAAAAAACCTACTTCCGGTAGGAATATCAAAAAGTTTTTTTAATAAAATTCTTCTCAAATTTAATTTTAAGTACATATGAATTCTTTATAAATTCGTCTAAACTTAGTAGTTGACGAAATATTGACAAAATTCGAGTTTTTCACTGAAGTAAACTACTACTTCCGGTCGGCCGAATTTGCTGAAAATCTAATCAGTTCTCAAGAGGGAGATTATACACGTAAATGTAAAATTTGGAATTTATATCTCCAGCGGTTTGACCGCTATCGTGGTCACAGACAGACAGACTCACACACAGACATTTTTTAAAAACCACTTTTTCAGTATCAGGGGACCTCAAAACGTGGACATCTGCAAAAATCTCGAGGTCGAAAATTTTCATCATCACAATACTTCCTTATACTACGACATGTTTCGCTACGATATAGCTTCTTCAGGTATTGCCTACTAAATACTTTCTACAAATTTATGATTTTTCGAACATATTTTCTACACACTTGTTCATTACCTAATTACAATAAATCTCGTAATGACTATATAATGTACTCTAAATATATATTTAACAGCTACCTACGTCTTTAACGGTACCAGTTTAAAAGCGGGGAATTATTTAGATCTAACTGGTCATTTAACAATACATCTGAGTATTTAAACTTATTTATTTCTAAGGCTTCAAGTAAATTTAATTTTAAACCTTTTTCTTGTGAATGTAGTATCTCAAATTCGTTGTTGAAATTATGATTATCTTCTAGTAAGTGAATTGCATAATTTGAATCTGTCTTCTTATTACTAAAACTCTTTAAATGTTCGTTTATTCTTTTGTCAAAGCACCTCCCCGTTTGGCCTATATATGTATGTTTTAGGGCAGGGCAATCCATACATGTTAATTTATAGACTCATGATTTTTTACCCTTGTTTATCTTTGATTTATTGTTTTTTATGTATTTCTTCAAAAAATTATTTGTTTTATATACTACATTTATATATACTTTATGTAAAAAAAATTCTATTTTTTCGCTTGTTGATCCCATCTAAAAAAATTGAAAAAACATGTCTGTTGTGTTCTCTTGAGATTGTAAGATCTAAGAAGTTTAAACTGTTATTTAATTCTTTTTCTATCATGAACTTAATATTTTTATGTAGATTATTTATATGTTCTAAAAATTGGTTTAATTGTCTGTCTGTTCCACTGAAACAACCCAATATATCATCTACGTATTTATGCCAATAAACAAAGTGTTTGAAATTTGGATGTTCTTTAATTTGATCTACTAAATGATTCATAATAATAATGGCCAACCCATTAAGCCCGCTATTAGCGGAGATTTTTATGGATTATTTAGAAGATCAAATTGAAGAACATCCAAATTTCAAACACTTTGTTTATTGGCATAGATACGTAGATGATATATTGGGTTGTTTCAGTGGAACAGACAGACAATAAAAGCAATTTTTAGAACATATAAATAATCTACATAAAGATATTAAGTTCACGATAGAAAAAGAATTAAATAATAGTTTAAACTTCTTAGATCTTACAATCTCAAGAGAACACAACAGACATGTTTTTTCAATTTTTCACAAACCATCACATACAGATGATATCATTGACAATAGCTCTTGCCATCCTTTTAGTCAAAAATTAGCAGCGTTCCACTCTATGATACATAGATTGATATCAATTCCATTAAATAAAGAAAATTTTCTAAAAGAACTAAACATAATATAACAAATAGATACAACCCAAATATAGTAGATCAAATCTAGAGAAAAAATTTACATAAAGTAGATATAAATGTAGCATATAAAACAAATAATTCTTTGGGGAAATACATAAAAAACAATAAAGCAAAGATAAACAAGGGTAAAAAATCAGGAGTCTATAAATTAACATGAATGGATTGCCCTAAAATATATATAGGCTAAACAGGGAGGTGCTTTGACAAAAGAATAAACGAACATTTTAAGAGTTTTAGTAATAAAAAGACAGATTCAAATTATGCAATTCCCTTACTAGAAAATAATCATAATTTCAACAAGGAATTTGAGATACTATATTCACAAGAAAAAGGTTTAAAATTAAATTTACTTGAAGCCTTAGAAATAAAACCTAAAGTAAAAATTGAAATAAATTCAAATTGAGTTCAAAACAGTTTTATTCAATTTACTACAATTGTTTCACCCTACTAGGGCTTCATCAGGTGATGAATATTATAATACAAGATATTTGTAGACGTTCTTATTTATGTCCTTTCCTAAATGAAGAGGGGGGAGTTTGTGACATTAGGTTAAGAGCGGGAGTAACTTATATATTTAATGTAATATTTAATATATATATACATAACAATATGATTATAAGAATATTAAAATTTTTTTTTTTTTTGAAAACTGATTGTTTACTGTTATTATAAAATTAAACAATTTATAAAAAAAAAAATTAATATTCTTAATCATATTGTTATGTATATATATTAAATATTACATTAAATATATAAGTTACTCCCGCTCTTAACCTAATGTCACAAACTCCCCCCTCTTCATTTAGGAAAGGACATAAATAAGAACGTCTACAAATATTTTGTATTATAATATTCATCACCTGATGAAGCCCTAGTAGGGTGAAACAATTGTAGTAAATTGAATAAAACTGTTTTGAACTCAATTTGAATTTATTTCAATTTTTACTTGTAAATTATGGAGTTTCAACACGTATCTCCGTCTTCAATCAATTATATAAAACCTTAAGCTTAAATACTCAGATGTATTGTTAAATGGCGAGTTAGATCTAAATAATTCCCCGCTTTTAGACTGGTACCGTTAAAGACGTAGATAGTTGTTAAGGATATATTTAGAGTACATTGTATAGTCATTACGAGATTTATTGTAATTAGGTAATGAACAAGTGTGTAGAAAATGTGTTGGAAAAATGATAAATTTCTATAATGTATTTAGTAGTAACGCCAATACCTGAAGAAGCTACATCGTAGCGAAACATGTAGTATTTTTTAAATAAAGTGTGATTATACTGGAAATTAGTTGTAAATTGTATCTTACTTTAACCCTAATTATTATGGAATTCCTGCAAGTAAAGGTCGATTCAATCAAGATCAATTGTAAGATTGTCAATTTTAATAGCTAACCAAATTTTGACAAGTAACATTGAAGCCGCTATTACACTAATCATTTTGAGAAAGTCTATGACAGAAACCTTTTTTTTGCTTTCGACTGTGTAATTAAATATATTAACATTGTACACACTATACCCACATAAAATGTTATTTTTAAGGATGCATTCATGTTCTTCTTCGTACATAATTCAATTAGTATAAAAAGAATGTTTATTATCCGATTTGATAGAATAGGTAATTCATTTACAGTTAGAATAATAACAACATTGCAATTTTATGCACATGTTCGTTTCATATCACGTGTATTAGCAAAGCGTGATTGTATTTTCAGAAGCTATTAGTGAAAGTTGTTCATTTATTACTTGCGACTTGCGAATTCATAGATCATGTGTTAAGAATAAAGGAGCAGTTCCTGTTTTTAATAGTTATTTACACCATAAAGATGATAAATAGTAACTAGCTTTTACCAGTCGAGGATGATTTTGCGAATTTTGCAAATAATTCCGAGACTAGTGAAGATACTTACCTTATGTGTTGTGTATAACGTTTTATCTGCTGCCACGCAATGACTTACTAAATAAAAAATGAGGTGTGGCCACCACACGACTTTCTTATACGTATGAAAGTGTTACTTCCGGTCCGAATTTTGAAATTTCATTTATACAAAAAATTTTCCAAATGCAACTCTAAATACTTTTGTACTCTTCATAAATATATATATAGATTGCATAATTTACGACATATTTGCAAGAAATCGTTATTCGGTAAGAGTAAAAGTGTTAGTTCCGGTCCGAATTTTGATTTTTTTTTATACAAAAACTATTGAAAATTAAGTTCTAAATACTTTTATACTCGTAACGTACCTGTATAAAAAGCATGACTTGCAAAATATTTGCAAAAAACTGATTTTCGATGAGAGTAAAAGACCTACTTCCGGTAGGAATTTCGAAAAACTTTTTTAATAAAATTGTTCGCAATTTCAATTTTAAGTACATATGAATTCTTTATAAATTTGTCTAAACTTAGTAGTTGACAAAATATTGGCAAAACTCGATTTTTTCACTGAAGTAAACTACTACTTCCGGTCGGCCGATTTTGCTGAAAATCTAATCAGTTCTCAAGAGGGAGACTATACTACTAAATGCAAAATTTGGAATAGATATCTACAGCGGTTTGAGCGCTATCGTGGTCACACACACACAGACACACACACACACAGACAGAGACACAGACATTTTTTAAAAACCACTTTTTTGGTATCAGGGGACTTCAAAACGTGGACATCTGCAAAAATCTCGAGGTCGAAAATTTTCATCATCACAATACTTCCTTATACTACGTATAAGAAAGTAAAAATCGGATTTTACATTTTTTGATTAATTTATTTTGAGAGTATCTAACACTTATATTTTTTGACGTTAATGAATATAAGGCATTATAAGGTGCGTTCAACTTATGCATCAATCGCAATAATTTGCTGTCATCCTTATGTCAGCCCGTTCAATACGACCGACAAGGGCGTCGCCAAGGGGGGGCAGTTGCCCCCCCCCTGCCCCCGTTCTTATTACAATCGTCATCGAGGATCGAGGCAAAGACTTCCAAAGTGTAACGCTTCATGCTCTCGGCGTTCATATTTTTTATCCTCCATAATATTGCCCCATTGCCCCCCCCCCCCCTTAGTCATAAGCTGGCGACGCCCTTGACGACCGACACAATTGAAATCGATTGTAACCATTTGCATCGTAGAAATTTAATGATCCAAATCGGTGTAATCATGAATCGGTGAGTTATATTTATGAATTTATGCATTTCTGTCTGGTAATGTGGTTGTATCTTACTTCCTATTTTCTTCTGAGCTACTTGATTTTTTTTGTAAACGGAAGTAGCCATTTTGTTTTAGTTACCGTAAAAAACTAAGGTCGCTTACATCAGATTGTAAATACATTGCGTTGTACTTTTTCCTGTAGCTGCTTAATATGTTGAAATCTGAAAATCTGTCTCAGAATAAGAAGGAGTGATTCAAATATCCCGCCAAAACTGAGATCACATATGGGAGAAGTGGTATGAAAGCGATATTACTACTTTTAGAAAATATTACAAAACCTGAACTGTACTGCTCGCAAATTATTCGGTTTTCTTTAATAGATGCTCAGGCCTATAGTTTTTAGTAATTGAAAGAATAAACGAAAAAAAATGCTTCAAATATTTTCTATTATTCATTTCCTGAACTGGCTTAACTGTCCCATTCATCACCATAGTTTGGGTTAAAAGAGTCGTTTTATGTAATAAAGGGGACACTCTAGAAATTCAAGAAGGCAGTGTTTTCAAATTCTTTTATAATAATATTATGTACGTTTATTGTTCAACAAAAATACCAAAATTTAAAAAAATATGTAAAGATAAAACAAAAACACCATAACTATATTAAACCAATATTTGAGTTCCATTCATCTGAGATTGTTGAGGTACTTTCAATGCTTTGTTTTTCTGATTGACATCACTGATATCTTCTTCTGAGGGAAATTCGAAATTGTCCAAAAATTCAATAATTTAGAATTTGTTATCACCTGAAGAAGCTACAGGGTAGCGAAACAGCTGTTGGGTTTTTAATTTAAATATAGTGTAAATCTGAAACAATTGTTTGTGTTTTATTTCTATTGAAATTGTCCGTTTTATCCGACTTTTTCATGAATTTTACTGTGAATTTTATCTTTAGTTTCAAATTTGAACACTACAACATCTTGAAAATGAAAGTCAATTTCGATCTTTTTTTCCTTTTACTTTCAGTCCATCTTTTTGTAAAGACTCTTCTCGTTCATGTGCCCCCTTTTCTTCTTGTTGCTTCAGTAAAATCATTTCTGGTATTTTGTTATGATTTTCGAGTATCCCTCGCTTATTTTGCTATTTATCGGGTACTTCTGGAAAGGGTCTGATGCTCTTAGGAGAGATCACAAAACTATTCTCCTTCAGGGATGTTGCCTGCTGCACATTAATTATCATTATTCCTACTGCAATTTGCTATACAAGAAGGGCCAGCTTCTTCCTATGTAGGTAAAGAGTGGTCTGTCACAAAAAATCCTTTTTTGAAAAATCTAGGAAGGATTTGAAGGGATTTTTCCCTGTCTTCTTGAATCCTGCTAGTACATTTTTAATTGTGAATGTTTTTTCATAAGATATTTGGGTAAGCTATGGGAGAGTGTCTATTAAAGCTGTCCTACCAGGATTGGTCACCATCCTGTCATTAGGAACAGTTTTGAAGGGCCCAAAATCGAACAGATTCAGCTGCTGGAGCTTGTGCCTGCAGTGAGGTGGAAAGGTCAGAATGATCAAATTATTTGTCCTAAAACCTGTATAAAAAGTACCGTGTGACTGTGGACATCTATACACAGGAGAAACTAAGAGGCCCCTAAAAATCAAAGAACACAAGAAATTGCTGCGCCTAGGGGGAACTGAAAAATCCCGCTTGGGAAGCAGACCATCAAATCAAATGTAATGACACGACAATTTTAACGAAAGAAGAACATGGCAAGGAATGTAAAAGAACTCATAAGTATACCAAGCCTGGAGTTGAAAGTGGTCTTGATCCCAAGTATTCGTGAAACCATAAACGCATAATATAATATTACACAACATAGAGCAGATTGAAATCAAGTATGACATAATTTGGCACACTGAGATTTTGAAACGTCATAAGTGTTTTTCGAATAGTCCTTTAATATACCACAAGTTTAATGTTTCCTGGAAAGAAGCAGTTCTTCACATGGTTACCCTGAAGAAGACAGAATAATCTTTGCCGAACTTAGATTTGTCAAAATCCAACAAACGAATATACAGGGTTAGTTTTAAATAGCGTCATTAAAAAAAAGGGGGTGAGAGAAAAATATGAGTAATGCCCGTACAAAAAAAAATCGCGATTCAAAGTGAACGCAGTGACGAGAAATTGATTTTTCCTCGAGTTCGAGCCTGTCGCAGTTAATATACAAACATAATAATTTTCATATAGAGGAATTTAAGTTTCAAAATAATATATTTGTATTTACCGAAAAAAAAAACGTGGTAACGCACCGAGGCTGTCGACCTTTTCCACATAAAGGCGTGCTATTAACAAAAAAAAACATCGCCATAGAAAATCTTTTCAACTGCCATTCATTTCTAACAAAGGTTGTACCTATTTGCACTTTATCGTTTTTTTGGAAGAATCTTATACTGGAATTACTAGTGGCATTTACGTAAATGTGTATAGGATAACAAAGTTATGGACCGACTTTAACTAGGTACATTTTTGATGAGTTACAAATAAATTTCTTTTTTGATTTCCAGTTAGACATTTATACATATTCTTCAGATTCGTATTACTAAAATTGTACCTTCTTTATATTCTATTAACACACGTGTTTGAAATTCTTTTTCTATTTTATTATTTTATTTTTTATTAACAGTAACTAAGTACTATATTTAGTGATGACATATTTATTTTTAGATAATATACCATCAGAATGTTATGAAGATCGTCTATTGCCAATTCTGTTCAAACCTGGTAGTGTCTATACTTTAAGAATTCTCCAAAATGATCAGAAAAAAGATCGAAAATACGCTTTCGTTACCTACTTTAATATAGAAAGAGTACAGTACGCTTGTGATTTAATAAATAATTACGAAATACTATTAGGTTGTAAATTGTCGGCCATGAAATGTAGAAATATCAATACTATATACATAGGTTTGTTTTTAAATTTAATACTTAAGTATTTTTGTATATATTATATTTCGGTTTCAGGTAATGTAAAAATTAGAAAAATCAATCTGTACAGGATGCTGTCGAAGTTGACTAATCTGCTTCGAGGAGTGAAAACCATCACTTTTTATTCTGTAGATAAATACGGTCGTTATTCTTTGATAATTGATTTTTTTAGATATGACGACACCGAAATGAGTTTAAGAATTTTGTTTTCTGATCAGATGTTTCAGATGTATCCAGAAATTATAGTCGACTGCTGTGTAAGATGTGGACATAGAACAGAGGTAAGAGATTGAGTTAGAAAAATAAGCGGCCTAGGCAATCGTGATTATCAAGCAATTCACCATTTAAGCTAAATAATTTAATTTAATTTTTTGCGAGTATAAAAATTATGCAGACGTATACCGTAGTCGACAAATTTTAATTTCGCTTGTACTTCTATCCCATGCAGAAGATGACCTTATAATATGCAGGGATGCCTGCTTGCTATAACAGTGGTGGGAGAGCAACGCAGTGTCGGGGGATCTTCACTCCTTACATTTCATAGGAAACGTTTGTCGAGTGTACTGTCTTGGCAGCCTCGCTATATGTTTATCTTTAGTTTATATCGTCGCGCTCTTTTCCTCTTTCTACTTTCGTATCAGAAATTAAAATATGGCGACTACGGTATACAAAATGAACACAATACAATAGTTATTTACGAACCAAGTATGGGAATAGTATATTGTGCAACGAGTAATGCAATGGAGTATATTGCTTGCGAGTGCAAATATTGTGACACGAGGCGAAGCCGAGTGTTTGCAATAGCACGAGAAGCAATTACGAATTGCATTCGAGTTTCACACTATTCTTTGTGCACGACCTATACTTTAAATTTTACCTTAATGTTAAAAATTTACGTTTGACAGATTTGACATTTGAGCCATCAAGCGGGACTAGCAGGAGATTTAAATAGTGACATATGCATCAAAAATTATTTCACACATTCAGTTCAATTATTAAAAATCACTATTATTACAAAACAATCACTCATTCATTGTTTTAATTTCTTTGGATTCATTTATCACCATAAAGTGTAATGTAAATCCATTGGACAAAATAAAAAATCGTACGCAAACAAGACAATTTGCTAAAAGTCACGGTAGGCTTCTTTATTGTGCACTAGCGGTACAATATTATTGTACACGGGTAAGGCAAAACCGCCCATTCCAATACTCTGAACTAGTAAGCCATAGTCTATATTGTAAATGGGTCATGCACAAGATATATTTCGTGAATGAGTGGCCAGTTTATGGACTGTCTCTCTCTCTCTGTCTCTCTCTGTGTGTATGTGTGGCCACGATACCGGCCAAACTGCTACAGGTACCAATACTTTATATTTATGAGTATAATATTGCCCTAGAGATTTTACTAGGTTTTCAGCAAAATCGGTAGACCTGAAGTATTAGTATACCTAAAATCAAAATTTACTAATATCTCGTCAAGTACTAAGTTTAGACAAATTTCTAAAGAAAACAATTGTATTAAAAAATAAATTTGTAAAAGATTTTATAAAAAAGTTTTTCGAAATTCCTATCAGAAGTAGGTCTTTTTGTCTTATCAAAAAACGGTTTTTTTGCGAATACCTCGCAAATTATGCATATTATACAGATTTACTATATATATAAGTGTAAAAGCATTTAGAGCTAGATTTGGAACAATCTTTGTATCAAAGAAATTTTATAATTCGGACCGGAAGTAATACTTCTACTCTTACCATATAGCAGCTTTTTGCAAATATCTTGCAAAATTTGCATTCTCTACAGATTTGTTAAGAACCGAAAAATATTTAGAGTTTGAGTTAGAACTATTTTTATATATAAAAAAAATGAGGTGTGACCACCACACGACTTTCTTATACGTATATGAGCGTTTCAAACTATACAATTTTAAGAATTTTTTTATACCAAACTTATTCAAAATCCTATTTTAAGTACTTTCATTCCCTTAATAAATCGCTAAAGAATGCATACTTTGCAAAATATTCGAAAAAAACTGCTATTCGCTAAGAGTAAAAGTGCTACTTCCGGTCCGAATTTTGAAATTTCATGTATACAAAAAATTATGAAAATCCAACTCTAAATATTTTTGTACTCTTAATAAATATATATAGAGTGCATAACTTACGACATATTTGCATAAAATCGCTATTCGGTAAGAGTAAAAGTGGCATTTCCGGTCCGAATTTTGAAATTTTTTTTATACAAAAGATATTTAAAATTATAATTTAAATACTTTTATACTCGTAATGTACCTGCCTAGAAGGCATGACTTGCGAGATATTCGCAAAAAACTGATTTTCGATAAGAGTAAAAGACCTACTTCCGGTTGGAATTTCGACAAACTTTTTTAAGATAATTTGTCTCAAATTTAATTTTTAGTACATTTGAATTCTTTATAAATTTGTTTAAACTTAGTAATTGACGAAATATTTGCAAAATTCAATTTTTTCGCCGAAGTAAACTACTACTTCCGGTCTACCGATTTTACTGAAAAACTAATCAGATCTCAAGAGGGAGATTATACACGTAAATACAAAATTTGGAATAGATATCTACAGCGGTTTGACCGCCATCGCGGTCACAGACAGACACACAGACATTTTTAAAAAATGAGGTGTGGCCACCACACGACTTTCTTATACGTATGAGCGTTTCAAACTATACAATCTTAAGAATTTTTTTATACAAAACTTATTCAAAATCCTATTCTAAGTACTTTTATTGTCTTAATAAATCGCTATAGAATGCATACTTTGCAAGATATTCGAAAAAAAGTGCTACTCGCTAAGAGTAAAAGTGCTACTTCCGGTCCGAATTTTGAAATTTCATGTATACAAAAAATATTGCAAATATAACTCTAAATACTTTTGTACTTTTAATAAATATATATAGAATGTACAATTTACGACATATTTGCCAAAAATCGCTATTCGGTAAGAGTAAAAGTGTTACTTCCGGTCCGAATTTTGAAATCTTTTTTATACAAAAGATATTGAAAACTATGTTTTAAATACTTTTATACACTTAACGTACCTGTCTAAAAAGCTTGACTTGGGAAATATTCGCAAAAAACCGATTTTCGATAAGAGTAAAAGACCTACTTCCGGTAGGAATTTCGAAAAACTTTTTAAATAAAATTGTTCTCAATTTTAATTTTAAGTACATATGATTTTTTAATAAATTTGTATAAACTTAGTATTTGACGAAATATTGGCAAAACTCGATTTTTTCACCGAAGTAAACTGCTACTTCCGGTCTACCGATTTTACTGAAAAACTAATCAGATCTCAAAAGGGAGATTATACACGTAAATACAAAATTTGGAATTGATATCTCCAGCGGTTTGACCGCTATCGTTGTCACACACAGACACACAGACAGACACACAGACATTTTTTAAAAACCACTTTTTTGGTATCAGGGGACCTCAAAATGTGGACATCTGCAAAAATCTCGAGGTCGAAAATTTTCATCATCACAATACTTCTTTATACTACGTATAAGAAAGTAAAAACCACTTTTTTGGTATCAGGGGACTTCAAAACGTGGACATCTGCAAAAATCTCGAAGTCGAAAATTTTCGTCATCACAATACTTCCTTATTCTACGTATAAGAAAGTAAAATTAACATTTTTACTCTTATCGAATGGCATTTTTTTTTGCAAATATTTCTCTCATTATGTTTCCATAGAGATTTATTAAGAGAATAAAGGACTTTGAGCTGGATTTGGTATAATTTCCGTATAAACAAATTTTCAAAATTCGGACCGAAAGCAACATTTTTACTAAGATGTTTAAGGAATACAGAATTTAAAGTTTAATTTGGAGCAACTTCAGTATACACATTTCAGAACACACATACGACGATGTAATGATATCTAGTTAGCCTTGATTGGTTCCGTGGATAAAGAAAATATTGCGATACCATAATAATAGTAATAATAAACATTTATTGATGTAAATGCCATAAAAATCTTTTCTCATATATATTAAATAGCTGAATACAGCCTCGTCATAGCTACATTAGTGTAAAGTTTCACGTCAAAAAGTCAAACCAAAGTTGCGCACTAAAATTTGAAAAAAAGGATGTCAACCGAAATTGTGAAAATCGAAAAATTGAAGTATTGAACCATCATCAAGTACTTGTATTTGAAGGGGTTAAGAGGTAAGCAGATATAAGAAGATATGCTTAATACCATTGGCGATCAATGTCCATCGTAGGCGACCGTGAAAAATTGTATTGCAAGCTCCAAAAGGGATAAATTTTCCATTGAAAGCCATTGAATCAGGAAAGCCAGTTTTTGTGTCCGTCCCTGAAAATGTTGCTGCAGTTCACGACATGATTTTGTCAAACTCTCGAATTGAACTAAAACGAATATCTCAGGCACTGAATATGTCACATGAACGTCATCATATAGTTCACGTCGATTTGGACATGAGAAAAATTTCTGCAAAATGGATGCCCAATTGTCTGTCTATTAACTAGCAGCGTGCGAGGATGGAAGCATCGCGTTCAATCTGTGTGGCTTGTAAAAGATGCAGACTACTTAAGCCGTATTATTAGTATGAATGAAACTTGGGTATATTTCTACGACCCAGAAACAAAGCAAGATTTGATGGAATGGAAACACTCTGGTTCTTTTAGGCCTAGGAAGTTTCCTGTTCAAAAATCCGCTGGAAAAGTTAGTTTTGTGGGATTGCCATGCAGTAATCATGATTGATTTTCTGGATAAGGGTAGCACAATAACTGGAAATTACTATTCCACCTTACTGACCACTCTACGAGAAGAAATTAAGGAGGGAAGACGCGGAAAGTTGTCCAAAGGTGTTTTGTTTTTGCAGGACAATGCACCTGTACACAAATCGCATGTTGCCAAGCACACAATTCGTGATTTAGGGTTCGAATTACTCGAACACCCCCCTTATTCACTTGATGTGTCTTTCCGCAACTGAAAAAAAGTTTAAAAGGTCATAAATTTTCTTCCAACGAAGAGGTGATAGAAGCTGTGGAGGTCTGGTTTGCAGAGCAAGATAAAAATTTCTTTTTGAAAAGTCGAGAAGCGTTGCAGGTTCATTGTAATAAATGTATCCAATTAAGAGGAAAGTGTGTTGAATAATAATACAATATTTTGACTTTCAAATTTGTTTGCTTGTATAGTAGGCTAAGAATTTTTCAATATATCCTCGTACGTATAAGAAAGTCGTGTGGTGCCTACGCTTCAATTTTTTAAGTTGTTTTCACCTTCTTCTGAGTAAACACATAGAGAGTATGTATTGCTTATTAGATGGGGGTAAAAGAAAAATAAGCATTGTAAAATTTAAAACTTCTTAAATCATGTTTTAATAAATGTTTTTCTTCTGTCAATATTTATGGAAAGACTAGATGTATCATTAAATAAATAATTCTTTTTGTTTTCTTTCAGCCAACGGTTATGTATGAATGGGAACCTGACCAGGATTCAAGATGTATTCGTCCGAAAATAACAGTGTTAAACCACTCAAAAATATATTGTTTGCAAGCATTTTAAAAATCACTTGCATTACGTAGTCACTATTTAATACATGTACTTAAAAGCCATATTTATTGAATAAATATGATGTAAATATTTGTAATTTGTGCTAGAGAATGAAAATAAATGTAGAATTGATATACAAGTAATACGTTTGTATTCCAGTGTTTCTTTTTAAATATATTAGACAATATAATGTGTATCTTGTGTCTTATCTACTGAAGTAGATTGTAGCAGAGTGAAAAGGCCCCTTCAATTTACAATTATAGTCCATGAAAATATAGTAGCATCACTAATAGTAATACGAATTATAATACTGTTATGTTCGAAATACCAGAACAATTGTTGCTATTGTATGTTTACAATATGTAAGACATTATGTGCCTACTATTGATGTATGTTTATGAAATTTTACTTTTCGTTGTGTTTTGGGGTCGCTGATCACGAATCCGATGTCGAAATTTGTAAAAAACAAGATGGCGGATTCAATATAGCGGAAAGGTTCTTCGTAACTTGATTGATGTTTCTAAATTTCGTTTTTAGGGTTCTTGGGGTCGCTGATCACGAATACGAAGTCGAAATGTCAAAAACAAAATGGCGGATCCAATATGGCGGAAATTTACTTTCGAGGGTTTTTGGGGTCGCTGATCACGAATCCGCAGTCGAAATTAAAAAAAACAAAATGGCGGAAAGGTTTTTTTTTGAAAATTGATGAATGTTTGTGAAATTTTGCATTTGGAGATTTTTGGGGCCGCTGACCACGAATACGAAGTCGAAATTTTTAGAAAACAAAATGGCGGATTCAATATAGTGGAAAGGTTTTTCGTAAATTGATGAATGTTTGTGAAATTTTGCTTTTGGAGGTTTTTGGGGTCGCTGATCACGAATCCGAAGTCGAAATTAATAAAAAACAAAACGGCGGAGTCAATATGGCGGAAAGGTTCTTCGAAACTTGATTGAATGTTTCTAAATTTCGTTTTTGGGGGTGATTGAGGTCGCTGATCACGAATCCGAAGTCGAAACTTCAAAAAAATTACGGTTGTTCGAAACGTGATGAAATAGGGCTTAAATTTAATACTTGGGCCTTTTTTGGATCTTT
The DNA here is from genome assembly GCA_963170755.1 of Amphimallon solstitiale. Lineage (NCBI taxonomy): Eukaryota > Metazoa > Arthropoda > Insecta > Coleoptera > Scarabaeidae > Amphimallon > Amphimallon solstitiale. The sequence continues at coordinate 17,533,424 of OY720683.1, read as the reverse complement.
GATCAAACTGAATTTTTGGTTAAATTTTATTATTATTGTGTTTTTTTCTTAACGATAGTAGACTTCGAAAAGGTTGACATGCTTTTCCACATATCAGAATAGTACTGTACACTGTCTCAATGAAAATGTTCTCTGCTCTTTGAGCTCATTGTTTCTTTTGGATGACTTATGTTTAACATCAAATTACCTTTCTCGCTTTTGAGTGTGGACTGGTTTGTGCAAAAAATAGTTCGAGAAGAATTTTAAATAAAATATACGATTGGCTTCACAAAATATATGTACATATATACATGGGTGTTTGAAAAGTTTATAAAATTGAACATTTTAAAAAGCGTCATGACAGTGATCGCGTGTTACAAAAAACTGTAAAAAAGCTGTAAAGGACGCGAAAAAGGCGATTCAAGCTCGAAGAGATTGATAAATTCTACTAGTAAAATTAATAAAGAACAAAGAAAATAAATTAAAAACAAAATAAAATGTTTCTATACTACTATCCAGTATTTTTTTTAACAATTTTGCAAAAAAATATTAAATTTTGAGAATTGTAACAGTTCTGATCGCAGCTCTCGTTGGAATTCTAAGAGTTCCATCGAAAACCCTATTAATATTTTTCTGTAAAGTTGAACATTCAAAAATGTTTCTGTAAAGTCTGGTGTTTGGCTACCCGTTTTCCGCCGCAGAATTGTTGGACCTATTTTTTTTAATTTTCCAATTAATGGTGTGAGGTACAGAAACATTTTGAACAAATTAATAGAACACTTGCACGAAGATAAATTACAATATGGTTACTTCCAGCAAGATGGTGCAACGGCACAATCAAAAATATTGCTTTTCTTCGTGGGTTTTTTGACGATCGGATTGTAAGCTTACATAGGGAGGTTGAATTTCCACCACGATCACATTGTTCGACAATTATGGACTTTTCGTGTTTCCTCATCTAAAAAATAAACTATTAAAACTCCTGTTGCTAATTTGCAAGATCTGCGGCAATGCTGTAAAATGCCTTTAACAGCATGAGAAGGCGGTGGGGGACGGGGGGAATTGAAAATAATGGACAAACATTTCTACACTTGCTTTAATATCTCGCCTTCTTTTATTAATAAAATTTTGATTACTAGCTGAGCTTGTTGTTTTATTGCACCTTTAAATTAAATGGCATATTTATTGATGACACTGTCAAAATAATTTTCAAAAGTTAAGGTTGTGTTAAAAGTATGATAAGTATGGGGGACGGGGGGAATTGAAAATAATGGACAAACATTTCTACACTTGCTTTAATATCTCGCCTTCTTTTATTAATAAAATTTTGATTACTAGCTGAGCTTGTTGTTTTATTGCACCTTTAAATTAAATGGCATATTTATTGATGACACTGTCAAAATAATTTTCAAAAGTTAAGGTTGTGTTAAAAGTATGATAATTATGGTTTAAGGAGACGTTTAAATCATAGAAAACATAAGTAATTTCGTTAGTGTCAAAAAATAACAGCATTTTAGTCCTAAAGCTGCCGCGCGCTGTATCAAAAGTCATCGTCTCAAATATACAAATAATTGAATTGGCAGAATCTGTTTGAAATAGCAAATAGGTATACGATCACTATTAAATCGTTATAAATAATTTAGATATTTATGATTATCTGTTAATTTCCTTGGATTGCCAATCGCACTACAGTATTTTCGGATCTCGCGCCCTCTCTTAGCTAATCTTGCAAGGTAGTGTATACAAATATAGTCGTTCTTTACCAATTATTTAAAATATGCAAATAAACCGAACTAATAAAAAATGTATAAAAGGAATTTGTGTAATTAAACCCCTATACCATACGTAGGAGGATATTATGATTTATTTCATACCATAAAATAAACAATTAATGATTTTATAACCGACATTTGCATAATTATAAAATTATGTTGTTTTCTATGATTCAAAAGCCCCTTAAGTTCAGGCCCAGGGGTATTCTCTTTAATGAAAGTCCTTAGACACAACTTTAAGTTACAGTTGGGGAAAAACTCTATAGATGGCATGTGCATCAATTCTAAGTTTAGAGGTGTTAGCTCAGTTAACCTCAATTTTGTGAGAGCTTGTTTTTGTTGTTATTATTTTATTTTGTTTGTGGATTTTTGGTTTTTGAAGGAGTGCATCACTAAATGAGATAGTATATCCTAGTGTTCACAAGCGCCTTATAGTAAACGTTATTGTTAAATAATAGGCATTGTTTGAGTGAACCACCTGTATGTTTCCAGTGCAAAGGTTAATTCATATACATTTAGTGCTTTTCAGTTTTCATTTAGAAAAAGCAAGGGGGCCACTCTGGTATTAAAGTCCTAATAATGTGTAAAATTCATATGCATATTTGTAAGTCAGTATTTGTTTTTTATGGAATTATACTTTTTTTATTTACTTTATACATTGTTTATATGAAAAAGCTTAGGTACTTGAAATTATTTTTACAAAGTAAAATGCAAATCAATATTTTATAAATAATTTTTAGTTTGTCTAAGAATAGTGCTAGATATCGTAAGTTACATAATAAAACAGATTCTATGTATAAAGACTGTTCATACATTTTGTATTATACTAATAAATGTAATGTATGCAACAAAACGTATTTTTTATTATCGATTAACTCGCATAAATAATTTAATGTGAAAAATGAAAAATAAATATACTGCACCAAAGCTATTCAAATTACGTATAGTTGGAGAAAAATTCCCTAGGTGGTGCTTGAGAAATGCGTCCATTTGATTATTATGTTTTCTAATACAACGCCATCTTCGTCCTAGAAACTTTATGATATCACGGTACTAGCTTACATATAGAGGGCAACTAATTTAGTTTTGGATTCCTTTCTAACCTGAAATTCAGAATAAATCAAAACAAATATATAAAATTATTTATTTTCCTTAATAAGAAATACATACACCAATTATTATATTTATAATACATACAGACATAACAAATTGCTATTTATTTTTTTCATTTTGATACAATAAAAAAAATTGGTTATTAAAATTTACATACATTTACAACAAGACAAGAAAAACATTGTTGTAAAAATTATATTTTTACGTGAATATCTTCATTAAATATATGTTATCTGCACCATTTTGTAAATTAACAATTTAACACAAAAAATATAATAATAAAAAAGTAATTTTATAAACTATATATTCTGAAATTAAAAAGGTATTTATAATTATAACAAACTTATGTTTCAGTACATTTAGACGAATATATATTACAAAAATATTTAAGTAGTTATTTTAATTTATTGCAAAATAAATAATAAAGTGTGAAATTTAAATAAATTTTGTGTTCTAATTCAGCTTAAAGTAAGAAGATTTTCTGGGGAAGAAGACATTTGGAAAGGATGTCGTTCTAAAAACACAAATGGACGAAAGATGCAGGTATAATCTCTAGAAAGAAGAATTATAAATTATATAATATTTAAAAAAAACTGTTAGTTCTACAGTCTTTCTATTATTTATTTACGTATTTTTCTTAATATAAATATATATTATTTAGGATTTTCCTTTATCAAGAAGTAAATATTTTGCATCGCCTTATTTTTGGGCTATATATAGTAACAGTGATTTTTGAATACGTTTCACATGAGCAGTCTTTTTGAAAAGTAATATCGTGATTGATTTTTAATTAAATACGACACCAAGATACAGTATTATAATCCATATTTGATACGATAATTAGAAATATTTTGTTATAAATTAACTAAATTTAAGATATGTTATGGTTAATATACTTGATTGTTGGGCATATTGCCTGTTAAATAAAGAGCGTTGATACTATAGTCATTGGTGATATTTATTACAGGGTGTAGAGGTGTTTCTTTTAAAGCAAAATACCTAAGCTTCTAACATGCTTATTGATATTTATGGATACTATATTATTAAGTTAAACCTATTAGCTGAGTTTAGAATTGGATATTTATTAATTAATTAAGGGCAATTCTATATGTAACGTAGGTAACACAGTACAAATATACAGTAAATTTCCAATGCAAACCAAGCGAATTACAACCTACGGCGATGCAATCCAGTATGTAATGGTTTATAAAAGTGTAAATTGGCAATGGAAATTAATTATGCTTTTCGATGATTTATACAATATTAAAGAGTTTTGAGCAAATGTTGTACCTCAGAATGTGCAATGGAGAAGCGTTTGTTGGTTAAGTTACGAAATGAATAGTCCAAAAAAAATATTTTACAAAACAAGCTTTCAAGAATAGGAGTTTATTGAAACAATGTCATTAAAACAAAGCATAGGTCGACGTAAAAAAAGCCCCTTAAAGAAAGCATACAGTCAAGAATTGCCAATAGCGGAATTGACGTCAAAAACTTAAAAACAATCTATATGGTTCTCATGATTTCTATATTTCGCCAAAAACGGATAAAAATATCAGGGATTCACTTCCCCAATCAGACGTCGAAGACGAATCTGATTCAGATATTAACCATTAAACTTTTCTATTTCTACTACTATGATTAATTATTCATATTATTGCAACGTTTATTTTGTGTTGAACACCACTATGGTACTATTTTGTGCAAATCCCTGCAAAAGAGTCCTTCACATTCATATGAGTTTCTTTACCAATCTACTCTATGATGCTCAATCAAAAATCCAAAATCACGAATGTGCGGTAGTTTCTCTAATTATGCTTTATTTTATTTTTTTCTAAAGTAAACACCTTGACCAATCATATAAATAAACCCAAGAAGAGCTAAAATAAATTTTATCACGTTGAGTTTCTGGTTTTTTGAAGCAAAGAGACTTTAAATGTTAATTTGCCACAAACTATCAATTCTCACGGTTTTGGCATGAAAGCGATGATATGTGATCCCTGTAATGATAAATTTATATTAGGTTTGTTCATACCCCCAGTTCTGAACGCATATCATTTGAAAAAAAAGGCTGTTCGAACCATACTGTTTTAGAATTACAAATTCTGAGAACTGTTAATTCAATGTTCTCGTAATTCAAGAACCGTTCAGAACAGTTCTTACAATTCTGTTTGGTGGGAGCTAGTATTTGAAATACTGATAAATCCGAAGTATGTGTAATTGTCATTTGTATCAGCTTTTGCATTTTTCTGGTTATGTTTATCGTATTTATGTTGAACTTCAGACTTTGGAGTTGTTGTAGGTTAGTTTTTAAGTTGTCGTTCAGGTAGCTATTTGTTCTTGTTTTTTTTATTTTAGTTTGTGATATTATGAGAGTGTTGGTGTGATTCGGTTTATCAAACTTATTTTTAATTTTTTTTACTCTTGTGGCATAATCTGTTACACTCATTATATCAATTTTGTAATAGCCAAAGCAAACAGGTATAAGTATGTGATTAAACATTCAAATTTATTCAAATGGTGGTTAATTGTTTTAGAAATTACTTAAGTTACTACCATGTTCTTGAGTCTAGCAAGTGATTCTTTCTCTAAAAATAAATTGCATATAATGGTACAATTATAGGAACTTGCAAATGTTAATTTATAATTATCGTATATTCGTAGACGTATGTTTATGAAATTCTACTTTTCGTTGTGTTTTGGGATCGCTGATCAGGAATCCGAAGTCGAAATTAAAAAAAAACAAAATGGCGGAAGGATTTTTTAAAAATTGATGAATGTTTGTGAATGCATATGAGGGTTTTTGGAGTCGCTGATCACGAATCCGATGTCGAAATTTTTAAAAAACAAGATGGCGGATTCAATATAGCGGAAAGGTTCTTCGTAACTTGACTGATGTTTCTAAATTTCGTTTTTAGGGTTCTTGGGGTCGCTGATCACGAATACGAAATCGAAATGTCAAAGACAAAATGGCGGATCCAATATGGCGGAAATTTTACTTTCCGGGGTTTTTGGGGTCGCTGATCACGAATCCGCAGTCGAAATTAAAAAAATAGAAAATGGCGGAAAGGTTTTTTGAAAATTGATGAATGTTTGTGAAATTTTGCTTTTGGAGGTTTTTGGGGACGCTGATCACGAATCCGAAGTCGAAATTAATAAAAAACAAAACGGCGGATTCAATATGGCGGAAAGGTTCTTCGAAACTTGATTGAATGTTTCTAAATTTCGTTTTTGGGGGAGAAATTACTTAAGTTACTACCATGTTCTTTGAGTTTAGCAAGTGATTCTTTCTCTAAGAATAAAGTGCATGTAATGGTACAATTATAGGAACTTGCAAATGTTAATTTATAATTATCGTATATTCGTAGACAAACTGACATATTTGTTAAATTTAGACAATCTAGTATTTAATATTATGTAAACTAAACGTATTCGATGTGTCCCCTTTGATATTTAAGAAAAATAAAGGAATTCTGTGATATATCAATATATTAGATATCCGAACAATCTATTATATGTATGTATTTGTACCAGCATGTTACGTCATGAAAATTATAATAAATTGCAAGTTAATGTGACCCCCGGACTTGTATTGCAGAAAACATTCAGAGTCTGATTGATGTAAGTACCAAATCATGTAGGTATCACAATTCAAATTACCTAAAAGGCTTCAATTTTTAATACTCTCCAAAAGGGACTAAAAGAGCGAACTACTTGACAGATTAAAAATAATCTTAAAATATATCTTTGGCATAATCTTGCTTTCAATGAATAAGTAAACGAAAAGAAAAAGAGCTGGCTTTGAACATTGAAAATGTATTGTAATGAATTTGTTTAAATCCATTATGACTGTTGATTTTATAGTTACGTAATATAGATTTATTAATGTGTGTGTGCATTTGATATACGTGCCAATTATTAACAACAGCTTGTATTAAAAATCCATGTTTTATTTACCCGGCTTATCAGAAATATCCATTACAAAATTTAGAGAAATGTATTTCTTCTAACAACTTCTTCACTACTTTTTAAATCCTGTCGTAATTTTGGTGGTTAGATGCAGATGCAGTAACTTTTGAATGTTCATCACGATTGATATTTTATTTACATTAGTTTGGTGTTTTTTAATAATTCTATTACTAATATTGGTGGCATAAGTTCCTCTAAAATTTCAAAACTGTTCTGACCTTTAGGTTTTCGAACCATTTTAGAACCAGGATTTGGCCGGAGATGCGCATTATTATCAGTACTACTAATGCTAGAACGGTTCCGGAACTGTTCAGAACTGGAAGTTTGAACAAACCTATTGTATTTTCGTCTTAGGTGGAGAGATATCAGTTGGAAGATAAATCGCAACAAATGCTTTTGGAAATAAAAAAAAAATCCCTGTTGCATTTTTTTTTAGTGATAACAAGTACTAAATGACTAAATTACCCTATTACTATAACAAGTACTTAATATTTTTATGCAATTAAATTTGGAAATATAAAAATATACTTTGCTAACATAAGATTCTTGATAAAAGAAAATCCATTGATTTCATTAATAATAATAATAATAATAATAAATATATCTATCATCTTTGTATGTTGCACTTACAATTACCATAAAAATCCTCAATTTGCATTATTTCGGTGATCTAGAGCTATGTAATTGCTCCAAATTAATATATTGCCTGACTAATCTCGATATTTCATGAGCTTGTTCCGTTTGCAACCTCGTAACGCGTTGCTGTAACAAATTTCCGCACTTCATGTCCAAAAACAAGGCCCCATCTTCGGATCGAACCTTCCTCGTAGATATCACTTCCGCAAATGGCCAATGTTGTATGGTTTCGTGCGTCATCATGTCCAAGAAATGTACGCCGTTCCTATTTAAAGCTAGTATGTGCTCCTGCCAATTATCCAGATCACCGGTCACTCTCTTCACCGCGAAGAAAGAACTTCCGAAGAGCTGCCAGTTGCTCAAAACTTGTAACACTCGGTGTTTGGCTCTCGACACTTGCATTCCAGCCGCTTGTCCCCAAGACGTTTGAACTAAAGCCAGCCATTGCGGTGGTCTGGGTTCTCTCAAACCCAAGATGGGTTTGGGCAGGAGGAATTTGACTTCCTTCAAACTAGGGGAGTGATTTAGATCTGCTGCTCGATGCAACAGGGCTGCTATTAAAGACATATCTCTGATTATGCTTGGGGGTAAGTTGGGGCTTCCTAATCGTAAGAGAAGACCTTCTAAATAATCTGGTGCGACTTGATTGAATAGAACCTCAGTATATAGTGGACTAGCATCGTGTTTGAGCGGGTGATACCATACAGAACGACAGAAAATCAAGTAAAACGGGTGAGACGCTTTATGTAACTCTGTCGTAACGTCTAGGATATATTCATCTGCTGCTAAAGGCATGGTAAAAGCGTCGCCTTGCACTATACAATACAAACTGAATTCTTGTTGTTCTGCTTCGCCGGCGACGCCTATTAAATTGCAAAGTTCCGCGATGACATCAGCTACAACAGTACTACATCTCGTGTTAACTACTCTTTCAGCTCCTCCGGGCAGCCTGTAGATTTGCCGCCTAGCACTTCTACCCGCACTAACTGCTGTTACTTCTTCCACGGATGGTACGTTCTTTCTACCACCGCATCTTTGGGTTTTCCTTAAATTACTTAAGCATACTGCTGCAGTCCCATGACATATTCTTCTCCTGTCAGAAGCGGCATTATTTAAATGTTCTGTTAGGTATGGCAGAAGAGTTTCCGAACATGCGAAATAAGCTGCTACAATGGATAACAATCTCCATGCTCTCTGACAAGATTCCGGAGAATCCGATTTGTTACTGGTGGTTTGTTTCATCAACTGACAATATACCTCATCTCTTAATGGTACGTGTTTGTGACAGTGCTGCAATGATAAGAATTATTATAATTATTATTCTACATTTAATGAATAGATTTGGTAGACTGTTATTCTGAATATATGTCAAACAATTTCTTTAATTTTCTTAATATAAATGCATTAAATTTATATTAAAATTATTATACATAGTTTATTGTGTTATCTCGGCGTAATATACTTTTTTTTATACGATTTTAGTTTTAAAAGTAAACCATATTCTAGACCTTCTGTCGCTTCGCAGATAAATATGTGTAGATGATTTATGACTTATTTATGGTGCGTCGCGCCGATGTTTACTTTTCTGTGGGCTTGTTTCGTTACAATATATTTAAACCCCAACCAGCAGCACAGTAGTCTAACGGTTCTGTTATTCGAGATAGATTTTGCGGTTTCTTCTAGAAATATGCGATCGTCTATTTTGCACATTGCATCAAACATCATAAAATGTCTCCAGATCCTCTTAATTCAGTTTAATTTAGTTTCATTCTCTTTTATTATTCAATGAATTTGTAAACAGCTCTACTTCTATTTTTTACGTTACCTACTCTTTTAATTGTACAATTTGCGTAGATATTATTTGTGTAGTGGAATTAAATGCATCCCTTTGAGAGATCTGTTTGATAAAACTAAATAGATAATAGCGATGGTTCTGTGCTTACTTTTAATTGTTCGCATTTGCACTTCTACACTTTCCTCGTTTGCATTATATCTAGTTAGTGATTGAAACTTTTTAGATGACAGGTATGAAAGAAAGCTGCGATTTGTGTAGTTTTATTTTTATGTTGTTATTAGTTTATTATTTTAATCAGTGAAGCCCATACTCGTATTAAAGTGACAAGACAATGTAAAATATACTGCATAGGGTTTCAGTGGCACCTCGCGCGGGAAGAGGCTAATTGAAAGATCTGAAAAATGTATTAGGGTTGCAGGTGAACCAATAACATTCCTACCAATGATTCCACACCAAACATTAATTTTTTGGGGATATTTCGTATGATCTTGGTCCATCCAGTGCGTATTTCTGTCAGATAAATATCTACACGTGTGATGGTTAACATTCCCATTTGAAAAAAAAAGTTGATTCATCTGAGATGAGGACGAGATTGATGAAGTTACCATCTTGATTTGTTTTATTCATCATTGTTTCGCAAAATTCGATTCTGCGGTCAAAATCATTTTCACTCAGTTTTTGTAACGGGTGTATTTTATAGGGATGATGTTTTTCGCGTTTCTATTCATATTGATATTTATGCTGGTACCTCTTGCCTTGCAATGTTTGTCGACTTATCGAAAGCTTTTGATGCTGTCGATCACAATGTTTTGCTCAATAAATTACAAAATTATGGTATTAGGGGTGAGGCTTACTGTTGCTTTGAGAGTTACCTGTTAAATCGCAGACAGAGGGTGGTGATTGATCAGCTTTCGTCTGATACTAGAGTTTCGTGTAGGGGGGTTCCTCACGGGTCAGTCCTTGGACCCACTCTTTTCTTAATTTATATCAACGATCTTCCTTCATTTCTCGGAATGGCCTCTGATCTTGTACTGTATGCTGACCACATTAAAATAATAATCCGATCTAGCAATTTGGCTGGTTTGTTTGAGAGTGCTAATTGTCTTTATGAAAGATTGTGTGAATGGCTTTGTGCTAATGGTTTGGTTGTTAACACCCGAAAAACCAAATGCATTTTGTTCCGCGACCGGCATGGATGTAATATGGATAGTTTTTCTTTGGGGGGGGGGGGTGAAATTGACCAGCACTTCCAGACTTCTTGGTGTCACCATTGATGAGGATCTTAGGTGAATTACCCATATCGATAATATCTGTAACGAACTATCTAGAAAATGTTATGCTTTGTACAATCTGAGAAGGTCTTGCAGTGCTCATGTTCTTAAAACTTATTACTACGCCAATTTCCATTCCACGCTGAGGTTTGGAATAATTCATTGGGGATTTGGTCTTGGAGCGTCTTCTTGAACTGCAGAAGCGCGCGATTAGTATCATTTTCAATCTTTCTTCTCTTGAATCTTGTAGAACAATCTTTGGGAAGCACAATATTCTTACTGTATATGACGTGTATATCCTTGAAGTCTTGTGCCATGTTTATAAATTTAAATGTCAATTTTCGACCGATATTTCGCATAATTACAACATACGTCAAACGGATTATTTGCTACCACCAACCCATAACACCACTCTGTTTCAAAAGAACTTAGGTTTCATGGGATATAGCTTGCACAATAAACTGCCAAACAGCATAAAATCTTGTAAAACTTATTGTAAATTTAAGTATAGTGTTTGTTAACGTTATCTTCTTATTCTATTAATGAATATACGTCACAGTGATACTAAATTTTAATTAATTTAGTTTTCAAATATTTTTAATATTTGAAAACGCATACCTAGCAATGAATGCAATCAAGTATATATTGGTCACACATTAACTTGGTTAAAAACCAGACTGGCTACGCATAAGAGTGATGTTCGGACTGGAAAGAACAGATGTGCTTTATTCATACATATGAACAGTAAAGATCATACGCCGAATTTCGAAAATGTTAAAGTCCTTCAGACAGTGAAAAGTCAGAAATGTAGAGAGTTTTTGGAAATGGTCGAAATTAATAATAACTCAAATTCTATGAATTTCAAAGCTGATACAAACAGTTTGAGCTCAATATATGCTTTTTTGTCGGATAACGAACGCAACGAGAACGATAAATCAGGCACGAGTGTAGCTCGGGGATAGACAGTACATATTATTGGGCTTCCTAACAGAAACCTAATGACATCTTCGTCGTACAAATTTGCACTGTACACGTACAAACTCTGTGTACATTAGGCACATAATTATTACCTCCAAATCTTACCACTTAACGTTTCTTATGTTTGATGTTTCTTTTGTGCTTGTTTGTTTTGTATGTGTAGATTTTTTACCAAAAAAAGTTGTTTTTAACGTGTGTATCAGATATTTATTTTAAAATTTATATCGTAGTTTTGTTTAGTATACATTACAGAGATGTACCTGTCGATATTTGTGTAGATGTATTTTAGTAATATGACCACATCATAGTTCACATTTGTAAGTGTTCAAAACAGTTTTTTATTTATATATACACTTTTTATACATTTTTATAATTACTGACTAGATATATTCAATTTCTTTAAGTTAATCCCTGATGAAGCACACACACAATGTGCGAAATATTGGACGAAAACATAAAGAACTAAATTGAATTTTGTTTTTATGCTGGATTCCCCAATAATTAAGTCTTACATTGAGTTTTTCAACGGCAAAGACCTTCTCTTTTAATTATATATATATATGTATATTTTATGATTAGTGATATTATTTTAACTCTATTATTCTTTCTCTTTGTGACATATTTTCAGTACAAATACTGCTGTGTTCCCGGGTATTTTGTATTTTGTATTTTGTTGAAATGAATAAAGATTATTATTATTATTAAGTATTATGATTTAGCGCCAACTGACGTAGAGAGATTTTTGGATTTTCTTTAACATCTAATATGACATTCAAAGAATGTTCTTCGTTTGTAAGAGCTTACGGTCATCCGGGTTTTACACGATTTTTGATGCTTCCAATTTCATTAATTCCTAAGGTTTTTGAAACCGTTGTTCTGGAGATCGACTGCCGATTCGGATCCATTTCATTAAAAAAAGTTACCTCAGCAGAAGGTTTCGTCTTCTATCGTCATATCCAACCATCATCAGGATTTATATATGCTCCATTTCAGTTAAATTCGCCATTTTTAAACTAATTATTTCACATAACCTTAATTTTTGTATAATATGCAAATGACAGGCTGGTGGCAGTATTTTCAAAGCTAACTTAGTTTTACTTTTCTACAACATTGAATTCGTTATTTCTATTATTATTTTATGCAAATTTAGGAATGCGATTCATCACTGAATTGAGAAATGAACACTCTTTTCAAAAATATTATATTTGGCTCCCCGTGCTATTTAAATAATATAAAATTAGCTTTGTATTTCAAAAACAAATAACGGTGTGAAACTGAAGAAAATCTCAAATGATGCAGTCTATACCTTTCTAATAGAATGCCAAATTTCAGCGAGTTCCAACATACTGCTTTCAAAATATTTAGCTGTATCGATTCTTTTTATCCACCCTGTATATGTTGTGCTATAACAGGATATAAAGTTCTAAATATGTAAATAATTTACACTGTAATTGTATTGTGATCGATAAAATTATGACATTTATTTAGAATAACATTACAAGCAAAAAAAAAACAGAAGAAATATTGATATCTTACCATGAGAACTGTATAGACACATTTTACTTCAGACATATCCGCCGTTAATGGTAAGTCTCCACAGTACCTCAGAATGCAATCGAAGCATTCTACTGCGAGAGGATTCAATTCGGTTTCGTCCAATCTCAGTAGAGAATTTTCTAAAGGTAGTGGTTGCCATTTGACTAAATCTGTTTGCTGCTTCCAGGTCCATTCTTTTCGTTTATCTTTGGGTTTCATAGGCGTTTCGACTTTAAGTAGGTCTTGCCTGAAACAAAATAATGTAATAAGCTCGTGAACCATACAGTTCTTGACATATTTTTAATGTTTCTAATATCTAAAATGTAGACATATCGAGTACTATACATCCAGCGGTCTGGTCTGTTCAAGTAAATAATAAATTTTTTTCTGTGACGGGAAAAAAAGTTGACATTTTATCCTTCTTGACAGGTAATAAAATGTCACTTTTTCAATCAGGGAAAAAAGTAAGTACTTCTTTCCCGAGCAAAAAAGTGCTCACTTTTTGCCCGCTTAAATTGACAGATATTTGATTATTTTACAGGTTTCCATTAGCAACGCAGGTGTAATGTCACTTGAAATGTCACATCGATTGATTTTCTGACTTTAATATATAGTATTTACGTGTTTTTTTCAATATTAAATCGTCGCTTTTCCCATCACAGAAAAAAATAGTGTATTATACACGGGAAAAAAATTAGTAATTTATTAGTAATTTAAAATAGGTAATTTATCTTCCTCCGCTTCGCGTCGGGAGATAAACCTTACCTCGAGCTAAAATCTAATACTTTTTTCCCTTGTATAATAAATAACTATTATTCTATCGCATGTTTTAATAGCCGATTTTACGCGTATTAATGATGTAAATATGGTCTGAGAATATCAAGAAGATTAGTTGAGCTATTAAAAAGTTATTACAGATGCACCAATTATTATATATACCGGGTGCCTGTTTAAACTCGGCAACTATTTATCATAAAACCTGGCGGAAAAAATCTTGATAGTAAAACAGACCACGTGAATTTCAACGAAAATATTTTTAAGTTTCCAAAATGATCGCAGGGGGGCGCAATTCTCAATGTGAATTAAAAATTCGATAATTTTTCATTAAATTCAAGTTTTCATTTGAAACATTTTATCTAACTCGCATACGAAGGGGGTATGCTTGCGTACAAAAGTAGGTGTAACTTCGGTTTGCCTTAATGGAGTTTAAGTTTTTAGAATCATTAGATAGACAATTTTACAAAGAATGGATACGTATGTAGTAGGAAATTACGTGGTTGTCAAAAAAAATAACAGGCGGCGCTGTTCTTAACTTATGTACATTACTTGTTTTTTCTTTAAAATTTTAAATGGATGGTATATTTTTAATATCGTAATATTGAAGCACATAAAAAAAACTGAAGGGAATGATGAAAACCGGAAGTTGCTGCCTTTTTTTTTCACGCAGATATACGAAGACAATCCAGAAAAATAAAATTTTTATATATATATTTTTTTTTATTTTGTTTTATTTATTGCCAGTAATAACTTTATTTTAATTTTAAGAGGGTTATACAGTGTATAGTTTTCTTTCATAAAATTTCTTTCATTTAAATTTCTATCATACTCTTCCATAAATGTATTCATTTCAATCTTTACATCGGTTTCTTATATCATTGCATAGGTATATTACGTTGAATTTCCATTTAAATGTTTTCTAATTCTCTAGGTATTATTTTTAAAAATCATTTCTGGTGATTTTTAACGTTGAAATAAAACAATAATAACAGTGTATAGTTTGCTTTTTTTTATTGAAATTATTCAATAAATATCACATGCACCGTGATACTGAATACATTATTATGAGATTTCCAAGGTGGACCATGAAAATCGAAATATTAGTGTCACTTGTAGTTAAACGTGTTGTACGTATTTAGCAAATTAAGTCCTTGTTCACAATGGACATAAGACATATGCTGTACGTAACATAAATGTAACGCGTAAAGTTAAACGTATGAGAAACCAATGCACCTATCCACAGTGGCCGTAGTGCTTATGTCACCTTATGTTATGTTTACGTATTCCTTACGTGTGAACGTAAGAAATACATAAAGTTGAAATAAATTCAACTTTATGTATTTCTTACGTATAATTTTAGTAAAATAAGCTTTTTGAGGTTTCACAACTTAAACCGATTGGTAACGATATTATAAAAAACGCGGGAAGCCTGTATAATCCCATACTTTCGAATCCTGTCAATTTGAATTGCGACGATTTTGTTCTGATCATGTGAAAAATACAAAGGCTTTATCGATTTTAAATAATATAATTTAATATATGTATCTACTACAAATTACTGCAATTACTCCATATGAGTAAATATTTGTTGGTGCCATTTACATATTGAGTAAAAAAGTAAATGTGATTTAGATGATGGAAAAGGGGCAAGTAGATATAGAACTTCTTTTATTTCAGTTGGTCAGAGCTGAAGCGTATTTATATCTAACAAGGCACATCGGAGCTACAAAGATGTGATATACTGGAAAGGAATAGTCGAAACACCAGACATCACAAGTATTTTAAACATTAGTTATAGCACTGGTTTACAAAGGCGTATTGAATATTATCAATGAGTGATATATGCGAAAGAGCATGGAACGATTGATGGAAGTTACACATGAGAAATTGTTAATTCCAAAGTGCTGTTTGAAATATGTGTGGAAAATGACTGGAATTGTGCTATGTCAAATACCTCCACATACTACTTGTGAAGCATCTCATGGCATACAGCAATACAAAAAATAACCTACACTAAGTATTTTTACTTTAGTACTGAAATCACCACCAAAGCCGAGCACCATGGTGCAGCATATATTGCTTTTGCTGTCTTTATAACCTTTCCTAAATGTAACAGTGAACCAAATATTCTTGAAGTGTGATTATAACATTCATTGAATTAAAGTGCATTGTCTAATGCATGAATGCGATTAAAAAGCTAATCAGCATAATATAACATGGAAATGGTTAAGGATTACGATGTTAATAATTTCATTATCTGAGGACGTAATAGTACATTATAATGTAAAAAAATGAAATAAAAACAAGTTACAAGCCTAAGATAGAGCATTTAATATTTGTGTATGTGTGAAAAAAAATTGTATGTATAAATAAAACACAATGGTAAAATAAAAAACGAAGGGTTTTATTTCAAATTAAGAAACCTGTATTTGTAAAATACAGATACAATGATTCTTAAAGACTTTATGATGTAATTTAAATAGATGAGCTTTTAATTTGTGTGGTTAAATGAAGTTAATTTGATATACATATTTGAGTTTACAGACTGGATTTACTCTTCTTGTTTTTACCGGCTAAACCCACTTGTTTTCCTTTGACATTTATTTTTGTTACTTTTCGTTAATAACAATAAGGGTAATATGCAGATTATTCTAACAGAAATTTCAGTATTGTCAGAATTTTTAGAAATTACTAACCTTAAAACGTCAAAATAAATAAACAAAATACCACTATAGCGCATGCGCAAATCCTTACGTTTATGTATTCTTTATGTTCATTGTGAACAGTACTTGAATTTTACGCATTATGTATCTCTTATGTAAATCTTACGTCTTATGGGTTTCTTATGTCTTATGTTTCTTATGTCCATTGTGAACAAGGACTAGCCTTTTTAGACACCTGCACATAATTATGAAGTTGACGTTGACGTTGAAGCTTATGACATGATCAGAAAGTATTTTCAATGCTTTGAAAATGCATTCTTGCTTCCCGGCAATATTTCCTAAATTATCCCGAAAAAAGACATTATTGAGTTTTGATTCGCCTTGTGAGATGTTCCTGATTTTTATTTATGGGGCAGAATAAAAAACATAGTTTACCACAAAAAGCCGACTACAATAATTGTTGCCTCCGAAATTGAAGTAGCTGTGCCCTCTACTCATCGACAAGTAATGATGTGTATTGAATATAATGGAGAACACTTTGAACATTTGTTAAGTTGAAGTTTTTTTTTTTTTGTATTAGGTATTTCTTGTACTTTGTTATTTGTTTAGGTATAATAATCTGTTCTTTTACTTACTTTCATGTTATACGCGGGGATGAATTAGATATCCATTTTTATACCCTTTCGCTACTAATGAGTAAATGATTTGTTTATAATTAAAGCATTATATTATATTGTTTTTTTCCGCTATTGTATACATACTTACTTCATGAGTTATGGAAATTATGTTTGCTGTTGTCCTATAATTAGATTTATATCTGTTGGGTAATAAAGATCCTACACCCAAAAATTTTTTTTTAAAAATATTGGACTTTTTTATTTTTAGGCCGATGGGCACCAAACTTCACATGAACACCCTCCAAACTATGTTACGACTGTTGCTGAAAATTTCATCAAAATCGGTTGTATAGGAAACATACACACACACATACATACATACATCCAATTTTATACGTATATATGGATAGAAGATATAGATTGACTGTGGAATAATGTAATTCTAAAATTTTCTAATTCCTATTTTTACAAAAATATAACGTGATGGTTTTGATGTTTCCATAAATATTATACAGGGTGTAACAAAATAAGTGTAAAACATTTCAGGGGGTGATTCCTTAGCGAAAAAGAGATAGGGTCTTTCATATAAAAAAAACTTCAATGGAGCATCCCTTGTTAAGATACAGCCCCATAAAGGGGGTACATAAAATTTGTTTTACAATTTTTCTCACAAACACTAAAAATGTAATTTATTTCCAATGTAACTTTTTGTCTGATTATTTGTTTACCATTTAAAAATCTATTTCCAATACCTTGTTTCATTCGAAACAAAAAATGTCTCTCGAATTTTTTGCCCAAAAGTAATCAGTTCGCAGCAAAAAATTATTTTACGAACAACTACAGAGATACATCGTCATAAATGCGAACTGGATTAGTATTGTTATTTTGTAGTTACTACCTGCATCAAGATACATATGATTAAAGATGAATAAACAAAACTAATTTATTAATAACAAAACATAAAACATGTAGAAATCATAGTAAATGTTCAATATGTCCACCTTCAGTCATTACACATGCGTCTAGACGTCGGCGCATTGAGCCACGTATTCGCTCAAATATTCCTGGATTCTCTCTAATTACCCTGCACGCATCGATGATACGGTTTCTTAAGTCCTCTACATCGCGAACAGGAGTAGGATAAACCAAAGTCTGTTAATGGCCCCAAGTAGAGAAATCGGGAGGATTGAGATCCGGGGATCGAGCGGGCCAATTCTGTGGTCCTCCTCGACCTATCCAATGATTTTGATATATTTGGGTTAAATGCTGACGTGCTGCTTGACTAAAATGGGCGGGAGTCCCATCATGCATAAAAAACATATCCCTTCTGACGCCCAAAGGAACTTCCTCCAGCAGTACTGGATGCACTTCTCTTAAAAATTGAGTGTATGCCTCACCATTTAATCGAGGAGGTAGAAAATGAGGGCCAATTAAATAATCCCCAATAACTCCGAGCCACACGTTAAGAGAAAAGTGTTCTTGATGGTTAGCTTGTACAATAGCGTGAGGGTTTTCATCAGCCAATATGTGGTTATTATGAAAATTAATTATCTTGTCCCGAAAAAAAGTATACATTCGTCTGTGAATTCGATCGTCTTCAGAAAGTCAGGATTTCTTGTAATCATTTCCAGCATCCAATTGGAAAATTCAAGACGGTTCGGAAAATCTCGCTGTAACAGTGCCTGCGCTCGTTGCAGATGGTAAGGGTATAAGAGTTGTTCCTTTAAAATTCGAAATACCGTCATATTTACCATATTTAACACGAAAGCAATCTTTCTAGTACTGCTAGTAGGTTGTTCTTCAACCAAATTAAGTACTGCTTCTTCAAGATGTGTTGTTCTAACTTCTCGATGGCGACCATAATCCTGCGTTCTTTTGTCGAATGAACCATATTCTCGTAATCGTTGATGACGTCGGGCAAATATTCTATGCGAAGGAAGCTGCCGTTGAGGATACATTTCAGCATATCTTCTAGAAGCTTCTAACCCATTCCCCTGCGACAGACCGTAAACGTAATGCATATCAGCCATTTCCTCATTTGTGTATGCCATTTTAATAACAAGTGAATTATTAAACTAACAAATTACGAACAAAACAACGACACACAATTAAGTATTAATTCAATTTCAAAAATTTACCAACTGACAGCGTGATACCACTACTAGCGGCCTACTAAATAAATTAGTTTTACATTTTCGTTTTATGACGATGTATCTCTGTAGTTGTTCGTAAAATAATTTTTTGCTGCGAACTGATTACTTTTGGGCAAAAAATTCAAGAGACATTTTTTGTTTCGAATGAAACAAGGTATTGGAAATAGATTTTTAAATGGTAAACAAATAATCAGACAAAAAGTTACATTGGAAATAAATTACATTTTTAGTGTTTGTGAGAAAAATTGTAAAACAAATTTTATGTACCCCCTTTATGGGGCTGTATCTTAACAAGGGATGCTCCATTGAAGTTTTTTTTATATGAAAGACCCTATCTCTTTTTCGCTAAGGAATCGCCCCCTGAAATGTTTTACACTTATTTTGTTACACCCTGTATATCTTGCATATGCCCGAATCGCACTTTACATATCCTATGCAAACTGTAACACAGCAAAAGAAAAACAATAGAATATCCTCTTCTTCACTGTTGAACGCGCACTTGTAACACTTTCGTTTGTCCTGATTTAAATATTACTATAAAAACTGTGCTATAACGCAATGGTTTCACTGCGTAAGAACGCAAAGAAATGTTTAAATCAATATTTTACACAAAATATACTACTTTACACATTTGTTTACCTTCTGCAGAAGCAATTGGTGATGACACCCATTTTTAAACAGAACATTCACGAGGCACATACAAAAAAAGGCGCTGTTGAACATTAACTAGTGCCGTTTACTACACAAGTAAGTAGTAAACCCATTCGCATCCACACACTAAAGACACAATTCTAAATTGATGGGAATGTTTCGTCATTGTTTAGTTTATACACAGACTAGACTTTCTTCGGGGTGTCGATTGAAGAAGATTCGCAGCTGTTTGAAGACGGTTCGGTAGGTATTTCATTCATACATTCAACATCGAACGTTATCATTATGTAATTAAGAGAGTCTCGTTGAAATGGAATTTTGACAGTGCTGATTGTTGTATAATTATGTAAATTTCTGGGGATTTAAATAAGCGTTATGGTAATGCACACATCTTGACACAAGTATTGGATAATTATTTATTTATGATATCAATTTAAGAAAAAATATGTTCAAATAAATATCTCTTTTGTAAATGTATTCAAAGAAAAGAGAGGAATATAGCACAGTCTAATTTTAAATACGAGGTAGGCGCCGTAAATTCTCGTCCTGACAGGCTTATACAGGTTCAAACGTGTTTAAACTCCGTCACGTCATGCATACACATACCGCCAGGTGTGCACTATAAATATGACGGTTCGAAGCTTAGTAGTTTTTAGTAACCAGCCAACCAACGTGACTAGCGCACGAAAATGTCTGAAGTAACGAAAATTGAGTACTGCGAGGTCATTAAATTTTTAACAAAAGAAGGGCATACACCTTATGACATTAAACAACGTTTTGACGGCATTTACAGTGATTCATCTCCTTCGTATTCAACTGTTAAAAAGTGGGCAAAATGTTTCCGTTTGGGACAAGAATCCCTGGAAGATGCTGATCGGTCGGATCGACCAATTGAAGTGATAACGCCTGAACAAATTATTGAACATTTAGTGCTAGAAGTCGCCGGTTGAAAGTGAAGGAATTATCAGGCTAAGCGCACACGCATCGATTTTTATCGTACGACAAAATATCGTGCCGGCAAATTCCTTTAGTGGAACAAAGAAGAGAATGGGAGCGCGCACACGCTACGAACTCCACACGATACGGCACGATCGTCGTGTTGACGCCGTGTATTGCCACTACGACACACGGTCGCCGTGCCGTTGCCGTGAGTATAGTGGCATATATGATCCAATGAACGCACGCACACGCCACGATTTTTATTCGTACGTATTCGTGCGCTAGGCCTGTTAGTGGAACGAAGAAGATCCTATGCTCTTCTTTGTTCCACTAACAGAATTTGATCATACGATATTTTTTCGTACGGTAAAAATCGCTGCGTGTGCGCTAGGCCGACACACGATAAAAAAAACGTCCGATATTTTGCCGTACGATCGAAATCGATGCGTGTGCGCTTAGCCTCAGTGATAACAAACATTTCCGAAACAAGTGTTCGCCGAATTCTCCATGATCATTTGGGTATGAATAAAATTAGTGCTAGATGGGTACCGCGACTTCTTTCTGCTCTCCAACGTGAACGTCTAGTAGAATGTGCGCAGTCGTTTTTAAACATGTGTGGAGACGACCCAAAACCGATTTTGGAGTCGATTGTCATAGGGGATGAAACAATGGTTCTGTTTTACGATCCTCTATCGAATGGAATGACGGCGACCTAATGAACCTCGCCCCAGAAAGGCGAAAGTTATTCAATCAACGAAAAACGTGATGGCCTCAATATTCTGGGATTTTGAGGACATTTTGCTAATTGACTTTAAAGAGAGCAATACAAGTGTGAACGGCACTTATTATGCGTCTTTATTGCATAAATTAAGGGACAGTATTCGTGCGAAACGTCGTGGAAAATTGACAAAAGGTGTGCGATTATTGCACGACAATGCTCCCGTCCATACTGCCGCCATTTCACAAGCTACCATCCGCGAATGCGGCTTTCAAGAATTGGACCTTCCACCGTACAGTCCGGATATGGCTCCTTGTGATTTTTTTTGTTTCTAATTTAAAAAAAGACCTTAGGGGAGGTAGTTCTAAGGACGACAGTGAGTTGCAAGCAACTGTTATAGAACACGGTAACGGAAAAACCTCAGATTATTTTTATAAGGGTATCGAATTATTAATTAATCGCTGGAATAAATGTATAGAAGTTAGGGGAGATTACCTTAAAAAATAAACATTCTTATATTGTTCCGAGTTTCTTTTTTGTATATCAGGCCGAGAATTTATGGCGCCTACCTCGTAGGTTGAATTGTTTAAAATTACTATCCATATAGCATTTATTTTAAAAAACATAAATGTTTCTGGGATTTATTTAAAATGTTTTACAAATATAATCAGTACCCACTACCTCAAACAGTTTCTTCAAAACACTGACTTTATTTTTTAAATATTTAAACAATTATTTTTTTACATTATTAAAAAAATAACAGAAATACGATAGCGTGTCCCTTTTTCCGAAGATATAATATGAAGAAGAAGAAAAAATACAAAATTAGCAAAATATCCAAAAATTTACGTCACTATCATAATTTAAAATATTTTTACAATAAAACCTGCGATTTGAAAATAAAATAAATACTGCAAGACTAATTGTTGGAGAAATTTGAAAGTGAAACACAGTACAGTTTCGGTTAGCAGGCGGAGTTTTGCAATACGAGATTTATCGGTTCTGAGAATTAATAGAGGGTTTTACGATCTAGTGTCGTTTCAACAAATCAAACGCATGGTGGACCCATAAATTAGAGTGTCTTACCGCTGCAACTTGACATGAATATTCTATCTTTTGCACTCTACCTGTGATTAGCATGACCTTCCAAAACGTATGTGGCGCTACAAAAATCAGAAAATACAAGACGAGCCACTTATAATTGGGGTTCTTTCAAACTGGGAACACACTACCACAACCAGTTTTTTCCAAACCCTGACTTTATTTTTTAAAACATTTAAACAATTATTTGTTTACATTATTAAGAAAATAAAATAAATATGATAGCGTAGTCCTTTTTCCGAATATATATGTTGAAAAAAAAATTAAAAACGAAATTTGCAAAATATTCAAAAATCAACGACACTATCATAATTTAAAATATTTTCTAACTACGTCCTTGGAAGAGTCAAACAAATATTTCCACAATTAAACCTGTGATTTGGAAAATAAAATAAATACTGCAAGAGTAATTGTTGGAGAAATTTTAAAGTGAAACATGGTACAGCTTCGGCTAGCAGGCGGAGTTTCTCCATACGAGATTTATTGGTTCTGAGAATTAATAAAAAATCTCTCTCTCTCTCTGACCACGATAGAGGTCAAACGACTACAGCTATCAATTCCAAATCTTGTATTTACGAGTATAATTTCCCTCTTAAGATCTGATTAGATATTCAGTAAAATCGGTAGATCGGACGTAGTAGTTTACTCCAGTGAAATATGAATTTTGCCAATATTTTGTCAATTACTAAGTTTAAACAAGTTTATAAAGAAATGTATGTACTCAAAATTAAATTTTAGAAGAATTCTATTAAAAAACTTTTTCGAAATTCTTACCGGAAGTAGGTCTTTTACCTTATGGAAAATCAGTTTTTCGCGAATGTCTCGCAAGTCATGCTGTCTAGGCAGGTACATTATCAGTATAAAAATATTTAAAACATAACTTTCAGTACCTTTTGTATAAACAAAAATTTCAAAATTCGGACTGAAAGTAACACTCTTATCGAATAGCTATTTTTTTTTGCAAATATGTCGTAAATTTTGCATTCTATAGAGAATTGTTAAGAGAATAAAGGTCCCTAGAATGGGATTTCGACTAATTTTTTATAAAAAAATTCTTAAAATTGTTTAATTTGAAACGCTCATACGTGTAAGAAAGTCGTGTGGTGGCTACACCTCATTATTTAATTGAGTTTGGAAAATGCATCATACTTTATTAATATACTAATAAACTGACTACATACGTCAGTTTATTTGGTAAATTATTAGATAGCTATTGAGGATAGATGATTTAGGAAAACATGTTGAACTATTGTATCAAAGGTGAAATCATTCCCACCATGTGATATAAAGCTAACGCTCATTGATTCGATGCGTATGTTACTGTAAAATATCGAAAATCAAAATATAATGCATTGTTGATGAGTTTGATTTATTAATTATTGAAGATAATTTGTTGATTATGATTTTTAAACAATAACAGCTGCTTGCAGTGCCAATTAATTTGTGTGCAATATACGGTTTAGGTTTAATATCTTGTTTAGATAAATAAATTACTTACATCTTTTGGTACCAAAAATTCATCATCACTACAGAATTATGCTCGATCGGATTTTCGTTTTTCACAAACTAATTTACACTTTTTACGTCATAATCTCGTCAATTAGTTGTTAAAGTTGTCTATTATCCGTTTCTTTATCAAAGTAATCGTTCTTAATACACATCTATCTGTACATTACAGATGGTAGTACATTATGCTTTCTGATTTTTTACAATATGAGAAATAGTATAACAGGTTACAGTTTGATGATTTTTAATAATAATTTAATACGAGTTCAACAGCTTGCGTGTTAGATGATTATTGCTATACATATACATAATACATACAAAGATATTGTTATAAGTTCGTATTACGTTTACGTTACGCATATGTTTGTAAGAATTATACAGGTTGTTGTAGTAAGTAGGAAAAACTGCTAATGATAGTTAATAATAATAATAATTCGCTAGCTGACAATTTTAATTTTTTCTTAATAACTGTAAGAATGGGGTACAGTTCTTACTGCCTTTTACAGAAGACGTAACCCAATACCAAATGTTTCCACCACGTCTAACTTTAGAGTTGACATACTATCATAAGTTTCTTTTGTGTTTGTAGAATGAGCCATTGGAATTGATGGTTTCGAGTTAACATTATAAAGTAAAACGGCTTTGAGGCTGTTTGTTCATGCAAAAGTTGATTTACATCAGTACAATAACAGAATTTTTTTCAACTTTCTAAAATGAACTGATTTTTTCGTAACGATTCTTAAATACAGAGATTCTTGTAGTGGAAGGTAAAGACACAGAATAACCCAGAAGCGACACTCTTTATCCCGCCAAAATACAATACGGTATGCGCATGCGCCGTGCCGCCATATTTATGTAGGTATTTCCTTCAACCTATATGCTGTGTTTTGGTTCTGTTTATAACCATAAGTACGTTTTGTAAGCGAGGTACGTTAGCTGTTGTGTTTAAAGCGTTTTTATATTCGTTGGTTTGACCAGTTTCTTGTACAATTACAATGAGTTTAAAAGGAGGAACTGTGTGTGCTATTCGAGATTGTTCTAGCAGAACTGTAAATAAAAACATTATTTTATTCAGATTCCCAAAAGATCCTGCGAGGTATGTATTTATTACAGTATATGGTAGTTTATCATTCTAAAATAATATACAATTTTTAGAGGAAGACGTTGGTTGGAAGTTTGTAATCGTTTAGATTTAAGTGATAAAACACCAGTGCAATTATATAACAGTTTTAAAGTGTGTGCACTTCACTTTGAAGAAAGAATGTTTTCAAGTCCAGAAAAAAATAGATTACTTCCGAAGGCAATTCCAACAATTTTTCCTGATAAAGAGAATATTGGGAATTTGGAAGAAACTTTGGAACAAAACATTAAAATCTTGTCAGGTAAGGTTACCAGTTATTAATTGAAAATGGTTGGATATGTAACTTTATCTATATTTTAGATGTTTGCATTTTTGGTCCTACCCCGCAGCTCGAAGTAGTTGTCCCTATGTTAGAACCTACATCGTCAGCATCCCAAACAACAGGTAAGTTTATTTAATACCAATAGATAATGATTTGCTATGTTTATCATGTTAATAACTGTTCTACTATAAATTTTGTTTTATTTTTATTGTTCTTCACATTAGCATATATTTATTTACAGACCTTTTTGATATACCGACAAACAGTACTACTCCATCTACATGGACAGGATTACCAGATACTGATATGTCCTTCACTTCGATTGCTTCTACACAAACCCCAAGAGCTTCAAGTTCAAACACACCCCGAAAGCAGAAGATTAAAGAAAAATTGAAAGAAATGAGAAGACAGAATCTGAACATACGCAAATTGTTTAAAGGTCATGAGAAGAAGCAAACTCTCAGTGATTTCGACAAATGTTGTGATGAATATTTACCGCCGGTAACAGCTAAATTTGTTAAAATTCAAGCTCGATTAAGCAAAGTAGAAAATAAGGGCAGGAGATATAATACAGAATATACAAGCAAATTGCACTCACTTTATATTTTTTGGGGCCTCGAGCCTACGGATTTCTACAAAAATTGTTTTGTTTGCCTACTAAACGTTCCCTGGAACGTATGACTCAAAATCTAATATATCTACCAGGTTTGAATAATGAAGCACTATACACAGCACTTAAAATTAAAGTTGATTTAATAACCCAAGAAGAGAAGGACTGTATATTGTGCATAGATGAAATGTCAGTGAAGCAGAATTTTTTTTATCATATTGGTAGAGATGAAATTGTGGGATTAAAAGATCTTGGAGTTGGCGAAAAAGAATTCGTAGCTGCTCGCAATGTTACAGTCATTATGGCCAGGGGATTGCATCAAAGCTGGAAACAACCATTAGGTTACTTTTTTGTTACAACAACATTTGCTGCGAGAGATCTTACTCCGGTGCTTGAAGAAACCATAAGAAGATTGTCTTCTCTTGGGTTAGTTGTGAATGCTCTTATAACGGATATGGGATCTAATTTTATACAACTGGCAAACTTACTGGGAGTTACACCTGACAATCAAACGTGTAATGTTGATGGTACCGAAATAATTTATTTATTTGACACTCCTCATTTATTAAAGGCGACAAGAAATAATTTACTGAAAAACCATTTTGTCTGTAATAATGAACAAACTTCATGGTCATACATTATTGACTTTTACGAAAAGGATAAGATGTTAGACAATAGATTAGCTGCTAAACTCACACATTCTCACCTATATCCTACAAATTTTGACAAAATGAAGGTGAAACTAGCTGCTCAAGTTTTAAGTAATACTGTAGCAAGTGGGATGAACACTTACATCAGTTTAGGGGCGCTTCCACCTGAAGCAATAACTACAGTTACGGTGATACAAAAATTTAATAACTTATTTGATATATTGAACTCACAAAAGAACGCCACTATGGGTTACAAAGCTGTTTTTACTGGTGAGGAATATCAACTTGAATTTCTAAGCAACATGTGTGACTTTATTAAGAACTTGAAAATTTGCAAGAGGGGAAAAGACATCACCTCATCCACCAAATTTCTATCATGTTGGCTAATTACCATCAATGGCGTAAGGAAATTATGGGAGATATGCCAAAGTAAAGGATACAAACGACTAATAACGAGGCATATAAATCAGGATTGCTTAGAAAACTTTTTTGGAAGTATTCGACAACAAGGTGGAAATAGCACTAATCCTACCCCTATTCAATTTGAAAGGGCTTTCAAAAAATTGTTTAGTCAAATTTACTTACACAGCAGCAACGCTAACTGCACAGACGACTTTAGTAGTTTATTGACTAAATTAAAGAATTGTAAATACGTTGAGGAAAGTAATGCGGAGATCCAAAATAGCATTCTGGCAAGTTCTCCAAAGTTTCTTTCAGAATACGATTATAGAAACGAAGATTTTCCTGCACAGAATGCATTTGTTTATGTTTGCGGTTACCTTGCCAAAAAAGTAATTGCTTTTCATAAATGTGCTAGTTGTGAAGAATATTTAAAAAGCAACGAACAACTGGATAGTAGTACAATATATACATATTTGAAAGCCTACAATGGAGAGGGAAATATTTATGGAAAACTTCATGTTCCGCATATAAACTTTCTAAATTACATTTATAATTTGGAAAAAATATTTTTTTCTATGTTTGAAGAACTAATTGTCAAAAAAGGTATAGCTTCATTATACTTTGAATGTATGAAAGATCTTCCTTGTAACTTGTGTCCTGACTTTCCAAAATCGTATTTATTGAAATTGTTTATTAGGTTAAGAATGTTCTATGCTTTGAAATATGCTAATCGTTTATTAAAATATAAAAAGCATACACCTAATGTAAAATTGTCGATTCCGTCGCATTTATAAATTCGTATTTCGACCATTTTGAAAATATACGTTTGTGAAACATTAACAAGAGTGTTTTTTTAATAATACCTTATTTATTATGGATTTATTTACATATTTTAACTTTTTTAAATTTCAACTCATTTCTCTCTTTCCGCAAATTTGAATTTCGCGCTTAGTACCTACATTTAAATGGCTGTCAAGGTCTCCCAGATTTGCCAATAAAAGATCAAAGGCGCCGCCATAAGTGTCGCTTCTGGGTTATTCTGTGGTAAAGACGCCTTTCTTTAAATCGGGATCCCAAAATTTGTGATTTTTTTTTGGTTAAAACCAAAACAATGTTTTAATGAGATGCAATATAACTAAAGGTCGGAGTTGATGGTATTCACAGTTGTCTGCCAATTTGAAAGTTCAAATAAAAAATAAAATACGCCGTCTTCGAGAATTATAATTTTATAAAAACATTGAAATTTTCAGAAAAATGGCCAAATATCTTGAAAACGGATAAAGATATTTTACTTTTGTAAAAAGCAGTTACTAAAAAAATGTGAATATATATATGGCGCTGCGATAAAAAGAATTTTTAAATCGCCATAATTTTAATTTGCTTTTTATTTGAAGGCGTATTAAAATTAATGTAGATTTTACTATTTGTGTTAGTTTCCAAAATTTAACGGTTTCATAGATATTCGTGTTTAAAGAAAATAAAAGTAATTTCAATTATTGTCTTTATTTTGTTTAAATATTTAATTTGTAGAGAAAACTAGCAGTAAACATATTCACAATTCTTGCTATTATGGTTACTTCACTATTTAAATTTTATAGTTAGCTCCTTTTTATAAATTCCACTTCATAGGTATCCATAAGTATGTAGGCAGAAAAGCATTCATGTCTGTGTTATATGTATGTATATGCTTGTTTTGAGTATTTAGGTAATATTTTGACATTAGTTACATTTGCTTGATTACTAATTATCTTTATAATTAGCTTCATTCGAACATTTACTAGCTTTGGGTTGAGATTGTATTATAAATATGGTTTTACACACAAATGAAAACAAACTGAATATGGTTTTAATTTATGGAGAATCCCGTAGTAATGCATCTGAAGCACTGTGATTATATGCTCTATGCTTTCCAAACAAACCTTTACTAGACCACAAAACATTTATAAGTCTGTGTGCAAATCTCAGAAATGACGGTAGCTTCAAAAAAGAAAAACAATTAAGGCAGAAAAGAGTAAGAGATTATAAAATTACGGCAGCGGTACTACAAATAGTTAATAATAATCCACATACGACTACATCATTACACCAATTAAAAGAACTGCGTAACCTGTTCCAGTAGGATTCTAAAAGAAAATAAATGCTTTCCGAGTAAAGTTCATTTAGTGCACGATTTAAGAATAGGAGATAATCAACTCGATTTTCTGGCACAATTTTCTGTAATGTTAGCGGAAAACAATAACTTTATAAATCAAATCATGTAGAGTGACGAATGTCGTTTTCTTTAATCAAGCAATAATGCTTGTGTTACTGGTCAGAAGATAATCCTAGGTGGATAAGGAAAACAAGAAATCAAATAGTTTTTGGCTTTAATGTTTTGTGTGGAATTTTAAACGGATATATCATAGGCCCCTACTTTTATCATGAAACATTAACTGGTGTGCGCTACTTATAATTTCTGCAAAATGAGTTACCATTACTTTTGAAAGATGTACCAATAGAGCTGCGAAAGAATATGTGGTTACATATGTGTATACAGGGTGTTTAAAAAAGATGCGGCAATATTAAAGGGGTTGATTGTCCAGGTCATTTTATACAAAAAAGTTTATAATAAACAAGGTCCGCAAACGCTTCGTTACCGATCTACAGCGTGTTGAAGTTTAATTAAAAGAAACAGTAAAAATTAGATTTTTCCAAGACGGCATTAAAGATCATAATGAAATTTTAGGCGTGTTATTTTTCAAGAAAAAAATAGGACGCCGCTGATTTCTCTAAAAATAAAAATATGTTTCTATTCTTTGTTTAATTGTGAAGAAAAAAGCTCTCTTAACTTTCTATCATACGACGTACCGTTTTTTAGTAAAAAAAAGACATTTTAGTGCATGTACATTTATTACAGAATTTTTTTTTAAATAACAAGGGTTTTATTTAAGGGCAAAAGCAAATATTTTACAATACTAACAATTTTAGCAAGCAAAAATTACAATAACTGTGCAAAGTGACCACCTCGAGCTCGGATGCAAGAATCCAATCTTCTCCTCTGGCGAACTCTATGGTCTGGTAAAATATTTGTTTTTGCCCTTAAATAAAACCCTTGTTATTTAAAAAAAAATTTCTGTAATAAATGTACATGCACTAAGATGTGTTTTTTTTTTACTAAAAAACGGTACGTCGTATGATAGAAAGTTAAGAGAGCTTTTTTCTTCACAATTAAACAAAGAATAGAAACATATTTTTATTTTTAGAGAAATCAGCGGCGTCCTATTTTTTTCTTGAAAAATAACACGCCTAAAATTTCATTATGATCTTTAATGGCGTCTTGGAGAAATCTAATTTTTACTGTTTCTTTTAATTAAACTAGATCGGTAACGAAGCGTTTGCGGACCTTGTTTATTATAAACTTTTTTGTATAAAATGACCTGGACAATCACCCCTTTAATATTGCCGCATCTTTTTTAAACACCCTGTATAATGATAACACAGTTACTGACTATTTTAATCAACGTTACCACGTCGTTGGATTGGTACTAATGGCGCCCTTAGGTGGTTGGCTCGTTCGCCGGATCTAACCCCGTTAGAGATAGAAGAAAACTAATAAGGCAATATACGTTATGTAGCAATCAAGAAACCAACAATTTTGAACGTCTTTGTCAGTTATATTTGATCCGTTTAAATATTTAAACAAAATAAAGACAAAAATTGAAATTACACTTACTTTCTTTAAACACGAATATCTATGTAACCGTTAAATTTTGGAAACTATCACAAATAATAAAATTTATCACATTCTTTAGTAACTGCTTTGTACAAAATTCAAATATCTTTATTCGTTTCCGAGATATTTGACATGGGATTTTTAGGTGGTACAGTCTGTTTACTAATCTTATAACTTTCTCACTAAAAATTATACGGGGAATACAAAAATGTGGTAATATATAAGCTGTTTCATTAAAAAAAAATTATAACTATGGTCATAGGAAGAAAACCGCTGCAAAATATATTTTCTCATAACGTCACAATCTGCCTACCCCAGTGAGATGAATCAGCCTGTATATACATTAGTAACTTTTGTTCACACACAACAAACACACAAACGGATGGCAAAAATTTTAACATTTAGAAACCAAGATTCTTCCGTTCCATGTAATAACTCACGCCTTTTTTTCTAATAATTTTTAAACTTTTTGTCTAATCTCTGCAAATATTTCCTGTGAGATTACTTTCACTGATATGTGGTAAGTAATGATTGCTGTTATGTTATGCAAGTTAATCAATTTTACACCGGCTATTTCTAAGTGAAAGTATTTATCTTGTAAGTTTTGCTAATTTTCTCACAATTAAATGTGAAATTTGATTTTTACACAGAACAGATCGCGCAAATTAATTTTCTATGTATAAATTACGTTTTCGGAATGTACAAATTAAACATTTCGAAATACTACTAACAGGGAAATATTGGCAAGATTAAATCTTATCTGAAATCGTTCGTAATAAGGCAAAACAAACCTTTATTTTACTTTGAATGTTAATTGTATTTATTACCACGTCCTGCTGTCAGCAGTCAATGAGTAACAACGTATGCAAGCCAATATACTCCAAAATCGAACAATAATGAGTTACTTTAATGACGATTTCGGAGTTCTGTACTAACGATTTCAGATAATAGTTATTTATATACCAAGCCAGTAAAGTGATTTATGAGCCTAGCGAGCGAAGCGAGTGAGGCGAATAAGAGACGAGTTCGATAAAGGCACTTCACTGACGTGGTGCATACAAAATTTTATCGCCAACCGCAAAAATTTGTAATTAAAAAAATAAAGATATAATGACATATGATATTTTATGACAGCGACTAACGATAGTAGGGTACTTATGAGAGTTCTGGATCCACCACCCCCCACCACTCCCCAGGTCAAAGGTCAAGGGGTCAAGGGTCAAAGGTCAAGGGGTCAAAGGTCAAGGGTCAAAGGTCAAAGGCCAAAGGTCACGGGGTCAAAGGTCAAGGGTCAAAGGTCAAGGGGTCAAAGGTCAAGGGTCAAAGGTCAAAGGTCACGGGGTCAAAGGTCAAGGGTCAAAGGTCAAGGGGTCAAAGGTCAAGGGGTCAAAGGTCAAGGGTCAAAGGTCAAGGGTCAAAGGTCACCGGAGGCGGAGGTGGCGCCCTCTAACGTTCACTAACCCAACTAAGTGGCGCCCTCTAACGGTCACTAGCCAAACTAAAAATGGCAGATTTCTTGATTACCAACCCAACTAATATGGCGCCCTCTGACGACCACTAGCCAAACTAAAAATTGTATCTCTCATCATTACCAACCCAACTAATATGGCGCCCTCTGACGGCCACTAGCCAAACTAAAAATTGTATCTCTCATCATTACCAACCCAACTAAAGTGGTGCCCTCTAATGGTCACTAACCAAACTAAAAATGGCGCCCTCTGACGGTCACTAACCAAACTAAAAATTGCATCTCTCATCATTACCAACCCAACTAAAATAGCGCCCTCTGACATTCACTTGCCAAACTAAAAATTACATCTATCATCATTACCAACCCAACTAAAATGGCGCCCTCTGACGATCATTTGCCAAACTAAAAAATTGCATCTCTCATCATTACCAACCCAACTAAAATAGCGCCCTCTGACATTCACTAACCCAACTAATGTGACATCAGGCAAAATGGCCGACCATCAAGATGGTCAATAAAA
Organism: Amphimallon solstitiale; assembly: GCA_963170755.1. Classification (NCBI taxonomy): domain Eukaryota; kingdom Metazoa; phylum Arthropoda; class Insecta; order Coleoptera; family Scarabaeidae; genus Amphimallon; species Amphimallon solstitiale. The sequence goes on along the minus strand of OY720683.1, from coordinate 17,500,485 downwards.
ATATAAACTTTGCTTCTAGAGAATTCCTGAATAAATTACACAACTTGCTATCGCGCTTCTCAATGTATTTCTAGCAGGTCTAAACATGTTTTCCAGCGGAAACCGCAACGTCTGCATGCTTCTGTGATAGCTGCAGGCTTGAAATGTATTTCTATATCTTATAAAATGAAAAAAGAAACAATGTATTTTTTAAGAAAAAACAATTTATTATTATAAATTAACAATATGACCAAGTTTCATAACTTCAAAGTCATAGTGAAGTGAATTATAACAAATATGTAGCACTTCCATCATAAGGAAAGCGTTAAACGAATTACAATGATCAACAAGCAATTCTGATACATTTGTATATAAATCTCCAGTTAATGTTATACAAGCGGTTAAGATCATCTTATAAAATGCTATAAAATCGCTGTTTACTAAAAACTCTAATTTACTCTTAATGAGCGGTTGTAAATTAAACAAATTGCTATAGGTATCCGAAGACAATACCAGCTGTTGATTACGACTACTTAATACAATGACAGTAGTATTCCTAAATGTTGACGTTCGAATTTGATGATTCGGACTGCAACCATCTGTCTTACAAAATTCCTCCCAGTCGTCCAATGTGAAGAATACACAGCTTGCAGGCGATCGAATCTGGATGATGGGCACGAATCCAGCCGCTGGACTAAGACCGATATTCACCCATTTCGAACCGCATTTGTTGAGGAAGTATGATGACTGCCCAATTAACTGTTTTTCCTTAACGATATTCTCATCTATCATTTTAAGCGAATCACCAATAAATTCATTATAAGTTTCTGAAAAAGAATTAAAAAAATATAGATATAAGTTTATGTATATAATAATTTTGTGTTCTTACTAGCTTCCATTTTAATCTTAGTGTGTTAAAATATGTGCGAACTCGAATGCAAACAAACTAATACTGATTTAGTGAGAGAAAATTACAGTGAGAACCAATGGCGCCCTCTGACGGTTACCAAGCAAAGTAAATATTAAATATATAAGAGAAGAATTTCGAATATAATATCAGCAGTATCAATTGTAAAGCGGTGTAACACATTTTATATAGATAGTGATAATCAAGTACCTATAATGACAGTGAAACCATACAACGTGGAGAAGTATGAAAACTTTTTAGCAGTTAATGACATCGAAATACCTATTGGAGTTGGGCATTGGCTATTATCCTCGGAATTGAATCAAAGTGATTGTTTATTCATAGCAGCATTTGCATATCAGAACGATCAATATTTCGATATTGATCAATTAATCCACGTGTTAGAATATTGTAACCCCAATATAACCCAACTAAAAAAGTGGTGCATTTATTGTGAATATGAATATCTACGTGAACCTGATTTTGAACTTCGTGCTGAAATTTGTGTGTTTGATATAGAAACGTCGAATGTGTTGACTTTAAATAAGAATATACCGAAGATGCTAGTGACTTGGTATCCTCAATATAATCATCCAGAATTAGATTATAATGAAGAACTCATCGAAAATGGTGGTGGATATGTTATATACGCTCATCAGAAGTGTTTCGCAAGTAGCTAACATGTACAGATCTGTATAATCTTGTCTGTACTTGTTTGGAAATACATCAGTCGACAATGTACGTTGAACGCAGGCATAGTGCGCTAAGATTGAAGAAAGTAGTATTAAACAATAGAATTAAGAGGTTTATATCCGAATTAGAAAAAATTAAAACTGATATCGAAATATATAAATTAGTTGTAAACATCGGCAAAATAAATATATAAAAAATGGATAATATTGAAAAATAGAGATGATCGGGCAATCAGACAAATCGATAAACATTTTGGATTATTGGATGAGGTGGATAAGACGATGATTAAAAATATTCCACTGTTTATCCTCCAAAATAAGGTGAAAAGCTGAATCTCTAAAGCAACACTAGCATTACATTCCTCAGGAGATGCGAGCAAGTCTAAGAGAGTATTTACCCTATGGCTCTCATTATAATCAACCTTGGCAAGACAATCATCTGGATGGTTGGACCCCAGCTCGAAGAAATTGTTATTTATGTAACTTTATAGAATAAATATACATATATGTAATGTACAATATAGTATACAATATTTTAAATAAAAGAACAAACAAAATTATTGTTTTTTATTTATAGATAGTCATATAAATATATATACATATTTTAGAGGTTGAATGAATATACGATTCTACATATGTTCTATACATATTTATTAGGTATATTATATACATTTCCAAATCAAAATTTATGGCTGACCGAGAAAATAAATTACATATACACTCAAACACTCAGTGATGTAGTAATCATTTTTGAGTATACAGGTTGTTTCAAAGGTAAGATGGCGGATACAATATGGTCACAACCAGATTATGTAACAATTAATATTTGTTTTATACATATTTATTAATCAAATATCTTATACACCATTACATTTCAAAATTTATGGCATTATAATGTAAGTATAATACTTCAAGCCTATATAAGACATTTAAGAATTTATCATGACAAGAGATTTAATATTTTAATGTAAAGCACCTTACAATGAAAGCAGACTTGTAGCATACTTTTATGAAATCGAATAAAATCAGTACTCTTGAGCACACTTAACTTTTTCATTAGCTAAGACTGGAGATTTCTATTTGACATAAATTTTAAAATACATGTTCACGTATCATGGATTTTTTTTTTTAAATAGTCATATAAATATATATACATATTTTAGAGGTTGAATGAATATACGATTCTACATATGTTTTATACATATTTATTAAGCATATATTATTATATTACATCTCCAAATCAAAATTTATGAGTGATACATAAAACGAAAATAAATACATATAAACTCAAGTACTGAGTGACGTAGTAACAAAATTTTAATATACAGGATGTTTCAAAAGTAAGAGGCGGATACATACAGAATGTTTCAAAGGTAAGGGGTGGGTGGATACATACAAGGTTTTCAAGTACACCGAGTTTTTATTACCAGTTTTAAAATTCACAGGGTTTTTATCATCGGTTTTAAAATACCAGGGTTCTCAGAAATTAATTGTTCATATCTTTGTAGATGTTAAATTCATCGCTATATTAGTAGTATTATACTTGTACGTATGATTATAACATTATTCATTATATATATATAAATATATATTTGTGACGAATAGAAAGAGTTAAATAGATAATGCGAGCTATTTCTTCAATTATTTTGTTAGAAAGCGCATTTTTTTATATTGTCGTCAGAAATATCTTTGAAAGCATTACCTCGATATAATTTAAAAAATTCCACAGCACTAATTAGACGACTTGAGGTAATTGTATAGTTAGAAAGCGCATTTTTAAAGTTGACGTCATACTGATGTCATGTAGTTTGACCAGGAATTTAATATCCTTTAAGTTATATATTATATAATCTATAATATTTTTACTTAATATTGTAAGAACATTAAATAAAAAAATTGAGGTTGCAGTTGGATTAGTAAACAATGGGCGTGGTCAAGATCTCTTTATTGCATGTAAATATCAATAAAGTAAATTTATAGTTGACGTCAGAGCTAGTATAATTTTTTATATATGTATATAATACCTTGATATAATTAAAAAAATCCGCTCATACATAAATTCCTTATTGATCAATACATTTTAACGAACATAAAATTACATTGAAGTTCAGAAGTATTTCCATATGATAATATTAATGCAGACTTCAATAAGAAACAATGAACGATTCTGTTTTAAATGTATACACAATTTCAACGTTCATATTACTATAAAAATGATGTGGAACCGTGTCTTTCACCTATAAATTATGAACATTTAGCACCGATTGTTATTATAGACTCCAGTCATCAAAGTGAGTTGGTGAAGAACGAAGCAGTTGATATTCGATTAGACTTCAGTAAACGTGACAGAAAAAACTACAACATTTTGTCTGATTTTACACGATCGGATTGTTAAATATAACCCATTAACAAGTGTTGTAAAATTATTCTAAAGAGAGAAAATGTTTATAATAGATATTCAGGGATATCAGTATGAAGATAGCGAATATTTCATTAAAGAAATCGCAATCTACGATTTAACTACGCATCACGTTAACCATACTTTCGTTCAAATGCCTAACAAGTTGTCATGGTTTTGTCCAACAATTAAAAAACATATGGAATGGTTATGTAATAATATACATGGATTACATTGGGATAACATGGACAAACAACAATCAATATCGATGAATCATATAGAAAACTACATTCAGAGTATCGTTGGTGATGCTATCATAATGGTAAAAGGATTGAATAAGAAGAACATTTTGGAAAATTTTCTGTCCAATACAATTATCGATATGGAGAGATTCACTTGTCCAAATCTAAGTACTTTAAGACAAAATGAATGGAGTCGACATTGTAATTTCCATAAGAACAATAATTTAAAATGTGCAAAAGAAAATGTATATTTGTTATATCACTGGTTTATAAAATAATAAAACACAATATTTATTTAAAACCTTTAACCTATTTACATTATATTCTATAACTGTGTAAAACTATATTTCTGTGCAATGTCTTGGCTAACATTAATAATAATCTTCTTGTAATCACTACAAAAGCCGAACTTATACATTATTAAGCGCGAAAACCTACCTTTTCCTGTTACCTATAAATGTATAAAGTTTACATTACTAATTACTTAATATTGTGACGAATAGAAAGAGTTAATTAGATATGTGAGCTATTTCAATTATCTTGTTAGAAAGTATATTAACAAGCTGACGTCAAGTATTTGTAGGCGTTAATGATTGTACAACAGTGTTATTTATTACATGTCTTACAATATTAATTGTTTTATGAAACAGTTGATTCAATTTTATATCTATCAACGTCACAACCGCATATTTTTATTTAAAGACTTGTCTATACAAGTAAAATTGTTAAATACCATGTATTAAGTCTCCTAATAGATTATTTCGAGAAAACATACATTAACAAGCTTTTAGAAAAACTCTCTAATTATGTAGCCAAAAATATTTTACCTCAATCCATAAAATATGACATTTTTGTTTCAGTTTATATGATCAGTAACACGATGGTTGGTATATCTTCTTATAATGTAAATGTTTCTTTATGCAATTAGGGATTTACTTTTTTTCATTGTACCATATTTCAAGTTAATATCTATTATATTTTCTGTATTATTACATAATACGGAATTTGAAATTAGACAGCGAACAACATTAACAAATAATGAAAAGCGAACATTTTGATTAACACGCAAAAGAGATTTAATAATTTATTGCCATATACTACGAAAATAATATTTTTTACTTAATATTGTAAAAATATTAAATAAACAAAAAAATTGAGTTGAAGTTCGATTAGTAAACAATGGGTGTAACCAAGATATCTTTATTACATGCAAATATCAATAAAGCTAATGATATAAATCTAGAATAGATGATGTAGGATATTTTCACATACATAGTTAACAATATGTAAAGTATATATTATCAAATGTTGACATCAGAACTCTAGAGTATAATTGATATATTAGTCAGATAAATTGTGAAAGTATATAGAAAGAATGATAATCATTCTTCATAATACCTCAACTAAATTTTAAAATGTATCTGATCCTCATCCCAGCAAGTCGAACATAATTTAGCATTTTCTCGATGTATTATCATCTAAAATTACAAAAACATTCAAATATAACAACATGAACCGTTATACATATGTAGAAAGAAACCAACCTTGTCATAGTTATACCAACAGTATTATTTATTCCTAGTCTTACTGTGCTAATTATTCTGAATTCAATCAATCGGAATGTTGTTTTCTGAAACAGTCCAATAAAAAACTAAAAAAAATCACTAATTTCTTTAAATAATAAAACTGAATCATGGAGATATATTTAAACCATAAGCAGAATTAATCATTCATATCTTTGTAAATATTAAAATCAGAATTATTATACACTAGTTGACAAAAATTTCCATTCATTAATATATAAATGAAAGCGTATATCAAGAAATTCCAAAAATTTTAATGATCGAGTTAATAGGTATCGTCTAATAATTTCTCTCAATGTATACCAGTATAACGCTTGTTCTGTATATGCTTCTTCTTTACATATATAATATATGTATATATTTGTTTTAATTTTTATACAATATTCTTACAATATTAAATAAAATATAATATTTATACAATCCTGAGATATATAAAATATATATAATTAGTTATAATTGTATAAAAGAACAACAATAATAACAACTTTTTCCTAATGCTTTGCAGAACGGAACTATTTATTCGAGTAATTTGATTAAATTTCTTTATAATATTTATCTATATACTATTGCGGCGGTGCTTGATACATTATTTTTTCGGCAAGGCTCTAAAAAGAAATCCCACGGTGTGAGATCACAATATTATGTTTATTATTCAAACTAATTAAAAGATTTTTAAATACTTCTCGTAATATATTCATTTCTCACCCATTCTAGCAGAGGTTTATAACTCAAGTAACTCAAAGCTGTATCATCATTGACTAAGCTGATAAAGAAGGGCAGGATTATTTTGAATTGGATCAATAATTCTTCATCTACTTATGGTGGACCAAAACACCAACTTTTGTGCATATAGAGGAACTTCTACACAAAAATCAGCGAGTGTATAAATAAGAAATCAAATGTTTTTGATTTTTATATACAGGGTGAGTCATTAGTAGCCGCTCTTTTGTGTTTTAAATAAAAGAAAAAACAATTAGTGGAAGATTCATGATTGTTTGGGGAGTATGTTATCAAAAGACTTTAGCCCTAACACACTTCCGGTTTCACCGGAAATACACTCAACACAAGAACAACAATGTTATTCTTAGACATATATCTTCAACTATACACTTCCTACCACTTAATGTAAAAACGTATCAAGTAATTTCTAAAATTTTAACGATCATTGTTTTTCAACTACATATTTTTCAGCACTTAGAGAGCACAATCAATGGATTTATAAAATCTTAATGACCGAGTTTATAGACATCGACTAAAAAAATTTTCTATTATATAATATATTAATGAATAGAAATTTTTAGGTGATGTCTATTAGCTTGGTTATTAAGATTTTATAAATCCCTTGATTGTGCTCTCTAAGTGCTGAAAAATATGTAGTTGAAAAACAATGATCGTTAAAATTTTAGAAATTATTTGATACGTTTTTACATTAAGTGGTAGGAAGTGTATAGTTGAAGATATATGTCTAAGAATAACATTGTTGTTCTTGTGTTGAGTGTATTTCCGGTGAAACCGGAAGTGTGTTAGGGCTAAAGTCTTTTGATAACATACTCCCCAAACAATCATGAATCTTCCACTAATTGTTTTTTCTTTTATTTAAAACACAAAAGAGCGGCTACTAATGACTCACCCTGTATATAAAAATCAAAAACATTTGATTTCTTATTTATACACTCGCTGATTTTTGTGTAGAAGTTCCTCTATATGCACAAAAGTTGGTGTTTTGGTCCACCATAAGTAGATGAAGAATTATTGATCCAATTCAAAATAATCCTGCCCTTCTTTATCAGCTTAGTCAATGATGATACAGCTTTGAGTTACTTGAGTTATAAACCTCTGCTAGAATGGGTGAGAAATGAATATATTACGAGAAGTATTTAAAAATCTTTTAATTAGTTTGAATAATAAACATAATATTGTGATCTCACACCGTGGGATTTCTTTTTAGAGCCTTGCCGAAAAAATAATGTATCAAGCACCGCCGCAATAGTATATAGATAAATATTATAAAGAAATTTAATCAAATTACTCGAATAAATAGTTCCGTTCTGCAAAGCATTAGGAAAAAGTTGTTATTATTGTTGTTCTTTTATACAATTATAACTAATTATATATATTTTATATATCTCAGGATTGTATAAATATTATATTTTATTTAATATTGTAAGAATATTGTATAAAAATTAAAACAAATATATACATATATTATATATGTAAAGAAGAAGCATATACAGAACAAGCGTTATACTGGTATACATTGAGAGAAATTATTAGACGATACCTATTAACTCGATCATTAAAATTTTTGGAATTTCTTGATATACGCTTTCATTTATATATTAATGAATGGAAATTTTTGTCAACTAGTGTATAATAATTCTGATTTTAATATTTACAAAGATATGAATGATTAATTCTGCTTATGGTTTAAATATATCTCCATGATTCAGTTTTATTATTTAAAGAAATTAGTGATTTTTTTTAGTTTTTTATTGGACTGTTTCAGAAAACAACATTCCGATTGATTGAATTCAGAATAATTAGCACAGTAAGACTAGGAATAAATAATACTGTTGGTATAACTATGACAAGGTTGGTTTCTTTCTACATATGTATAACGGTTCATGTTGTTATATTTGAATGTTTTTGTAATTTTAGATGATAATACATCGAGAAAATGCTAAATTATGTTCGACTTGCTGGGATGAGGATCAGATACATTTTAAAATTTAGTTGAGGTATTATGAAGAATGATTATCATTCTTTCTATATACTTTCACAATTTATCTGACTAATATATCAATTATACTCTAGAGTTCTGATGTCAACATTTGATAATATATACTTTACATATTGTTAACTATGTATGTGAAAATATCCTACATCATCTATTCTAGATTTATATCATTAGCTTTATTGATATTTGCATGTAATAAAGATATCTTGGTTACACCCATTGTTTACTAATCGAACTTCAACTCAATTTTTTTGTTTATTTAATATTTTTACAATATTAAGTAAAAAATATTATTTTCGTAGTATATGGCAATAAATTATTAAATCTCTTTTGCGTGTTAATCAAAATGTTCGCTTTTCATTATTTGTTAATGTTGTTCGCTGTCTAATTTCAAATTCCGTATTATGTAATAATACAGAAAATATAATAGATATTAACTTGAAATATGGTACAATGAAAAAAAGTAAATCCCTAATTGCATAAAGAAACATTTACATTATAAGAAGATATACCAACCATCGTGTTACTGATCATATAAACTGAAACAAAAATGTCATATTTTATGGATTGAGGTAAAATATTTTTGGCTACATAATTAGAGAGTTTTTCTAAAAGCTTGTTAATGTATGTTTTCTCGAAATAATCTATTAGGAGACTTAATACATGGTATTTAACAATTTTACTTGTATAGACAAGTCTTTAAATAAAAATATGCGGTTGTGACGTTGATAGATATAAAATTGAATCAACTGTTTCATAAAACAATTAATATTGTAAGACATGTAATAAATAACACTGTTGTACAATCATTAACGCCTACAAATACTTGACGTCAGCTTGTTAATATACTTTCTAACAAGATAATTGAAATAGCTCACATATCTAATTAACTCTTTCTATTCGTCACAATATTAAGTAATTAGTAATGTAAACTTTATACATTTATAGGTAACAGGAAAAGGTAGGTTTTCGCGCTTAATAATGTATAAGTTCGGCTTTTGTAATGATTACAAGAAGATTATTATTAATGTTAGCCAAGACATTGCACAGAAATATAGTTTTACACAGTTATAGAATATAATGTAAATAGGTTAAAGGTTTTAAATAAATATTGTGTTTTATTATTTTATAAACCAGTGATATAACAAATATACATTTTCTTTTGCACATTTTAAATTATTGTTCTTATGGAAATTACAATGTCGACTCCATTCATTTTGTCTTAAAGTACTTAGATTTGGACAAGTGAATCTCTCCATATCGATAATTGTATTGGACAGAAAATTTTCCAAAATGTTCTTCTTATTCAATCCTTTTACCATTATGATAGCATCACCAACGATACTCTGAATGTAGTTTTCTATATGATTCATCGATATTGATTGTTGTTTGTCCATGTTATCCCAATGTAATCCATGTATATTATTACATAACCATTCCATATGTTTTTTAATTGTTGGACAAAACCATGACAACTTGTTAGGCATTTGAACGAAAGTATGGTTAACGTGATGCGTAGTTAAATCGTAGATTGCGATTTCTTTAATGAAATATTCGCTATCTTCATACTGATATCCCTGAATATCTATTATAAACATTTTCTCTCTTTAGAATAATTTTACAACACTTGTTAATGGGTTATATTTAACAATCCGATCGTGTAAAATCAGACAAAATGTTGTAGTTTTTTCTGTCACGTTTACTGAAGTCTAATCGAATATCAACTGCTTCGTTCTTCACCAACTCACTTTGATGACTGGAGTCTATAATAACAATCGGTGCTAAATGTTCATAATTTATAGGTGAAAGACACGGTTCCACATCATTTTTATAGTAATATGAACGTTGAAATTGTGTATACATTTAAAACAGAATCGTTCATTGTTTCTTATTGAAGTCTGCATTAATATTATCATATGGAAATACTTCTGAACTTCAATGTAATTTTATGTTCGTTAAAATGTATTGATCAATAAGGAATTTATGTATGAGCGGATTTTTTTAATTATATCAAGGTATTATATACATATATAAAAAATTATACTAGCTCTGACGTCAACTATAAATTTACTTTATTGATATTTACATGCAATAAAGAGATCTTGACCACGCCCATTGTTTACTAATCCAACTGCAACCTCAATTTTTTTATTTAATGTTCTTACAATATTAAGTAAAAATATTATAGATTATATAATATATAACTTAAAGGATATTAAATTCCTGGTCAAACTACATGACATCAGTATGACGTCAACTTTAAAAATGCGCTTTCTAACTATACAATTACCTCAAGTCGTCTAATTAGTGCTGTGGAATTTTTTAAATTATATCGAGGTAATGCTTTCAAAGATATTTCTGACGACAATATAAAAAAATGCGCTTTCTAACAAAATAATTGAAGAAATAGCTCGCATTATCTATTTAACTCTTTCTATTCGTCACAAATATATATTTATATATATATAATGAATAATGTTATAATCATACGTACAAGTATAATACTACTAATATAGCGATGAATTTAACATCTACAAAGATATGAACAATTAATTTCTGAGAACCCTGGTATTTTAAAACCGATGATAAAAACCCTGTGAATTTTAAAACTGGTAATAAAAACTCGGTGTACTTGAAAACCTTGTATGTATCCACCCACCCCTTACCTTTGAAACATTCTGTATGTATCCGCCTCTTACTTTTGAAACATCCTGTATATTAAAATTTTGTTACTACGTCACTCAGTACTTGAGTTTATATGTATTTATTTTCGTTTTATGTATCACTCATAAATTTTGATTTGGAGATGTAATATAATAATATATGCTTAATAAATATGTATAAAACATATGTAGAATCGTATATTCATTCAACCTCTAAAATATGTATATATATTTATATGACTATTTAAAAAAAAAAATCCATGATACGTGAACATGTATTTTAAAATTTATGTCAAATAGAAATCTCCAGTCTTAGCTAATGAAAAAGTTAAGTGTGCTCAAGAGTACTGATTTTATTCGATTTCATAAAAGTATGCTACAAGTCTGCTTTCATTGTAAGGTGCTTTACATTAAAATATTAAATCTCTTGTCATGATAAATTCTTAAATGTCTTATATAGGCTTGAAGTATTATACTTACATTATAATGCCATAAATTTTGAAATGTAATGGTGTATAAGATATTTGATTAATAAATATGTATAAAACAAATATTAATTGTTACATAATCTGGTTGTGACCATATTGTATCCGCCATCTTACCTTTGAAACAACCTGTATACTCAAAAATGATTACTACATCACTGAGTGTTTGAGTGTATATGTAATTTATTTTCTCGGTCAGCCATAAATTTTGATTTGGAAATGTATATAATATACCTAATAAATATGTATAGAACATATGTAGAATCGTATATTCATTCAACCTCTAAAATATGTATATATATTTATATGACTATCTATAAATAAAAAACAATAATTTTGTTTGTTCTTTTATTTAAAATATTGTATACTATATTGTACATTACATATATGTATATTTATTCTATAAAGTTACATAAATAACAATTTCTTCGAGCTGGGGTCCAACCATCCAGATGATTGTCTTGCCAAGGTTGATTATAATGAGAGCCATAGGGTAAATACTCTCTTAGACTTGCTCGCATCTCCTGAGGAATGTAATGCTAGTGTTGCTTTAGAGATTCAGCTTTTCACCTTATTTTGGAGGATAAACAGTGGAATATTTTTAATCATCGTCTTATCCACCTCATCCAATAATCCAAAATGTTTATCGATTTGTCTGATTGCCCGATCATCTCTATTTTTCAATATTATCCATTTTTTATATATTTATTTTGCCGATGTTTACAACTAATTTATATATTTCGATATCAGTTTTAATTTTTTCTAATTCGGATATAAACCTCTTAATTCTATTGTTTAATACTACTTTCTTCAATCTTAGCGCACTATGCCTGCGTTCAACGTACATTGTCGACTGATGTATTTCCAAACAAGTACAGACAAGATTATACAGATCTGTACATGTTAGCTACTTGCGAAACACTTCTGATGAGCGTATATAACATATCCACCACCATTTTCGATGAGTTCTTCATTATAATCTAATTCTGGATGATTATATTGAGGATACCAAGTCACTAGCATCTTCGGTATATTCTTATTTAAAGTCAACACATTCGACGTTTCTATATCAAACACACAAATTTCAGCACGAAGTTCAAAATCAGGTTCACGTAGATATTCATATTCACAATAAATGCACCACTTTTTTAGTTGGGTTATATTGGGGTTACAATATTCTAACACGTGGATTAATTGATCAATATCGAAATATTGATCGTTCTGATATGCAAATGCTGCTATGAATAAACAATCACTTTGATTCAATTCCGAGGATAATAGCCAATGCCCAACTCCAATAGGTATTTCGATGTCATTAACTGCTAAAAAGTTTTCATACTTCTCCACGTTGTATGGTTTCACTGTCATTATAGGTACTTGATTATCACTATCTATATAAAATGTGTTACACCGCTTTACAATTGATACTGCTGATATTATATTCGAAATTCTTCTCTTATATATTTAATATTTACTTTGCTTGGTAACCGTCAGAGGGCGCCATTGGTTCTCACTGTAATTTTCTCTCACTAAATCAGTATTAGTTTGTTTGCATTCGAGTTCGCACATATTTTAACACACTAAGATTAAAATGGAAGCTAGTAAGAACACAAAATTATTATATACATAAACTTATATCTATATTTTTTTAATTCTTTTTCAGAAACTTATAATGAATTTATTGGTGATTCGCTTAAAATGATAGATGAGAATATCGTTAAGGAAAAACAGTTAATTGGGCAGTCATCATACTTCCTCAACAAATGCGGTTCGAAATGGGTGAATATCGGTCTTAGTCCAGCGGCTGGATTCGTGCCCATCATCCAGATTCGATCGCCTGCAAGCTGTGTATTCTTCACATTGGACGACTGGGAGGAATTTTGTAAGACAGATGGTTGCAGTCCGAATCATCAAATTCGAACGTCAACATTTAGGAATACTACTGTCATTGTATTAAGTAGTCGTAATCAACAGCTGGTATTGTCTTCGGATACCTATAGCAATTTGTTTAATTTACAACCGCTCATTAAGAGTAAATTAGAGTTTTTAGTAAACAGCGATTTTATAGCATTTTATAAGATGATCTTAACCGCTTGTATAACATTAACTGGAGATTTATATACAAATGTATCAGAATTGCTTGTTGATCATTGTAATTCGTTTAACGCTTTCCTTATGATGGAAGTGCTACATATTTGTTATAATTCACTTCACTATGACTTTGAAGTTATGAAACTTGGTCATATTGTTAATTTATAATAATAAATTGTTTTTTCTTAAAAAATACATTGTTTCTTTTTTCATTTTATAAGATATAGAAATACATTTCAAGCCTGCAGCTATCACAGAAGCATGCAGACGTTGCGGTTTCCGCTGGAAAACATGTTTAGACCTGCTAGAAATACATTGAGAAGCGCGATAGCAAGTTGTGTAATTTATTCAGGAATTCTCTAGAAGCAAAGTTTATATTTTTATTGACCATCTTGATGGTCGGCCATTTTGCCTGATGTCACATTAGTTGGGTTAGTGAATGTCAGAGGGCGCTATTTTAGTTGGGTTGGTAATGATGAGAGATGCAATTTTTTAGTTTGGCAAATGATCGTCAGAGGGCGCCATTTTAGTTGGGTTGGTAATGATGATAGATGTAATTTTTAGTTTGGCAAGTGAATGTCAGAGGGCGCTATTTTAGTTGGGTTGGTAATGATGAGAGATGCAATTTTTAGTTTGGTTAGTGACCGTCAGAGGGCGCCATTTTTAGTTTGGTTAGTGACCATTAGAGGGCACCACTTTAGTTGGGTTGGTAATGATGAGAGATACAATTTTTAGTTTGGCTAGTGGCCGTCAGAGGGCGCCATATTAGTTGGGTTGGTAATGATGAGAGATACAATTTTTAGTTTGGCTAGTGGTCGTCAGAGGGCGCCATATTAGTTGGGTTGGTAATCAAGAAATCTGCCATTTTTAGTTTGGCTAGTGACCGTTAGAGGGCGCCACTTAGTTGGGTTAGTGAACGTTAGAGGGCGCCACTTCCGCCTCCGGTGACCTTTGACCCTTGACCTTTGACCCTTGACCTTTGACCCCTTGACCTTTGACCCCTTGACCTTTGACCCTTGACCTTTGACCCCGTGACCTTTGACCTTTGACCCTTGACCTTTGACCCCTTGACCTTTGACCCTTGACCTTTGACCTTTGACCTTTGACCCTTGACCTTTGACCTCCGCCTCCGCCTCCGGAGGCGGGTCCAGAACCGGTAAATCTACACTACTATGGGGCATTGTTTTAATTAATTGCCGCACGTAATTTTTACCTGCCGCTAATTCTTCCCACGCATTTTCTATACTATGTCAATGATGATCCCTGATCACATTTAGAAACGAATGTTTTGAGTATATATTTTCTTAGTTCTGGGCTGTTAGCGGACCACGGCAAAGACTATGACATTTTGCCAAAATTCTCTATAAACGTGTCGTAATTCAAAGAAAATAGTAATCGAGCTTCTTTGTGTTCCTCTGTTAATTGTAATCTTCTAAGCGTCATATAACTTTTCAAGTCCGATTCATGGATTATTCGGGAAGTTGTGAATAGTGAGCCAGGAAAATTTACTGAAATTTTAACATTTCTAACGGTATCAAAGGGGTATTCCCTTAAATATTGTAAAAGCAGCGCTTCTTCTTTGCGCGCGGATATTCGGGGACGAGCAGAACCACCTCTTCTATATAATGTTCTTTCTTCGTCTTAGCGTTTCTTAATTTTTATCACAGTAGATTTATTTATGTCAAATTGCTGTGCTGCTGTTCTAATTGTCTATTTATCTTCGATTTTCGCTATAATACGAGTCTTACTTATCAAATCTACATATGAGGGCATATTGAATATCTGTATCTGTCGTCAGTTAAATATGACAAATTGAATTGAGCGCTATATTACAAACTGAAAACATAAGTCATATTCTTATAATCGTATATTAAGTGTACGCCAGCTTACTGCACAGAAATGTACATCGAATTTCCATACTTAATTCATACGATAAATATACAAATGTTTTTAATTTGTGTATGTATAAGAATGGCAAAGAAACATGAACAGATAATAGGAAGATTATCTTAAGGCAAGTGTAGATTTTATTTAGGTCTATACCAGGGGTGGCCAAACTTTTGGGATCCGTGGTCTACTCCACATTTAAAAAAATCGAAGGCGGTCTACCAATGGCAGAGCTAAATTAACGTAAC